>JAPDEQ010000058.1:0-198478 GCA_027569205.1 Aspergillus kassunensis
ATGATGAGAACGATGATGAGAACGATGATGAGAACGATGATGAGAACGATGATGAGAACGATGATGAGAACGATGATGAGAACGATGATGAGAACGATGATGAGAACGATGATGAGAACGATGATGACAATAACACCAGCACCTCTGACTCAACCTCAACCTCGACCACGTCCTCATCCACCACCACGTCTTGTACCTCCGAAGTCACCGCATACGAGGTCACCATTCTCTGTGAGCCAACCTCGACCGTTTATGACGGTTCGACAGTCTCGACTACCACGTGTTCCCCGTCGACGACAATCACCACCACGGGCTGCACTGTCACCGACACCACTACAACAGTCACAGCAACACCCACCCCAACCAGCTCATTCTGCTCGGCAGAAGAGTGCGGCGACAATAACGTATGCTCCCTTGGTAGCGGTGGCGGCTGGGTGTCTGTCCAGGAGGTTCATTGTGAAGATATCCCGATTACAGACGTCACGACATTACCCAGCAAGAATGAAGGTGGTTACCTTGTCAGCGAGGCTGTCTCTCCCCCCCAATCAAAAGTCAAGCGGGTTAAACGACCCGCGGAGACGCTGCCCCTGGGGGACATCCCCACAGGAGACATAACAATGTGGCTCGCAAACCTAAGCTCGAAGATTGGGCGTCGTGGAAGTTGGTTACACCTCGGGCGTGATTTTGCCATGGGGGAATGGTACCAATGGCCATACGATAAGTCGGCGTTGGGAATCAAGGGAATGACGGGATGTACTGCTATTGTGGTTGCCAGCAGCAAGGGCGTTTATATGGCTCATCTCTTTCAGAAACCGGTTTTCCAAACAGCTGATGGGGGGTATACTGATGATGCCACCTTCCAGCGATTGAGCTTCAACGCCATTCGCGATGGTAGTGCGAACATCCGTGCTCTGTCGCAGTTGATCGGAAATAACGCATACCCTGGCGCCCTGCACCACTCGACCCAGCCTGCAATTTTCATCATTACTCCTTTCCTAACGGGCTCAAATGAAGACCTTTTCTACCCCGACCGAGTCTTGTGGCTGGCGGACCAACTCGGCATGCTGCTCTATCCAGAAGGATACCCTGAGGACAAAAATCCCATGCGAATAGCGGGGTACGAAATCCGAAAGGATTGGGAGGCAAACGCGAACACCGGATCACAAGGCCGCGTCTTAATTGAGATTTCCCTGTTAAACAGGGCAGAGACAAAAGATGGGGTCCGCGTTGTCTATGGGATGTGCCGTGTGTGGGCTGGCCAAAAACATGTCGACGACTATGAATTTTGGGATCCGGAGAGTTGGAGCTATCAACGAGCAGGCCCTGCAACCAAACGGCAGGACATCCAACCTAGATGTCCGTGGATCTCGGGCATTGATGCTTCTTTCACCCCAGCTGTTCCTTCTTCTTCCTCGGTTGTTGCTTCTTCTACCCCGGCATTATCATCTCCCATCAGCACGCCTACTACTCTTCTCACCACGACTCGTGACCCGGAAACTAGCGTGGAAAGCTCCATGCCCCATGATCCCAAGGAAACGTTTACGCCCATCGGCATATTGCTGCCGCCGTCGTGGCAATCTCCTATCGTCGTTGACCCTGATAACTCGGATGATAACTCTGCGGAACCTGCGGAGCCTACGGAAACTGAGCAGCCTACGGAAACTGAGCAGCCTACGGAAACTGAGCAGCCTGCGGAAACTGAGCAGCCTGCGGAAACTGATCCCTCGGAGACTCCCAAGCCCCTGGGCATGGCGCTGGCCCCGTTTGGAAATCCTCCCGATGACACTGAAGGGCCTAAGGAGACTGTGGTGGTGGTGCTGCCCCCGATTGAAAATCCTCCCGATGAACCTGAGCAGCCTGCCCCTATGCCCCCGGCCATTAACCCATACCCGGTCAGCGACCAAGTCTGCGTTAAATACCAACGCTCCGACGACAACGGCGACAGCGCTCTCTTCGGCTTGCTCACTGACTGGCAAATGGACCCCCACGGCTCCTACGACAGCGATCTCCTCAACAAGCTCGGTGACTTCTGCATGAAAGATGCCCTCCACGATGATGAAAAGAAACTCCACCCCGGTGACTGGGTCTCGTTTGGCCTCGGTATCCTCAAGTCAAAAACCGGCCAGTACACCGCCACGATCAGCTGGATGGATGGATGTGAGTCTCCCGAGCAGGAGGAGACGGAGGTCCTCCATCCGATTCCCGACGGAGACCTGACCTGCAAGGATATGCTCCTCGGGACACCGGAGGATTGCGAGGATGATTTTGGCTGGTCGAGAACTGTGGGTTGCTTGAGGTACACGGTGAGGCGCGAACGCCGGGACGAGATAAATGCCGATCCCTTCTATGGAGTGTGGTACCATCATGACCCTGAGGCTTCCCACGGGGACGGTGTTTATTTCACTAAATCCGGGGGCGAGATCCAATATGGTGACATTGGTGATTATGAATATTGGTGATCTCTTTCATTTGTTTTGTCCATGTTCTTTTGTCTACTACACATCTACTGTCACTGCTTTGAGGATCATGTTGTCTCACCTCCTGTTCGATTGATCGCTCATCCCGCTCTGTCGTTGTCATGTTATCTAAAAATAAAATAAAATACAAAAAAAACTATTATTATCAATATCTTTCTCTAACTAGTACATATCACTCTGGATTAGGACTCTGGATTAGGGCTTCCGTCGTGCCAAGACCCTCCAACTTAACCCTGCGTAACTAACTCTTACTGACAGTACAAACTACAAACTACATTAGAAGGGATTAGCTTAAACTTCGCTAGTAAACAGACTTATACGTACAAGTTATCCGTAATAAATCTAATGCAATACAAAGGCCTAGAGCCAACGGAGTTTGGCATCTGGTTGCAAGATCAGCGCATTCTAAACACCGCACACCCCGCCAACCACCCCAATGGAAGCCTACTGGATCTCAAAAGGCCGGCAGTATTTGGAGTTGAGGGGTTATTTTGATATACTAATACTCCGTAGAGGTATAGGCTTTGTATGGTAATGGTAGTCTTCATTGCAATCACGTATGGAGAAGTGACAAAGAAAATATAGAAATAGGTCCTTCTGAATCAACAGCAGCTAACGTCCCCGAAACTAAATCCTGGAAATAACCCATGAATGCTAGAATTTTCAGAACAAATACAAAAACATCCCATGCAATTAAAAGATTAAAAGCAAGCTAAGCTCCCCTGGTATGACCCCCACCTCGCATTCTCTTTCCTCCGTCATTCCCGGCATCTATCCCATCTTCTCTCGCTCTCTTGTTTCCTTGAGGAACAAACTGGCGTGCACTGCCACTCAGCCCGCCTCGCCCGGGGCTAGCTTGCCCTTGTGGTGATTGCTGAGCATTCGGGTGCCCGCCTCTACCGCCTCTCCCACCTCGGCCTCGAGGAAGACCAGAACCACCACGTTGGTTTTGCGGCTGTTGTTGTTGGCCTTGGACCTGGGGTTGCGCCTGAGGCTGTTGTACTTGCTGTTGTTGCTGCTGTTGTTGTTGGTGCCCGAATGGATTCTGCGCGTGACCACCCCGGCCACCGCCTCGACCACCTCGTGCAACTGGAAGCGCAGACTGTAAAGAGCGCACAATCCCCGGGTTAGGTCCGGCTACCCCGGGTCCAGGTTTGGTTGGCAATGATGAGGCAGGTTGTTGTTGCGGCTGCTGCTGCGGCTGGGGCTGTGGCTGCTGTTGCTGCTGGTTTTGAATTTGAGCAAACGGATTATGAGGGGGTATAGGGGCTTGTTGCTGTGTCTGTGCCGGTTGTTGGGGTGTTGGCTGAGCTATCGCCTGGCCATTGTTGGCTGTGGTGACCTTAATCTCTGGAGCGGCCTCTGGTGCTGGAGCTTGAGCTTGAGTTGGAGCCGGAGCCGGAGCCGGCCGTGCACCTTGGTCAACCGGTGCACGCTTGACTGGCGATAGACTCGGAGCAGGTTGTGCCACCTGAGGAGCGGGAGAAGCAGCTTGAGCCGGTGTCGCTGGTGCTGCCTTTGGGGTTTGTGGTTGAGCAGGTGCGGCCTTTGCGATTTTGGCGATTTCCCATACTTCGATAACAGGCCTCTGGGGTGTGTCCGTAGCCGCCTTTTGCACCACATCGACCTTGGCTTGGGTGTTTTTTAACCTCGAATCAAGCATGCTGATTCTGGCAAGGTACTTCTTATCCGAAAGCTCAACGGCGGACTTAATCTTCTCTTCCGTGCCCTCACCTTGCGCTTTTCTAATTTCATCCAGCTCTTGGTTGTGCTTCTGCTCTGCAGTCGTCATGGCTTCTTGGATTGATTGAGACTCTTGTCGGAGCCTCTCTGTTTGCTTGGCAATCTGTGCTTTGATGTTGTTGTGAACAATAAGACGAAGCGTTTCATTCTTGGAAACGAGTTCTCTGGCCTGGGCGTCGGTCAGCTCAGGGAGGCCGCCTTGGGTCGGGGCCGGACTGGCAGTCGGAGCAGAAGGCTGCTGCACTGCTGGTGTTGGTGTGGACGGGGACACCATATTCTCTCCAGTCGCTGGTTGCGATTCTTGACCGGCTGACAGCCGTTCCACCTCTTGACGATGGTTGGCTCTAGCCTCCGACATCTTGGTGTTGAATGTCTCCTTTAGTTTCTCCACCCGTTCCTTGACCTTCCTTTCATGCTCAGCATCCTTAGCAGCCAGAGTAGCGTCTTTCTCGGCAAGCGCAGCTTCAAGGCGCTGAATCTTCTCCTCCAAAGCTTGGACCCTTTCGTCGTCACTCGGGGCTAATGCTTGGGTGGTAGGGGCTGGGAACTGCGATGCCGGTGTTGAGTTCATAGGCGCTGGCTCGTCGGTTACTGGTACAACAGGCTTCTCGGCAAGCTTAATCTTCAGCTCGGCAACCTCATCCCGGGATGTTTTGAGCTCCTCCTGCAAGACCTCTTTCTCTTGCTGCAAGGTTTTGAGCTTCTCCTCGTTCTCTTGGTTGGATGTTTTGAGCTCCTCCTGCAAGACCTCTTTTTCTTGCTGCAAGACACGGATCCGACCCATGAGCTCCCTGTTTCTGGCTTTAAACTGCTCCGTGAGTTTAGAGCGAACCTCGGTGATCCTCTCTTCTGAAGACTTCAATTGCTCGGGGAAGGATTCCACTTCCGTCTTAAGGGTGTCACGAGCTGAAACCGCTTCGTCTCTCTCCTTCTCCAACGTCTCCAGCTTCTCCTTCAGTCCTTCCATCTCAGCGGGGTCCACTCGGTCGTACTTTTGTAGAATGTTCTGTGTCCGTTGTTGCCATCGATCCCTATCAGCTTGCAGTAATTTCATCTCCCCGTCCTTGGTTTCGACAACATTATCGAGCTCTCTGATCCGGGTCTCCAGCGGCTCGATCTGCTGGACTAATTCGTCAACGCGGGCGGATTTTTCGGCAAGGGCGGTTTCGGTCTGCTTGACCTGGCTGCGCAAGGTAACGCTGCTCTCACGGAAAAGGTTGAGTTCGTTCAGCGTCTCCATGAGTTTGTTGTGGTTCAAAGCACTGTGTTCACTGTCGGCTGCAGCACGACGTTGTTGCTCCAGCTTCAGACGGGATTCATCAAGCTGCGACTGGGTGTACTCGAGCTGCTGGCGAAGTCGTTTACTCTCCTGTGTGGACAAATGGTATTGCACATCCACAATCTCCTTCTCGCGACGCAAGAAGCTGATAACTTCCTGCAGACCTTCCAGATTCGGCGCCGTAGTTTCTCCGTTCTCCATTTCGCTGTCCGCCATGGTGGCACGATCGCGTTGTAGGGCCGATATTTGCTTTGTAATGTTCTCAACCTGAGAGTGAAGCAGGCTGTTTTGATGGTTGACTTCCTCCCGGCGTTTCTGCAATTCGAGAAGCTCGCTCTCGTACCTGTCCTTGCGCTCATTCCAGCTCTCCTCCTTCTGAGCAAGGTCCTTCTTGTATATCTCGGTCTGGGTTCGTAGTTCAACAGCATCCAGCTTCAGCTGGTTGGCTTCACTGCGGACCAATTGCAGATTCTTTGCTGCGTCGGCATGTTTGACCAACTCGTTTTCGTAGTTTTGCTGTGCGTGTTGTGCGATCTCAGCCTGTGCTTTTAGGTCTTCCTGGTGGTACTGAGCAGCGGCAATTTGACGTTCGTTTTCTTCAGTTAACCTCGTGATATCGGCTTCCAGAGTGGCCTTTTGCTCTTCAAGACGTCGAGTTGCCTCGCCTTGTTCATCGCGAAGCTTAGAAAGCTCACTGTTGGTCGCAGAGAGCTCAGATGAAATCTCTTCGATACGCTTCTCAAGTTCTTGAATCTTGGCGTCCTTCTCTTCAACAAGGCGATCTGTCTCCTCGCGATATTGATCATTTGTCTCACTAATCGCTTCAAGTCGCTCTTCGGTATTCTGGCTGATAGCTTTGTATTCTTCAGCCTGCTCCTTGGCATGTTCGAGTTCGCTCTTGGTCAATTCCAGGTCACGCTTCAGCTCCGATACTTGAATGCCTAATTCCTGTTCCTGGGTCAGGGTGCTGTCTTGCCCTTCAGCAGGCATCGCAACTGCCTCAGCAGGGCCGGCGGAGACGCTAGGACGCGACTGCATAACTTGGAGACGTTCCTCGGCACTTCGAAGTTCAACGGTGAGTTCATCAACGCGGGATTGCAAGTGGTCCCTGGTTGTTTTGGTAGCGATTAACTCTTCCTTGACCGAGCTCAAACTCGTCACCAAGTCATCGATGCGCTTCTGGTTCTGCTCATGCTCATACTCTCGTCGTAGCCCGGCTTTCTTGGACTCTTCCACCTCGTCGTTCAATTTCCGTTTTGTTGTTTGTAACTCTGTATCGAGGGATTCAACGCTAAGCTGAAGGCGTCTGCGGCTCTCAGTCTCCGCATGTTCTCGTTCGTTGAGGAGGTTCTGCAGGTTGGCATTGAGAGAGTCCAGTCGGCTCCGCTCGTTCCGCAGCGTCTCGTTGTCTTCGATCAATCGCTTCTCGATGTTCTTCCACAGGGCCTTCTCCGCTTTTAGATTCGCGCTCTCGCGCTGAAGGCTGTCGATAAGACCCTTCGACTCGACAAGGTCTTCTGCGGCTTGTTGCGTTCTCAGATCCTGTCGATTGGCGTTCTCAAGCAGCGTTGCATGTCGTTTCTGTAGCTCCGTGTTCTCACTCTTGAGCATGCCAAAGTTGCTCTGCAGAAGTTCGGCGCGCTGGGTGGCAGCAACAAGCTGACTGCTTGAGCGACTGATCTCACTCATCAACTCACTATTCCTGCGTGAGAGTTCATTGACCTGCTGCTTCAGAGCCGCATGGTCCGTCGCTGTTTCTTCCCTGAAGCTGTCAAAATGTGCCTGAACCTTGCGCAGCAACTCGCCATAGTCCGGAATACCCTTCGCTTGCTCCTCGGACGCGACAGGAACGGCACCTAGTGGAAGAGAGTGTGAGAACCCGCCATCACCACCAACTGTTTGACGACGACGCGTCAGCATGCTGCGGAATGTGTCTCGTTCTTTGACATAACTCTTTGTCTGAGCGACAAGGTTGGCAATTTCGTCACGATATGTCTGCACCCTAATCCTCAAGTCCTTCAGTTCCTCTTGGTCCTGCTGCCGGACAGCATCCTGCTCGCGCGCCTCCGCGCCTTCCATCTTGTCTCCTAATTCCCTCAGCATACGGCGGAGAGTAACATTCTGTTCTTGGAGTTCGTGCATATCCTTGAAGGTTGTGAGGTTGTGGCTGATGAAACGACCTGTAGGGGTCAGGTCGGCAGAGGACTCTTCGATTTCTTTGCGAGCAATCTTTTCGAGCTCTTCCCTGTTGTAGCTTTCTTCGCCCTCCTTCAAGAGTGCAACTTCCAGCACCATGACCTTGAGTTGGGAACTTAGGTCTCGCAACTGTTGGCGCAAAATGTCACCCTCGCGTGCCAATCCCTCCACCTGGCCCTGCCATTTCCTGGATTCTTTGGTCGCATCGTCTCTTTCTTTGCCGGCGGTCTCGAGAATATTGGACATTTCCACGACCGCGTTCTCAAGCCTAGAGTGGTCGCTACGGAGCTCATCGATCTCGGGCTTGCTTGCTTCAAGGTCTTGGACCATCTCGTCCAATGTGGATCGCAGCTCTTGGTTGGTCTTCTGCTCACCGATAAGCGTCATTCGCATCTTGTCGTATTCCGAGTACATTTGTGTGAGAGTAAGACCGCCCTTGGATCGCGAGGCTCTGGGGGAGAATGTGCCAAGAGGGGTAGTGGACCGAACGGGTGTGCTTGGAGTTCCATTCATCCCACGAGCTGGGCTCATGGATCTCCTTCTAGCTAGACCTTCTGTCTCAAGTTGGCCGACGGCTAGCTCAAGCTCCGCAACACGCCGCTCCGCCGCTTCCTTGTCGCTATGCTCGGTCTCGATCTCCACACGCAGGCGCGAAATTTCGGCTGCTGCATCATCTCGAACCTTCTCCAGCGACACCTGACATTCCTGTACACGTTTCTTGGCTGTTTCCGCGGCATTCCCTTGTAACTCTGCTAGACGGCTGGAGCTGTCTAACTCGATTCTAAACGACTCTGCCGCTTGGATTGCTTCCTCGCGGAGCTGTTGGATACTAGCGAGTGATTCTTCATAGCGCTGTTCCACTTCATCGAGGCGACTCTTGAGGGCATTCTCGCTGCGCCTGAGAGATTCGGTATTTGCGATAGCCTCTTCGTTCTCACGTTGAAGCTCTGCAATCCGAGCACTCTTTTCCTTGCGGAATTTGAGATACTCGGCAGATTTGGTTTTCAGCTCCGTCTCGAACCACTCATTGTTCTTCTTCGTCAAGTCCAAATCCTGTTGGAGACTCTGTTCGCGAAAGCGGGAGCTAGATGATGCGGAGTTTGCGGCCTGAAGCTTCTGCTCCGCCGTTGACAGCTCGCGTCGTAGTTCGATGGTCTTTTTGTGTTGTGTAGATAGTTCCTCAGCTAGCTTGTCGTATGCTGCTGACTTCGATTCAAGCAGAGCTAGTGTATCGCGATTCGATGCTTCGAGGGAGGTAATGCGGGATTTGAGGGAGCTGGATTCGGATTCGTTCGACGTGGAGGAGGATTTCAGCGTCGCGATCTCGGACTCAAGAGACGAGCGAATATTTTCTGCGCCCATTAGCATTAAGGTAGATTGTTGGATCACGTTGCTAAGTACCTGATTCGTGGAGCTTTTTCCTTGTTTCTTCAACCTCCGCGTGGCCCTTTTCAACTGAGCTCTTCAGCACCTTGATCTTAGACTCGTTGCTGCGGACGGCATTTTCAAGCTCGACTTCTAAACGAAGCTTATCAGATTTCAGCTCGCCGAACTCTCGCGCCTTGGTTGTAATAGCCTCCAGCAACTGGTTGACGAGTTCGACCGTCGGGGCTTCCGTGAGCGTGCTCAGGGTCGACTCGGCAATAGCGTAATGCGACGATAGAAATGGCAATTCGATCGTAGCGGCAGCCATATTGGCTGTGGTATGGTCGCAGCAAGCTGCTCTCCGAAATTTTGCAGCCTACAACCCAGGATGTCGCGAAGCAATTGTGGATGAATTGACCCAGGTTCTCCGTCTTGCCGCAGTTCATTGTTGCCAGACTGGCACGTGATCAGCTAGCTCTATTCGACCATCTTCACTTCGCCGCTAAGAATCTCTGGTCTAGACTTGATTCACTTCTTTCTATGGAGTAATCTATAATTGACTTCATTGTCAGAATTACCGGAGCAACACAATGAAGGCTATTGAATATGCGTTTTTGGCCTTGCTTTGCTCAGCTCCCATATCCCAGCACCTGAGTGTCCCTGGACCAAATGTCAACATGCCGCTAGTTTGTGATGTTTAACAATTCACGTGGCGTACGGTTCAGCGTTGACCTCCGGTCTCAGGTACTCGAGAAGAACCGTCCATTGCGAGCCTCCTGGGCAGATTGTGCTTCCCTCGGTATGAGAGTCTATACTACAAGACGGGCTTGGGGATGGGGGCCACGAGTGTTTGGTATCGGACAAGCATGGCAGCCAAATGGCCGGTCACCGGCTCGCAGTTGGCCCTCAGTCATGACGTCCTTCTGCTGAAGAAGCTCCTAGACCAGCCAAAGCTAGACGACATCTGGACACTTTTCAAGCGTGAATCAAAGTCCCTCGCTGATACGAAGGCGGACTCTTTTTCACAATGAAGTCGCTCCTGGTCCTGTACAGGTAGTTGTTGTACAAAAAGATGTCTCGATTGTTTTAAACCCTTGAATTCTACCAGATAAATGCCATCGACTTACTCTTGCTTACTAGAAACCTTCCTGTCAACTTCGAAGCCACACATTCAGCCCTGTTCGAGGAACATCGTTCTATATTCCTCGGCTGAAATGGCCAGATAGTTTGAAACTCATAACACAGGTGCCATGGCCTCGATGGACTTTATGGGTGCTGGGCAATATCTCATGAGATCTTGGCTCGAGCGAGGAAGGAAATCGTGTCCAGCTTTCTTTGAAGCTTTGTGGTCTGAGATGGTTAAAGAATCCCGCCGTGTCAGGTTCATTGAGGAAATGAAACCTTTGTTACTACCGAGATCAAAGTATAGCATAGCTTGAGAGCAAGCTTCCC
The DNA here is from genome assembly GCA_027569205.1 of Aspergillus kassunensis. Classification (NCBI taxonomy): domain Eukaryota; kingdom Fungi; phylum Ascomycota; class Eurotiomycetes; order Eurotiales; family Aspergillaceae; genus Aspergillus; species Aspergillus kassunensis. The sequence goes on from JAPDEQ010000058.1 coordinate 10,513, forward strand.
ATTCAGCTTCAACTAGCTTCAAACGACCTAAAATAACGCGGCAAAGAAACAGGATGCTGATCATGCTATACTCCATACCATGAGCCTCACCCAATATGGTTAGCGTGTTCCGCCAGTCACGTGCATTGAATTCACACATGGAAGCTCAGAAGCATCTTCTCTTCATCTTCTCTTCAGCTATGCTTGACCACCGCCATTACTTCACGCTCTAGATCCTCGACGCTACCTCGTCGAGCCGTACTCGCAGCGCCCTGCTGTGTATCTGACCGAATACTCTCACTTACAACTCATGACAAATTAGACCATCCTAGAGCTCCCTCAGGCTCTGACGAGTTCCGCCTCGCCTCTCCGCTCCTCCATCCACATCTCAACCTACCTCCGTCAAACCCTCACAGTATCTCGCGCATACCGTCTCGAGCCGCCAAAATGTCTCACCTCCAGGCGCAACTCAAGAACTTCAACGCAGGCGTTGTCGACTATGCGAAGAGCATGCCCCAGCAGCGACGGTTCGTTCACAGCACTGCGCCCAGTCCACAGGCTCCCTCGTCGAGCGCTACACCCACGCCTAGTGCCGCCGGCGAACAGAAGAAGAAACGGCACGATGCGGATATTGTCTATTCTCAGCCCGCCAATACCGGCACGGGTAAAGATATCATGACGCAGGTCGTTTTCGCTATCGAGCATATGAAGAACAAGGGTGTGCCGCTCACGTTCTCGGATCTTGTCTCCTACCTTTCCTTGCAGCATAGAGTGAACGACCAGGGGTACATCCAGGCCTTGCGCAGCATTCTGCAGATGCACGAGAAGGTGCAGTTTGACCCGAGCGGAGCAAATGGGGAGGGCACATTCAGTTTCCGACCGCCGCACAACATTCGCACTGCCGAACAGCTACTTCAGAAACTTCAGGCTCAGTCTACGGGTGTGGGAATGAATGTCCGGGAACTCCGAGAAGGGTGGCCGAATGTCGAAGATACAATCAGTCAACTTGAAAGGGAGGGGAAGTTACTGGTTACCCGGAACAAAAAGGACGATCACCCGAAGATGGTCTGGGCCAATGACCCTTCTTTGATCGAGCACTTCGACGAAGAGTTCAAGGCAATCTGGGAGAAAATCAAGATCCCCGATCAGCAGATCGTCAAGGAGGAGCTCGACAAAGCGGGTATCCTACCTACCAGCAAAAATAAAATACTCAAGGTGCGGCCAAAGGTGGAACACAAGAAAGTGAAAAAACCTCGTCGCAGCGGTAAGACAACAAACACGCATATGATGGGTGTCCTGCGGGATTATTCGCATCTCAAGCGGTAGCGTCCACTCTCTCATACCTAAGACTGCATTACAACGACAGCACACCTTGCAGGCCGCATGAAATCTTTCCGTCTTTCAAAAGTCGCTCACTATGCATTCAAAATTACTTTGTTTTGTTTGAGAAGACATCAACATCCAGGAATGGCTCGCGTCGGATTTTCCCTCGTCCTAGTCAGCTTTTCGTCACCATTTGTAAACCAATACGTTCAAGATCAGCCACAAAAAAGATAGATACCCTAATAATGAATAAACTTACTCAAGAGCGATCATCTACTTCATCAATCTTCAACTCCTGTCAGCAGCAGATGGCTTTTCACGCGTAAAGTCCCAAGCACTCCAGAAAGTCCAGGTATAAAATTCGTCTAGACCTCGTAGAAGCACAAGCACTGTAGTCACTTAAAGTGAGGGATTCTAGTATACCGGAATGTAGTTATAATCAAGTGTCTGTACAACGAACCAAGCGTTGAAGGTATCATAGACTGGCAGTATTAACTCGTCTAATCTGATCTATATCTTAGATCACGTTTGCTCTGTCCGACTTTTTTCTAGTGCCTCGGTAGTAAAATAGACCTAACGATTCCCATCCAACCAGCAACAAGAAGTGAGAGAGACGTAGTGAACTGACGAGAGAAAGAGGGAGGAGCTATATGCAAGATGAAAGGAAATACGACAGAAAAGTAGGTATCCGTAGCAGTCAGTCCACCCCCAGACAAAGAGGAAGAAGGAAGACACAGAATGCAGCCAAGAGTAAGGTATGTATACAAGCCACCGGAGGAAAGAGACACGCATATATAAGCCTATTCACTGCGTGACTCACTCAATGCTTCCCATTCGCCCCAGCAACAGCTGATCCCGGCTCCGTCTTCTCAAGATACTCGACCAGATCCTCAATCGTACACACCTTGAGCCCCCACTTCTTGCCGAACTTCAAACACCCATCGCGCCTCATCATCCCGTTGTCGCCCCGGATCTCTGGAACACCAGGAGTGATTTCTCCATCTTCAACCAATTCGGCTATCACACCAGCAGGTCTCTTCCCTGCCAACCGACAGAAATCTACCGCCGCCTCAGTGTGGCCCTTTCGTTGTCGTACGCCGCCGCTCTTCGCCTGTAGGGGAATGATGTGGCCTGGTCGTCGGAAGTCGTCGGGGCTGGCGGAGGAGGATGCTAGGGTCCGACAGGCGAGTGCGCGGTCGTGCGCTGAAATGCCGGTTGTGATGGAGGGGTCGCTGGAGTCGATGGAGATTGTGTATGCGGTGCCCTTGGGGTCTGTGTTTTCGATGACCATTTGGGGGAGTTGGAGGGTATTGGCGATTTCGGTGGTAATGGGGGCGCAAATCAAACCACTATTATTTTCGTATGTTGTCAGCACACTAGAAACAAAGGAAGAGGGTGCGCGTTGTGAATCATGGACAGGTGAGACAGGAATCGAACCTAGTGTAGCGGACTAAGAACGCCATCTGGGCGTCTGTGATACACTCAGCGGCTATAATGAGGTCGCCTTCATTCTCGCGATCTTGTGAATCCAGAACAATTATGAATTCCCCGTTCTCTGTTATCGAATTGCACGATTAGCCCCGCTCAGCTGAGAAGCGATTGAAGGCACACTGCTAATCATCCTGCTATGGAATAAGAGTAAGGCCACTTACTGAACGCTGCGATTGTATCCTCAATGGAGTCGAACTGCTGCGCGGGGTCCGTTGGTGAAGGCATTTCGGCTGTAATGGCAGGGTGGTCTGTTGCTCGGATTTGGTCGCGGAGGACAAAAGAAAGCTTGGGGCCCAACTAAGTTTCCCTTGAATGCGAACCAAGAATCAGATATTTATCAGACTTCAATGGCAGATTCACACGAAGGATGACGCGAAGATGGTGGCGGGACTTGAGTCACAGCAGAGGTTCTGGGTGATCTCGAGACTGCGGGGTTGACAGGATTGTGAATGTGAAGTGAAGGTGAAGGTGAAGTGCTAGTATGTGTCAATATAACGTAATTGGAGATATCCGGCTTGGAAAGATGCAGACAGAAGGTGGAGGAAGACGATTGATTGCAAATGGTTTGTCAGTTGCTATCTGATTTTATCAGCAAATTCCGCACTCTCGATCCGGCCGAGGCCGAGTATTTCTACTCCGAGGCTTCAGTTGACTGAGATCTTGAATGATGCTGAGATTAGCTGATGTCCGTACAAGCTTAGGATTGTAATATAACACCAGAACATCGAATCATAAGGTTGTTGCTGTTGGTGAAGCTAAAGAAAGATAAATATATATATCCCGACACCTGCTGATGAAATCTATGTAAAGACAAAATCAATCTAGACATGGTGCTAGAAATTCACTAAACATAAACAAAAGAAAATTAAAGATATAATAGGCATCAATAATCATGTCATGACAACTTGGCTTCCCAACCAAGCCAGGCTTCCAGAACCACTCGAACAGAGGCCTCGTGAATTAAAGGCCGAAATCGCCCATCCGCCGCACTTCATCTGCCTGTGTCTCCAAGGCCCGTCGCATTATCTTCGCATATTCGCTTTCGCGAGCCTTGAGTTCCCGCCTGTTAGACCGAGCTTCTTCGTCAAGATCACAGTCCACGGACATCTCGTCTTCTTCGCCGATCTGCTCACCATCCGGTGTATCTAAGAATCGGATACGGCCTAGACGATCCCCTGTCCAGACGAGAAGTTCATCGCCTGTGAGATTGCCGCCAGTCGGGAGCACTTTTCGAGCGACATCACCTTCATTATGCGCGCGGGATACGCTGGCCCAGAGACCGCCTGCATCGTTTGCCTCGTCGCCGTTGTGAGATTGGCTTTGGGCGCCCGAACCAAAAGATGTTCCGGCGGGTGGCCGGTAGGAGTTGATGTTTAAACGTCGGACTTCAGTTCGACCATCGCGTTCAACCCATTTGATATTACCGTCGCCATCGGAGTATACGATCCTGGTGCCGTGGGATTGGACTGATAAAATCTTCGAGCGAGCCGCGCTTTGTCGATTCTGGTAAGATGATGTGACTGTCGAAGAGCAGACTGAGGGCCCTTTCACTTCAGTTTCCCCGGACGGAGTAAGGCTGTATAGCTCAAGAGAGCCTTTCCCGTTGTATTCCCCGCAAGCCACCACCGTGTGTGATTCTGGATACTTAGGGTTAGAAAACACCGGGAACCTTGGAGCCGGAACCGAGACAAGACCGCATAGCCGTCCGCCTGAGTGGACTGTGTTTTGAAGTTTGGGAAAGTATCGACGATCGTACTGGAGTATACTGGGGAAGCGGCCTGCAAGGAAGATCGAGTTCATGTGCGGGGCAGGCGGATGCAGAATAGACAGAGGCCCTGGTTGAAACAATGGGGCGTAATTGTCACTTTTATTCGACAAGTCAGGGCTCCGGATCCGATGCGGAGGCATGCCGTTAGGTTGAAACTGTAACAGTGGCGAGTCGGGAGGAGTATAAATCCTTGACTCAGGAACCAGCGAGACGGTTGGGTCCTCGCACCGTAAAGTGATTGCCTCTTCCTCTTCTGTCTTGGACAGCCTGCCGTCGTATATGTGGAGACTCAGCGTGGTCGCGAGAGTCAACGGCACGGAATAGTCAGTTTCCTGTGACAAGGCAAAAACCGACCAAGGATACCGTTGTTGAGAAACGACTTTCAGTGTTTCAATGTCAACTTCATTCAACACATGTCCGACGGCCAGATAAGCTCTTTGGCGGATTGAATCCACGCTGACGCATTCCCCGATATTGATAAACTCAAGGGCTGACTTCGCCGCGAAATTCTCTCTTCTCTGAGACATGTCTACTGTCAGAATTCCCGGTGCACTTGTCCCGAGTATGCTGCCTTTCGTAACTCGAGACCCGATTGAGTGCGAGTGATTCAGATCCCAGATGCATACACTGCCATCACTCAAAGGCGATACAACTTTATTCTGCCTAGCCACGCTCCAATCCTTGAGCAGCCCCATCCCTTTCACCTCGATGTAATTTCGACTCCCACCCGGAGACTTCGAGGACGGTTGCTGGAGCCAGCTCATCGAAACTGGTCCATTCCGCGCGATATATTCCGAATACCAATCGACATTTTCTCCCTCGACGGATGGGTCCCAAGCGGCGGCCGCTCTTGCTCTCTCCCCAAACGACGGGGCATGCTCCTGGGTGATATCGCTGGGTCGAGGCTGGATTAAAGAACGGAGTGACGGCTGTCCGAGTGAGCTGAGAGATGCAGTAGTATTTGTAACCAGACTTTCAGACACTCCATTTCTGGGGCTGGCAGCCGTTATCGCGGCCCATGTGTTCTCGTAACAATGGAGTCTCCACACGCTATTGTCGCGGGCTAGAGCGAAGAACCGTTTTGAGACCGACTGGAGTTGTACCTGTTCTGGCGGGGTAAGATCTGATGAGTTGCCATGATCCAACCGTCAGAAATTGATTCTTGTCAAGGCTGATGTGGGATAAAAATGTGCAGCAGGCAAGGGGATGCGTACAGTCGATGATTTTGGTGAGAATTTCCACAGGCAGCTTGTCCATGAGGGAAGGTTGTCGAGGGCCACCATTGAGGGCAGCGCACTCTCTCTCACCTAGCTGGCTGCAGGATGCAACAGAAGGCGTACAATCTTCATGTTGAAGGGATTCGACCCGTCCGTGTTATCATTTCCCCGCGATCTGCAAGTCTAGACTGATGTCACGTGCTAACCTCGGGCCTGAGGCCCTGCGCTGTTCAACTGTTCAGTGCGAGGGGATGCTAATGGTGCATGTGGTAAATGATAACAATGGTTATTGAAGAAAACCTATGGTATGAAGGATAAAGAGACAGACAAAAAAAGAGCGTGTTGTGCAAAGAGCAAGCTCCTTGCTTCCAAAAACGCCATTACTCCAGATTTGCCAATTGACGAATCCCCAAGGACGCGAGACTCGGCCCATATCAGACGTAAAGTCCGAGAAGGACAAGCCCGCCTTGTGTACATAGGAATGACCAAAAAGCAACCCCGACCCCATGTGATGCAATGCTTCCAAAAGAGTATCAACCGTTCAATCAACGCCAAGTGAAAGATCTAAGAGTGAATATGGATTTATTCAATGTCTTCGATATCGCGATGCCTGGCCAGGACGTGGCGTTTGTATTCTTCTTGGTTTGTGTCCCAGATCTCGGCCGCTTGGGCGTTTAGAGGGCTTGCACTGCAATTTGTTAGCCACGAGGTTTCTATGCGGAAGGATGTATTTCCATACTTATTGGGCTCCCCGAGAAGGCTTTGCAAACTGAGTAGAACGTTCTGCACGTTATACACAGCACTCCACTTGTCCCGAAGAATGTCCAGACAGATGCGACCCGAGAAATCGACGTTCGGGTGGTAGATAGGCGTCTTAAAGAGCACCGTGGGCGGGGAATATGGGTAGTTGTTGGGAAACGAGAAAGAGAGCTTGAATGTCAAGCCTTCATATGGTGTTTCCGAGGGTCCGGTAATAGTAGCGATCCAGGAAAGAAGGTTTCCATCGGCGTCTGGGAAAGCTGAAATACCGGGAGAGGGAGAGACCATGAGCTGCATCAGTTCAGATTGTAGGCTAAGTAGACCGAAATCAGTGATCAGTACGCAGAGTAGTCTCTGAGCACGAAGCACATACCGCTTGGTGACGCCCTGAGTGTCATTCCTCTGGGCAGATGGCCCCAACTTAGAAGCTTCGTGGGCGTTTGGCGCAGAGTTCTGGGTATCTTCCATGGTGTAGTCCATTGTGTGGGTAACGGGTCCAGCGAAGAGCTGCACGAAAATATATGGCGATGAAGAGAGAAACGAGGTTGAGTCAGGTCGCAGGAGAGGGTTGCTTTGGAATGGCGGCTGGATCCGGATGCAGAGGTGGTGATGGATGGATCGCCACAAGTGTTGTCCAGAAGCGGCTGGAGACAAGATCTGGATCAAGAGTGGTTTTTTGGAAGGATTATAGTGAATGATAGCAAGAAAACGCAGTTGGATGTGGTGGAAAGAGGACAAAGAAATTGGCGCCGGAGAAAGAGGAACAGCAGAACGAGAGAAGTCATTTGTTTACCACAGCAACCACCGCTACACTAGTCCTGCTTTTCATCTGACTTTACCCTTTGTCCCCTGACCCTTCTACTCGCCAGAGCGTACCTTATTCTGGACTTAGGTTCTATTTTTAAATGCTGTCCCTCTTATACAATATGCAGGTGAAATCGCCTTTTCCCGCTGTTTCGCTCCAAGGCTGCATTGGTACTGGAGTCTTGCAGCACCCCATCTTAATGCAGGATGTACGGCGGAATAACGCCTCAATTTCTGGACGACAATTTAATGCGCCCTAGCTGTTGCTACCAGCTCCGCCTGCAAATGCTTCGTGCCATGACTTCGAGTCCGGGCCTGGAATCCTTCCAAGGCTGCGACCGGCTCCAAAAACACACTGCCCAAAAGGGATAAAGTGGTTTTCTTCTCGCGTGCCGACCATCGCGTCTCACTGCTCACTAACCTTGTCAACCCTCGCCCCTGGCATTGCAGTTGCGCATGAGAACTATTTACTATGTACCGGAAATCTAATCTTTCACATTAAACGCTCTTCGACAATTTCCAAATTTCCCGAGTCTAGCCTATCACAAGATGCATCACTCTCAATTAGCGCCATTGCCTATTGACTTGCCTTTTCGCATAGTCTCCAAGACATTCGGCCAAGGCGCGTATGCGAGGTATGGTTATGCCTAATAATACTTTCTTATGAGCTGTACTGACTTTTGGTGTTCAAAAGTTTGAAGAAAGCGTGTCCTCTGGACGCCGACAGCCCAGTCTTCGCGGTCAAGTTCATCAACAAAGACTATGCCGCTCGTCATGGCAAGATAAGCCCGAGACAACTGCTGATGGAAGCTACCGTGCACAAACACATCGGCGACCACTATAACATTATATCCTTTTTCCAGACGGGCGAGGATGGTGCATGGCGATGGATCGCAATGGAACTGGCCGAAGGAGGGGATCTGTTTGACAAGATCGAAGCGGACGAGGGCGTCGGCGAGGACATTGGCCATGTTTATTTCTCGCAGCTGGTCAGCGCGGTCGGATACATGCACTCAAAAGGGGTAGGGCATCGCGACATCAAACCGGAGAATATCCTCCTCACGGCGGATGGGAATCTGAAGATTGCGGATTTCGGCCTCGCGACACTATTTGAATACAAGGGGGGGACAAAATTGTCATCCACCTTTTGTGGAAGCCCCCCCTACATCGCCCCGGAGGTTATCACTTGCAGCACGCGGAACCAACAGAAAGCGCCCGGATACCGACCTGATGTGGCAGACATCTGGTCCTGCGGTATCGTGCTTTTTGTTCTACTGGCCGGAAATACGCCCTGGGACAGCCCGACAGAGGACAGCTACGAATTTCACGAATACGTTACGACTAAAGCTCGCACAACGGATGAGCTATGGCAGAAGCTGCCCACCGCGACGTTATCCCTGCTCCGCGGGATGTTGAACATTGAGCCCCTAAACAGATTCTCCCTAGAAGACGTCCGGAGACATCCCTGGTTCACCCGCCAGAACAAGAACCTTACCCCGGACGGCAGACTACGCGACCCAATCAAGATCGCCACATCCATGTTCGAGTCCCTGCATATCGACCTCTCCCAGTCTATATCCCGCCCCATGCACGGCGGCAGCTTCGGCCCAGACCGAATGGACATCGACATCGGCGACGATCTAGCCGCCGAGCACAGAATTTCATCTACCCAACCCGAAGTGCCCCGAGGCGACATGCTTATCGACTGGGACGCGCCTCATCTCACCGACATCTTTTCATCCAGCCAGCCAACAGGCAAACAGCCCCCATGCAGCCTCACCCCCGAACTACTCGAAGACGAACCCACCATGTCTCAATTCTCCCAACACCCCGCCGTCCCGCTCAGCCGCACCCAGAAGGCCCAGCGCTTCCACGACATCGTCCCATCCCGCTCTATGGCCCGCTTCTTTTCCGCTTGGGAACTCAAACTCCTCGTCCCGCTTATCTGCGAAGCACTCCACCGTCTTGGTGTCCCCGTTCCCACGGTTCCAGCTGTCTCCCCGGGCGACAACTCCGCGATGATAAGAGTCATCACGAGAGATGGCCGCATGTGTCCATTACACGGCAAGGTTCTTATCGAGTGTGTCTCGGAGGACCTCTTCGAGATTGAGTTTATGAAGGGCAAGGGTGATCCACTTGAGTGGCGGCGGTTCTTTAAAAAGGTTGTTGTGCTTTGTAAAGATGCCGTTTGTACGCCTGATTCATAGTCTCGTTTCTCTTTCTTCTTCTCACGATGTTTGGACTTGTTCTATATTACGCTGTATGAATTATGGTACCCACTACTTACCAATAGGGTAGTAGTGCTGGCGGATTTAGGGACATGCTGGTTATCACCGGCACCTACCTGTGATCTAAATGATATTCAACCTTGTTGGAATTCAAATTGAATTCCTGCTAAATGCTCGAAGCCTGCCAAGTTGTGGTATAAAGGTAATTGGTTGACCTTGGCACCATTGACCTACCATCGACAAAAGGTCGTGAGGTCCCGTTGGCACCAGAAGTAGGTACTTAAGGCAAGACGCGGACCAGTGACGGGCTCAGGGTGAGATAGCTCAAAAGGTAAGTAGTCATGGGGAAGGTAGAGCCTCTACATCAGACGAACATCTAAAATATAAACTAATGCATGGAATCCCGTAGGATACCAAAGACATAGACAATGATCGATACATATATAGACAGAGAGATGAATAAGATAGTAGGTATTAACACATGACCGTCAAATAAGTATTTACCGTACTGTAGCACATCATTAGTAAGACATGGAGCCAGCCAGCCAGCTGGCCAGCCACATCACCACCAATCACCTCAGTCACTTCCGACTAGTGACTTGGCTCCCTGTTTCAAGCTTTCAACCGGGTATTGTTTTCCCCTTTTCAGATTTTAGGGCTAGATTAAGCACTAACTGTGTTGACGAACTGCTCCTCGTTCTGGATGAGCAGGCCGGCAATTGCTGCACTGGTGAAAGTACTAATTGCACCCGTGAGCATGGCGCTCACCGCGACGCGGGAGATGTCTCCAGAGCGGCCGGGTGCGAGTTGGGCGAGCACACCGATCTGGTTACCAAGGGAGCCGATATTTGCGAAACCGCAGAGAGCGTAGGTAGCGATTAGGCGGGAGCGGGTAGAAAGGTCATCATATTGTGCGTCGTTTTGGAGAGCATCATAGGCGACGAACTCGTTCTGTTGGGATTGATGTCAGTGAGATTCGGGGTTTTTAGAGAGCTGGCTAGGACTTACGGCGACAAGCTTGAGACCGATAAGTTTTCCAACCCTGAGAAGGTCACCGTCACGCGAAACACCGAGGAGGAAGGCGATTGGGTAACAGATGTACCCAACGATTAGGTCGAGGGTGAGAGTAGGATGGTTTATGTTGAGGTAGCGGCCCCACCAGGTAAGGAGACCGTCGACGAGGCCGATGAGGGAAATAATGCAGAGGAGAGTAGCGGCGATCATGCCTGCAATTTTGATACCGAGCCAGGCGCCCTTGGCGAAAGCATCGAGGAGGTTGGCGGGCTTCTCATCCTGCTCTTCGGGGATGATAACGCGCCCAGCTGTCAGAGTCTCCTCTGTTTCGGGCCAGCGCAGCTTGGAGGTTGCTAGGGAAGCGGGAATGGACATGACACAGGACGAGATGAGCGCCTGCGGGTTGACGCCCATGGAAAGATATGAAACCAGGACGGAACCGGCAATGGTGGCGAAACCGGAACACATGATCTGGTGGATTTCGGCCACGGTAAGATGGGAGATAAACGGTTTAATGAGCATGGCGGATTCTCCTTGGCCGATAAAGGGCGAAGCGGCTGCAACGACGGCTTCGGCGCCAGAGACACGCATAGACCAGAAGAAGAAGACGGCAACCTTCTTGACGAACCACTGCAGGATACCGCTGTAGTAGAGGAGCTGCACAAGGGACACGAAGAAGATAATGGCAGGAATGACCGATACCAGGAAATAACCGTGGTCAGCAATGAAGTTCGGTGCGGTCAGGAAGTCTACTCCCTCCTGGGCAAAGCCGAGGAGTTCTCGAGCTAACATGGAAATGAAGTCGAAGATATCGTAACCAGCGCTGGTGCGGAGAACGAAAAGCGCAACGATAAATTGTGTAAGCATACCGACAATCACGGTGTGCCACACAATCTTTCTCCGGTTCCTGGAGGTAGCCCAAAGGCCAAAGATGGCGACAACGAGACCAAAGCAGCTGACTGCACGGTCCGCTCTGCTGTTACCAGGAGCCTCCGCGGACACGAAAGAGCCGATCAGAATCACGCCGATGGTCAAGAGAGCGGCGCCTGGAATGCGGAATTTCTCGGGGATCATGGCCACAAATGGTGTAGCTGTTTTCTCCCACACCCATTTTACCGGCCGCCAGAAGATCGCAATGGGTATGTATATGAAGATGATTCGAAGAGTGATGGCGAGCCAGAGCAAAAAGGGAATCAACCAGCTCTTGTCATCGCGATGGAGGATAAGACCAGCAATCCACCAGCTTCAAGCAGTTAAATAAGCCTCGTGAATAGAACGACAATCCCAAAATTGCGGACATATCGAGGAGAAACTCACCCGGTGAACAAAAGCCAAGTCACAGCACAGAAGACATGCTTGAAATACAGCTTGTTGTAACGGCGAACCTTCACCCTAAGAGTGGATTGCTGTTCTGGTTCCACATCCTGTCCACTCGGGTTGCTGCTGTTATCCACCGCATGCGATTCGTCGAGTGCGTGTTTTTCTCTATTCCCTTCTTTCGAGTAGCTGCCAGCGAGGTCATTGGAGCCTGTTCCGGTCGGTGCAGCAGCGTCTCGCCTGATAGGATCTTGCGGAGAGCTGGTATCTTGGGGAGGTACGCCCTCTAAAACGTGTTCGGCGGTCATGGTACAAAAACTGCTAAAGTTAGATGTGCAACAATGATATTATGATGGATGGCTAGTACCAGCAGGCGGCAATTCATGAACTGAAGAGCCCACGGAGAGTCGAAGAGGTGGAAAGAGGAGCGGAGGATCGACACTGCAACAGCTGATGGGAAGTGTTGAAGCCACGAGGGAGTCGCGACTTAAAAAGCATAGAAATCGAGAACGAGCTCGGACAGACCGTCAGGTGCAAGATAAGACGAGCAAATAAATTAATTAATTCAGGTAGGAGTTCTCCGGTGGTGTTATCGACTATCATGCAAGAGAAGAACTGCGGGGAGACGAGGCAAAAATTACTCGTGGACTCGTGGTTTTTTAGATTGAAGATTGAGCTAGTAAGACCCAGTTTTGGTAGGATCCATCGGACGATTTGTGCAGTGTGTGTACGACCTTACGTAGTACGGAGTAGTACGGAGGACTGCATATACAACCTGGAGGCAATCGGCTTCTAGAAGATACAAACTCTACTCCGTATGCAAATCCAACTGGGAAGTGGCCAATTTGAACCGGATCTAAAAAGGTCGAACTCTGTTGAGCTTATCCCTGACTATCACTGGCCAATCAGATGGTTCTGGCGAAGATCAGCGATAAGAATGTTACATTTATCAGACGGATTGATTCCCTCGCTCGAAATGTCCTATTTCTGAGTCCTAATCTTAGCCTGTAGCCTTAGAGCTTTGGATACCGTACGGAGGAAGAAATAACCAGATCGTGTGAAGAGTAAGATAAAGATCTGGTAGAATATCCCTGCCTTGGTTCCTTGGCTCGGCGAATCCCGAGTGGCTGATCATCTTTGATAAGCTTTGCTATATTTCTCTGCTGGAGACTACTGTAGACTCATAGAGATCAGATAGTGCTATCTCAAACAAGATACTACTGCACATTCCTATAACCCACAGCTATGATACACAACTGTTTAGACAGCTGTCAAGTGAAGCCTGAAGTACTTAAAGATGCCGCTAACCCCAATCCATCTGGCGCCTTTGGGGCGCAAACGCTAAGGCACGCCACATGCTTAAGGTTACATTCATTCCGCCATCAGCCTGGACGTTGTTCCGCCAGCACCGACTCTCAGTCTGTACTCCGTACGCAGTATAACCTTGGAAAACTGCAGGGGACATTTTATCGAGTATCAAAGACTTTGCGAGTTGAGCAACTTAAGTGACACCCTTGAAGACTAATTCCATTTTGAGCATTCTGAAAAATCAACAGTGTGGGTTTGCCATCGGAGCTGCAGCTGCTTTCAGCTATTCTACCCCTCCCGACGTTGCCAAGACTGGACTTCCGCCCGTCTGCTGGCCCAGCCTCTGCAGTCCCACGAGTCACGAGACAAGTATCCTGATCGGAGATATCTACCTCTAAACGGTCTTACTCCCGATCCAATTTTACCAATAACATCCCTCCAATCCACTCGATAATGGACCCGGAGAATAGTTCATGGGAAGCCGAAGAAGGCGTTCCCCAGATCGAGGACCCCTTCATCCAGCGGTTCCTGGATGGCCGGGATTCTCTGATTCAAAGGGAGATATCCCAGCGACATGATGCCAATTTGCACAAGGCCTTGGCCCCGGCAGGCTTCAAAGCGTGCCAGATTGTCGCCGAAGTCTGCGCTCACGAGCTGGCGCGCTTGAAAGATGTTAGCCAGTCATATGATATTCCCATATCGGACAGGCCCGATGGCTCAGATCTCTGGAAGATTGTACAACGATTGCCTAAAGGGTCTCTGCTGCATGGCCATTTACCGACGATGGTCGATGCGGACTTTCTTATCGACCAGGCGTTCGCTACGCCTGGAATCCACATGTTAGCCCCAAATCCTTTGATATTAGCCCAGAGTCAGCACCAAACCGCGCCATTTTCTTTTCAATATTGCTCTTCCCCGATTGAGGCTTCCAAAGATAAGCCGTCGTTGTGGTCGAATGGTTACCAGTCATCAACCCCTATTGCCATCAAGACTGCCGCGGCTTCATTTCCAGACGGCGCAGAAGCTGGATTCCGAGAATGGCTGAAGCGCCGCCTCACGTTAGCACTTGGTCATGAATCTGCCCCTCGCCATGGCAGCAGAGCTCTTTCGGAGCTTTTCAGCCTTTATATACCCATCATCAACTCTATCCTTCACTATGAGCCTATCTTACGCTCATGTCTGCGTCGCATATTCTCGCAGCTTCTTGCAGACAAGGTAAGGCATGTCGAATTCAGGATTGCTTTTAACTTTCAATATCAGTTGGAAGGAAAGGATGAAGTTGAGAAAAACTATATTGGATGGCTGCAGGTCTTTCAAGAAGAACTCGCGCATTTCCAAGGCTCTGAAGAAGGGAAAGACTTCTACGGTGCGCGGATAATATGGGCAACTATGCGTGGGCTATCAAACAAAAACATAGGCAATAGCATGAAGCAGTGCATTCTTGCAAAGGCTGAATTCCCCGATCTGATCTGTGGGTTCGATTTGCTGGGCCAGGAGTCCCATGAAAGGTCACTTACTGATTTGCTGCCAATATTGTTCTGGTTCCGTGGACGCTGTGCTGAGGAAGGAGTAGATATCCCCTTCTTCTTCCACGCTGGATATGGTCTCGGCGATGGGGATCAAGTGGACGATAATCTATTCGACGCGGTCTTATTAGGTTCTCGAAGAATCGGCCAGGCTCTTTCTCTATACAAGCACCCTCTGCTCATCGACGCAATCAAGTCAAAGAGCATCTTGATCGAATGCTCTCTAACCTCAACTGCATGTCTTGGACTCATCAACTCTTCCCAGTCGCACCCTCTTCCTGCTCTCTTGTCCCGCGGTGTTTCCGTTGCTCTTAGTAACGACTCCCCAGCTATCTTCGGACTTGGAGATAATGGTCTGTCCTCGGAGTTTCGCCAGGCCCTACTTGCGTTCCAGAATATGGGCCTCACAGGTCTCACGATGATGGTGGAAAACTCTATCCGATGGAGCTGCTACGAAGATCAATCCTCAAAGGAATGGCTTTCGGAAATGGAGGATGGAATCATCGGTGAAGGCACAAAGGCTGCTCGCTTGCGCGAATTCTACGCTGAATTTGAGAAATTCTGCGAATGGGTGGTTCAAGAGCTTGGGGGAAAATATGACAAATGAAGATGTAGTCAAGAGTAATGCTTTCCACTTGACCCGGGCAAAATTCTTGTCCGGGTCGTATCTAAACAAAGGTAACTTTGTGCCTGGGAGATCAGGCAGAGGACACGCATCGCCGTATCGCACGTGATTTACCTAGATGAATGAGTCAGGATGTACTTCTCCAACCCATGTCCTTAGTCTGCTCTTCTATAAACGTCCCTGTATTATTTTCAACAAGTAAACTGGTCTACGAAATCTAATCTATCTGTACCCCTGTGTTGTCACGCTTTAATTTGGCACAGTCTGCACCACCTGACATCAAACGTTGATCTTCCCTATCAGCTCACTAGCGCCCCGAATCCCCCAAACGTCATCATCCCAACAGGCAATTGCCGACCAACCTTCATCCCCTGGAGGAACTGTTGTCCGAGTCGGTCTGCGGATTCTTGGTGATCTCCGTGCTATCTTACATTTTTTTTATAATGTTCTTCCGATGACATTCAACGTCTTTTGACAGGCCTCCGGTCGGCTCTTAGACGCCCATCATGGCCTTCCTTCTGAACTTATTTTTTCAAAAGCGTCTGCTTAAATATGCTTTATCTCGTCTTGAGTTTTTCGACACAGAGGATCTAGATCTTGATCGATTAGGGATTCGCTGGGGAAGTCGAAGCACTGTTGAGCTACGAGACGTCGGTCTGCGGCTCGAGGTAAGTGGGTTGTGATCGCTTCTTCCCCGCAATCTGATACCATCCACGGGCCACCCACGATTTCACCAGCTAACGAGTGCTGTGTCTCATTAGAAAATAGCCCAAATCCTTCATCTCCCACCGTCAAGCGAACTTCTTAGTGCTCGAATCCGGTTATTGAAGCTCACCGTTCCAGCCGACATTCACAGCAGCGGGATAATTTGCGAAGGCAGCGGTATCGACGTGCACTTGAGGCTCCCGTCGGAGGAGGAAGTAACTGCTGTGAAAGAGAACCTCTTCGCAGGCCATGATTTCAGTCATGAGACCATTATCCCGACCTCGGCGGACCTGGCCAAGTCGTTCCTCCAGACTGAGCCTAAAGAGGAGAAGGAGGAACTACAGGCCGCCATCACAACGCGATCCCAGGTGCTCCATCGTACGTCATCATCCATTAGTGACGATGAAGAGGAGCTTGGCCTCGGAAACGAGACAGTCTCGTTACCTCGTTTCCTGGCAGCGATTCTGAAGGGTATCGCGGACCGCTTGCAAGTTCATGTTGACGACATCTCGATACGACTCGACGTTGAAACAAAACAGGAGGGCCCGTCTAAGAGACAGCCCGAGGGAAAGCCCGATTTAATTACAGGGCTCTTGAGCGTTCGTCAAATCAACGTAGGTGCGGTTGCCACGGAGCCTACACGGGATGGACACTGTTTGCACATCGGCAAACGACCGGTTGCTTTCTCTGGTATCAACCTCGCACTTGTGTCTGAGCCCATAGTATTCTCCAACTACTCTCGTTTTACGGTACCAGCGTCACCGTCAACTGCCGTCCCTTCAAAACCAAGCCAGCCGTCGAGTCCAGATTCGTCGATTCCATACGCCCCTTCATCGATATCTAGCTCCACTCATGCTATGATGCAATCGACTATCTTCAAGCCATCCCACCATACCGCTGATGCAGATCCAGACACGCACAATACCAGACTTGAAAGATCTGACTATACCTACGATGGCAGGTTTTCCGATGCCGATACGGAGGAGACAAGGAGCTCGGGGTACCTTGAAAAATCGGAAAACTTCTTGGATGACGAGAAACTACTGGATAACCCTTCATACCTTGATTCTGTGATTGATTTTCAACTCCAAGATGATGATTTCGGGGACCAGGATGATCCGCCGAATTTCTTTGATAATGCCGGTACTAATGAAAGTACGCCTCGTCTACAAACACCATTGTTACAGAGCTTGCCACCTGATGATGCGAGGCACGGCTTCGATGATAGACGGAACGTGGCGGTTTCACAACCTAATATACAAGATGTTTATGGCACTCAACTGTCTATGGGTGGTGTTCTTTTTAGGGAGGATGAACTCGCTGCTGTTTCGTCAATGCCCAACTTATCGTCACGCCAAAATTATGGCATAGCCGATAATGCCGGGGAAACATCGCAATCAATCCCGGTATCCCCGGCTAGCAGTATTGGTTCGGATCGCGCTTCAGGTAATCTCGACGACGAACTCTCCGAGTCGAGACTATTCTCTAACGAGGAAGCCCAAAGTATGTACATGAGCGCCGTAAGCCAGGGCTCTGGCGGGAGAAGTTTCATGCCGACTATTCCAGGAGCCTGGGACTCGCCCGAGTCCATCGCAAGCCATGGGACTGTTCATCATGGGTCTTCAAGTCATCTTGACGAGTCGACCATCCTTGGGACATATGAAGAGCATGAAATCACAGTGTCAACACCTAAACCTACAGATCATGAAGAACAGTACGACCTTGGGCGTGCGGCTTATGGTAGCTCTCATACATTACACTCCGAGCCAACTGATACGCAATCCTCTCGATCTGCTTCTAGCTTCCACGGGGCCACTGATGTGGCAAAGACTTTTCTCCACATTGACCGGGCCACGATATGGATTCCGTCCACAAAGCATGCCGAAAATCAAGATATTTTGACCTCAGTTCACTCGGGCGCAGGAAGCGATGATTTTGAGAATTCCACCATGCACTTGGCAGCTTCCGAGGCTTCTTCCACTTCACAAACCCGCCTTGGCTCGACTGATTTGGTATTAGTAGCCGAGAGTGCCGATAGAAAGTCGGATAATAAGCAAGGTCCAGGGTTAGATGGTCACCTTGATGCACTGTCAATTGAGATTTCTTCCGTGCAAATCCAATTCGATATAGCGATTGGCTGGCTAATCGCTAAATTTGGACAGAGAATCCTCCAAACCTTTGGTGAGGGAGAATCCACCGGCGTTGAAAGAGGCCACCCGAAAGACGAGGCTCAGGATCCGCAAGCTTTGAATCTTACGTTGGGTAAATTGGCAGTGAAGTTCGTAGAACATGTGCCTGAAAACCCGCATCCCCTTGACACCCAGGAAGCCCACTTCGCTACATATCTCAATTCCTTGCATGATGCTATCATCCTGCAGACCACAGCAGCCGGGCTGAAGGCTCACTTCTCGAAAAACAAGGGTACGACCAAGTTTCGCGCCAATCTTTCCAAGTTCACACTTGGCTGTGCTTCTGATGACTTCATTTCATTCAGTGAGGATTTGAGGATGCGAGAGTCCACCAGAGACAGTTCTTCGTTAGACCACGGCGATGTTTCTCTCTCGTTCAGGAAGTCACCAGAGGAAGCAAGATTGGTAATCGATACGCTTCCTCTCCATGTCAATCTAAACATCCAACAGTTGGAGGAAATCATAGGGTGGTTCGGAGGCCTGAGCATGATTATAGAGCTTGGAAACTCAATACCATCAGTCTCAGGTAATAAGGTACCGAAACGAGATGTACCGAAGCGGGCTCGTGGCGTCCGCTTTGAAGGCTCGCCCCTACCCCCACCCTTGTCTTCCGCTGATGCCGTGCCTTTGAAGGTGGATGCTCGGATTGGCGGCATCGCCGTGGACGTAATAGGAGAAAGTCACTACCTCAAGTTGCGGACCACTGCCGCTAAGATTATCAGCAGAGTCGGGGGGTTAAAGCTACAGATCGACAAAGCCGAGCTTAGTGGGCCGCTGCCTCTGGACGATTCTACAGACGCACCAGCAATAGTCAACCTCGACAATATTCGGACTGAATTTTTGTTTGCTACGAAGGAGCATGATCTGGAACAACTTCTAGCTTTGATTACACCGTCTAAGGACAAGTATGATGAAGATGATGATATCATGTTTGATACTCTTTGCCGGCAACGAAAGCAGGGGTCTGTCCTTCGTGTCACGGTTTCGAAAGCAAGGGTCGTTGTCTCCGAGATATCCGGCCTGGGGCCTCTTCAGCAACTAGGAGAAGAGCTAGGGCGACTGTCCAATGTCACCAAGTATCTGCCTGAAGATGATCGGCCGGGCATTTTGACGCTGATGATGATTCTAAACATGGAGATTTGCTTGCATGTCGGTGGTCAGGTTGGCGTCATCACCGCAAACTTTGAAAACGCCGAAGCAGCGCATATCAGCATTCCGTCCCTTGTAGCCGCACAACTCGGGTCGATCAGTGTTGTTAGAAATGAGGATGAGGAATTGATTGGAGACGCACTACCTTCAAACGCAGAGCAGTCACCCGTTCCGGCTTTGATGGTACGCTTCATTGCCGACGAGATGGATCCTACTTTCAAGATTAAACTGCATAATCTGCGAGCCGAGTATACAGTCTCGTCCATTACAGCGTTGCTTGGCATTGGCGACGAGATGACGTCTGGTGAAGTCGTCGCCAACATGGCATCTTCTTTGGCAAATCTCACAGAGCTCCAGCCACCGTTTGAGGTTCAGTCACCGGGAAAGCGGAGTTCTACTCCGGAAAAACCGACAAAGCTGACAGTAGACATGCGAGACTGCGTTATCGGTCTCAATCCTCGAGGAACTGTTGCAAAGGGTCTTGTCGTCCTCACTAACGCTGGTTTCTGTGGTGCTATTCACGACCCCTCCTCATCGGAGGCCACTTTAGATCTCCGCAAGGCATCCCTTTTGGTCATTGACGATGTAAACAATATCGAGTTGGGAAGTCCCCCGCACCGACGAAGCGCAGCTCTACAGAGTGCCCAAATCCACTCATTTATGGATATGGGTTATGTTTCCATCTCAACGATATCTTCAGCTACGGCAACGGTGAAGGTCGTGCGCTTGAGTGACGATGGGACAAAGTCTCTTGACGTGGAACTTAGAGATGACTTGCTGATTCTTGAGACCTGCGCTGACTCAACACAAACTCTCATCAGCATAATGAACGGGCTCCAACCTCCGACTCCGCCGAGTGTGGCCACGAAGTATCGAACTGAAGTTATGCCAATTAATGATATGTTAGCATCCTTCAGTGGAGATGAGTTTCCGACGAACTGGCGCGACGACTCTCCTGAGGGAACCTTCCTCAAGCCGGAGTTCAATGATGACGACTACGTTAGTGTTGCTGGTCCAATCGCTGCAGAATCCCAGCATGGGCCAGACAATTCTTTGGCGGAGCCCGGGTCGAACAATCTTCTCGATAGCTTTCACTCGCAGTACTACGCGTCATCCAGTCTCTCTGAGCTCGATTTCCGGGATGACCATTTCACACAGCAATCTTCGGTCGGAGGCACTGCGCACAGGTGGGACTCTACACATAATACGTACGGGCTGTCAGATGATTCCAAGCTCCAGAAAAGCCCCTTGAGGCTCAGAGTCCGTGATGCGCACGTCATTTGGAATCTCTTCGACGGGTATGACTGGCAGCGAACCAGGGATACCATATCGAAGGCTGTCAAGGATGTTGAGAAAAAGGCCACCGACCGCCGGATTAGACCTGGCAGTCGACCATCACCAGAAGAGGAAGAAGAAGCCGTTATTGGAGACTGCTTGTTCAATTCGATCTACATCGATATACCAGCCAATCGAGATCCGGCCGAACTTCGTGGTGACATCAACCGCCACATTGACGATTTGATTAGTGAGACCGGCAGCTATGCAACTAACAGTACGGTGACTACGGTGACTACGGTGCGACGAAATCAATCGCCCAGTCTAAGGGGAAGGAAGCTACGTTTATCCCGCAGCAAGTCTCATAAGATGACCTTTGAGCTCAAAGGAATATGTGCGGATTTTGTTGTCTTCCCGCCGGATTCTGGCGAAACGCAGAACTCGTTGGACATCCGGGTCAAGGAATTGGAAATATTTGACCATGTGCCGACGTCAACATGGAAGAAATTCGCCACCTATATGCGTGAGGCTGGTGAGAAGGAAAGCGGGTCGGGTATGCTGCATCTTGAAATCTTGACAGTACGGCCTGTAGCGGAACTGGCTGCGTCTGAGATTGTACTCAAGGTAAGCGAAACACCCGCTCTCGCGGATAATCTAACTTCTCTAGGCGACCGTTCTTCCTCTTCGCTTGCACGTTGACCAAGACGCGCTTGACTTTCTTAGTCGGTTCTTCGAGTTTAGAGACGATTTCGCGCCCGCTCTCGGACCACCTCAGGACGTGCCCTTTCTGCAGAGGGTGGAAATTAATGCCATTCAAGTGAAACTCGACTTCAAGCCAAAGCGGGTAGACTATGCGAGCCTCAGGTCCGGCCGAACGACGGAATTCATGAACTTCTTTGTTCTAGACGAGGCGGACATGGTGATGCGACACCTGATCATATACGGAGTGTCTGGATTTGACAAGCTTGGGCAGATGCTCAACGATATATGGATGCCAGACATCAAGCGGAATCAGCTCCCAGGTGTCATTTCCGGGCTGGCCCCTCTCCGGTCTCTCGTTAATGTCGGAAGTGGCGTGAAGGACCTGGTCGTAGTTCCTATGCGCGAATACCGTAAGGATGGTCGCATCGTCCGCAGCATCCAAAAAGGCGCTGTCGCGTTTGCCAAGAACACATCGAATGAGCTTGTGAAGCTGGGCGCCAAGCTTGCGATAGGCACGCAGACAGTGTTACAGGGTGCAGAGGAGTTATTAAACACACCCGGTGGCCAGCAAATGGGAGACGAAGACGGGACTGACGACGAGGCAGCAAAGAAAATCTCACTGTATGCCGATCAGCCGATCGGAGTCGTTCAAGGACTCCAGGGAGCATTCAGAGGGTTGGAGCGCGACCTCCTCCTGACGCGGGATGCAATTATTGCAGTGCCTGGGGAGGTAGCGGAGAGCGGGAGCGCCACAGCAGCAGCAAAGGCGGTTTTCAAACGAGCGCCGACGCTTATCCTTCGACCTGCAATTGGGGTATCCAAGGCCGTAGGACAGACATTGCTTGGGGCGGGGAATTCATTGGACCCTAGCAATCGCCGCAAAATGGAAGATGTAAGTCGCTGCCGGCCTAACGATGTTGTGGCACTGACCGCTGACGATTGTTTCTAGAAATATAAACGGCACTAGATTCTATTGGACGTATCATTTTCATCGATTATCATTATTGAAGATTCCCTTGGACGCGAGATTGTTGCATTTATTATTTCTTTCGTGGTTTTCAGGCCGGGCCAAGAATGTTGAATAGCGAGTACTGGTCTTTTTGTGATATTTTTGGCTCATGATGACGAGACGACAGCCCTTTATTATAATGTTTCGCATCTCAGGAGTTTGGATAGCATTTATGAAGTCAATCAGCCAGCCATGGCACTTGACATGAGAGTTCAGACACTCTGCAGGTTAATGCATGACACGTATCTCGCTAGAGCTGAAACCGTTCGCCACCACCGCAGGGAGGAATGGCCGTATTTTGAGTATTATTGGCCGAGCGCAGGATACGAGCGTGGACAAATCACAGATGCTCGTCAAACCAGGCGATCTGGGCCACGTTATACTTTGTTGTAGAGGGGTGATTTATGCGACGTCGCACTTGACTTTTCCACTTGACCTGTTCGCTTTCCTTCTCTGTTCATCCGTGTCTCTCTCTTTTTATCTCATTCTCATTCTTTCTCTTTTCTTTATCCTCTATCCTCTACACTCTTTAGCTCTACTTGTCGCTCGTTTACTAGAATATCCCTTTATCTGCAGGCTGGACCTCATCCCAAAATATGAATCCCAGCTAGCAGCTCGGACCCATGCTTATTGAGCCCGTATCTTATGTATCAGAAACACCCTGAAGTCTGTTCTGTGTCACTTGAGCTGGATCCAAAGAAAGACATGGACTTTGATCTCTGGCCCACTCGCCATGATTCTCTACACTATCAAAGGCCTTCATCGCCTCCTCTTCCCTCAGTCCCTCCTCCGTCTCACAGCTCCCCATTACTCTCCATCCCCATCGAGCCTCCAGCCAGCCACCAAGGTCTTCTCTCGCTGCACAATTATCGCAAGTCCCTCTCCCACGCCCACAGTGACGCTGTCGACGGCCAGGAAGGAAAGACGCTGAGGCGCAAGAACGCCGCCTCGAATTTGAACCAGACGACGACGGCGCCGTCTCAGATGGGGACTTTTTATCAGAATGCGAATGTCTATCATCCGTTCGCGGAGTCTTCAGCGACGTCGGGTTCTCCACCGCCGTTGTCGCCGTCTTATTCGCCTAGTGCGTTGAGTGAGCAGTTGCCTGAATTGGTGGATGGTTATGGATGTATGTCTTTTTACGTCTGAATTGACCGGTATCTTGAACTGACTTTGCTAGATTCGTTGACTCCGCTAGATGGTTACTATGAGAATGGCGACAAACTGAGCTCACATAAACTTCTCGTATGCTCACCCCACGGTAGATTCAGTACTGTGCTAACGGCGTAGGACACATTCCGCGATCGTCTTGGGAAATTTCCCGAGCCGGGATCCCCGGATATTGTCGAGTTGCACGGCCATGGGCATAGCAGGGCCCGGTCCGATTCAGTTTTGTTGAAAACCAGGCGGGCAAGAAAGCCACCCCCAACGACTGTCGTACATCAGGGCACTTCATTCGAGATAATCAACCCGCATGCGTCTCTCGACTTTGCGCGAATCGTCTCTTACATTGAGGATGTAGACAGTCGCTCAGCCACTGTCAGCAACCATCAACGAGACTCGTGTCTTCAAACGATTGAGGATTCTCCTATTCTTGAAGACTCGTGGGATATGCCCTGTGAATATGAAGAAGAACGAAAAGCTCACGATGACCTTGTCGGCGACTCTCCCCATCACCCTATGCCATCCATATCCGAACGTTTGGACGGACAAGACACCGAGTCCTGTTACTCTCCCAGCGTCCGACCCCTGTCCCGCCCCATGTCCATGATACGACCCTGGACAGCACATGAAGAACTGGACCTCGGCGAACCAGGGCCCCCAGTCTCTTACTCGCCCACCCCTTCACCAATCCAAATCTCTCACCCAGCCACCACAGACCGGGATCTCGACTCCATCCAGCTCGCCGCCTTATACAATATCAACTACTTCCCCGAACAAGGAAAAGGAATCTCAGCCCCCACGGCAGTCATATACAGCGACCTTAAACCGCTCCGCGAGAAATCCACTACAACCCGGAAACGTCGTAATGGCGGGACGTCTTCCTCTTTGTCATTCTCTCCGTCTGTCTCCACCGCTGCCTCGGGTGCGTCAACGCAGTTGAGGAAACTACGCGAGATAGCGCAATCATTGCGCAGGAAGACATTTTCAAAAACTGTTTAGGGAGCTTCTTTTCTTCATCATTTCTACCAAGGCGTCTATATTTTATTCTAGTTTTTTGTTCACGCTCGTGTTTAGGTAATACTGCAAAGATCGTTGAACGATCCGGACTGGGACATGGGACTGTTAGGGGAGTTCTCTTTTTGTTAGATCTGTTAGGCGGGACACTGTAGGTATAAGGCGCTGCACTTTCGATGAATGACAGTGTATATGAATCAACCGTAACTATGCGGTCCAACGGTCACTTATTTAGTCATACTTACCTTATCAGTAGTGACTGCATATATATCGAAAGCTTGTCGCCCACTACCTTTACAGAACGCAGAATGGCCCTGTTCTCTAACCCTAATTCCTTACCTCTAGCCTAATTAGATTTCGAAGGGAATTTACCAGGCCTTAGAGTTTTTTGGCCTGAATTTGATGTATCGAGACGGTTGGTAGACTCCAATTAGGGCACGTCATCTGGCGTCCACTCTCCATACATACTTCAACAGCCCTAACCAGCGTCTATATCCACAGAAGGAATATATTTATTGAATAATCTGTCGAGTAGGATAGGAAATGAATACTACATATCAATTAAACCCCTGCCTAGGTCCTACCTAGTCCATACATACACCACCGCCAGATCCAACGGTATCCTGCTTCAAACAGGTAGGGGAATTCTCTGACTGTAGCTTAGGCTCTCACTAACTAATAGTCTCATACAGATAGCCCATCAGAGAAATGATATGTCCTCCTCACCAAGGAAAAACAGACCCATCCCAAACCCTCATCTGCCCACCAACCGTCTCCCTCGTCGCCCCATCAACCAACTTTACAATACCGCCTACACTCTCCTCAACAGTCTGGAACGCCTTGTCCAAACCAGCGGCTTTGGCGCCTGCGTTGCCCATATCTGTTTGGGGAAATCTAAAAACATATCCCAGTTAGCTTCCAAGGGATGGAGTACAAAAACACTCTTAACAAAGTAATAGGGTAAGAGAGAGAGATAGGAAGAGAGACATACCCAGGATCCGCCACAAAGCTCACAAACCGGTCATTCTCAAAATGAATCTTCCTGACTACCCAATGCAGCATGGCCTTACTGGGTCCATACGCGCCAATCGAATACGGCCGCTGCTCCATCCCACCAATACTCCCGAGCGGACTGCCAACGCCCACAAAAACCGGGTTCGTGCTTTTCTGCAACAGCGGATAAACAGCCTGGAAGAGATACACGGGTCCCAAGGCGTTCACGTCGATATGGTCGCGGAGGACGTCAATGGGGACGCTGTGCACGGGGGACATATCGTCGCAGATCCCGGCGTTGGCGATGACGGTGTCCAGGGTTGTTATGCCTTCTTTGTCCTGCAGGGATGCAATGGCGGTTGCGGCGTCTGTTGGGGATTTGGAGTCGATTTTCACTAGAAGGAGTCGTGAGGAAGGCGGTTTGGGGAGGGTTGTTAGGGATTGCGAGGTGGCGGAGGCTGGGTTGCGGACTGCGGCGATGACGGTTGTGTTTGGGCGGGAGAGGAATGCTGCGACGAGGGAGGCGCCGATTCCGCGGCTTGCGCCGGTGATGAGGTAGGTTTTGTTGGCCATTTTGGGAGCTTTCCTAGCTGCGATGGTTGGGAGTTGGTTCTGTGGATGATATGGGCGGCTTATATAGGGTATCGACCAGGAATGGATATACGGGACTGAAAAGCATCATGTCTGTAGCTGACAAATTTAAAGTGTGTTCTTACAAATGCATCGTGAGGTATGGCATCAAGCTTCGTTGATGTGCTTAATAATGCACTCCGAGTTTGGGGGCTATTTTTAAGATTGCCTCTTGATAATGGGCTAGCGTCTTGCAGTAGTGTTTCTGAGAAGCTGTTCATTCGTCTATAGATGGCTGGTCGGGTTTAATTGAGGTCGGTTTACTTAACAAAGCATCTCCGAATTGGTGTCCGATGTGGGCTGGTGGATAGATAGTCCACCTAGTTCTTGTCGGCGCTCACGTCCGGGTACAGGTCAAATCGCCTTTGGGTATAAATAGGGATTCCCTTCCGTGTGTTCTCGATGGTTTCGTTGTCCAAGTCAGCGTATATGATGTCCTCGGATTCCTCTGCCTCCGACAGAACCTTCGCACTGGGGTCAGCCACCAGACTGTGGCCGTATGCATGGTAGGTAGCGCTCATGTCCCGTGCGGGACTGCACAAGGCCACATATGCTTGGTTATCTACAGCTCGAGCACGAGCCAGCAGCTGCCAGTGCAGGGGGCCGGTAGTCGTGTTGAAAGCACCAGGGTAAACGAGCATGAATGCACCCTTACGCGCCGCCATCATAGCGGGCTCGGGGAAGCGAATGTCATAGCAAATGGCGAGACCGATCTTGCCGTAGTCCGGCAGATTGACAATAGTCAGCTGGTTTCCGGGAGACAAGACCTCGCTCTCCTTGAAGGTGATCTTCCCGGGGATATCGATATCGAACAAGTGGGTCTTGCGGTGAGTTCCGATAAGCGCACCCGTCGGTGAGAAAACGAGGGAGGTATTGTAGTACTTGTTGGATGCGGTCTCAAGCTCAGGGATACTGCCTCCTACAAGGTATGCCTTGGCCTCGGCGGCAATGGCTGACAGGGCATGGTAGGAGGGAGACTGGTCCTGTGTTGGAGGGGATGGGAGAAGAGTCTCGGCATATTTGGGGAAGAACTGAGTGCCGTACGGAGAGTTGAAGCATTCAGGGAGTACAATGAGCGAGGCTCCGGACTTTGCGGCCTCGAGGACCTTTTTACGGGCATGGGCAAGGTTAGCAGTTTTATCTGCGCCTGTACTCAAGCTATTAGTTGCGGGATATGATGAGGGGGTTTCGACCATACCTGATGCCAGTTGCACCAAAGCAAGCTTCAAGGGCTTCTTCAGTAGGGCGGCCATGATTTCAGATGCGAAGATTACAGGAATGGAAGGATTTTCTCAAGATGAAGCGTTGTTAAGTGATGCGGGGATGAATTGGAGTCGAAGAAGCCGTCACTTGATGCATCGGTATACACGGCTTAGTCATTATGCGCGCACATCTCGAATCACGTGCCGACGATGTCCGCTGACTCATCTTGGGATATTTCGACGACGTCAGGACATCGTTCTGCTTCTTCACAAAGGAACAGGATCTGGTAGAGGCTAATGGTAGGGGCTTCAGTGATCATAAAATGAGTAAGCAGCTGCCGTACGCTAAGACGCTGGTGGTCTGCCTGGTAAACAAAACCCAACCAACATGCCCGCCTCGATGACAGCCTCTGGACAGCATTAAATGACTGTTCCAGGTCCCCAAAGAAGATCTCTTTTCCAACTGTTCCTGGACTGTCCTACCGACGGCTCATTGAAAACCTGGAATGGATCGATGCGCTTAAGACAACTCGCAATGACAGCGGATACTTAGTTGCCTCAACACCAGAGAGATGGAGATCTGAAGATCAATCAAAAACAGGATATCCTCGTTCATCACCCGCCACTGTCATAAATATCTCCCGATTTCAATGATAGGGCAATTCACACTCCGACATTCACAATCTGAGGCTTGCGTTGACCAAGCCTCGCCAAGCCTCACTGGAAGGTCCGTCAACGGCCACGTACATAAACCAAATCTGGCTTGTTCCCTGTCGTTGTGAAATGCATAGGGGAAGTAGGAGGGGGCAGAAGAGTCTTGTACCGACTATGCGCACGTAGCCTAATAAACGGTGAGATACAATGTCTGTAGAGCAAGTAGATTGGATAGTTGTTAGATACATTCAGGGTATGCTAAAGCCACTAGATATAAGGCCACGCAATCTAATAGATTCGTATCACATGTTTAGGCTAGTATTTCGTAGTTGGAGTCGAATGTCGATCCCGAATCCTTCAGCCAGGGCTTATATTACTATATGATCACCTATTTAGGCTAGTATTTCGTAGTTCGAATCGAATCTCCAGCCAGGGTTTCTTATTATTATATGGAAGCTTACTGAATGCTAACCAGTCTGCCGCTGTACTTATGTTCGTAATACCTGGATCGAAAACCAGATATATAAATGCAGTCCCATACAGCCGAAATGATAGATTCATCTTTCTCTTATCTCCAACTCTTGATACGCTCGATTTTATATACCTCTAATATACTATTTAACAAGTTGAATACCGCCCCTTCTCCCTCCCACCGACTATATACCACTCTACTTCCCCCACAAGCTTCCCTCAGCTTCCTAGCAACAATAACGACATGTGCCTCACCTACCTCTACCTCAAGAAAAGACGCCAGGGACGGGAACGTTCCGCTGAAATGCAGGCAAACGCAGAGGGAAGGACCGCGGCAGTTCCTATTGAGACTGGGGGTAAACTAGGAGACCATGAGCAGGCATACATTCCACACCAACACGAAATGGTTGCACGCCCACACCCAATGGCGAACGCTAGACCTGTGACAACGAGCTAGAGTCAGATATGCTCAGGTCAGCGAGGGTGGTTAGTTACTAGACTTCTTGCGTCTTTCATTGCAGACTTGCTGACTGACTCGGATATATTTATCATAAGTGCCTTTCGCCCGATGGAGATCTAAAGTATGGGTTTCTCGTTTACTCTATATAGAAGAGCTATGTCATGTTATTTATATCTAGTATTGGGCAAACCAAGCACATGAAATGATCCTCCAACTGATGACTCTAGTAAACAGCCGACAATAAGCCTTCGCTGTTGTACTTGTGAGAGTCCGTGGAACTAAGACTCGGCCGTGGAAACAGAGCTGGAGACACAAAGAAGTCACGTGGGTCTGTGCTTATTGATTCGATTTCTATTGAGACTGTTTCTTCCCCTCGGCCTATTCTCTGACAACGGTTCTGTTTTAATATCTCAAACATCCTCTATGACATTGACCTAACATTATGCGATCATTTTCCATATCATGTCTGACTACGTCTTTGTTCCTTCTCTTCGCTTTCGGTGCCGCGGAACCGGTGCAGTATTGCCGCTTCGGCCATGGACATGGTGCTGCTGTCGACTTTTGCCTGGGAATTACTACCCACTACAATGCGTCTTCGGGCAGACATGACATGTACACGAGCATACAAGTCACTCGAAGCTCAGCCCTTGGATGGACGGCAATCGGTACAGGGTCAATGATGGCTGGATCGCTGATGTTCATCGTGTACGGCGATCCCTCTTCATCTGAACATAAGGCCCCGACTGTAAGCATTCGAACTATTGACGGCCATCATCAGCCGCATCTTCTTTCCGGAGATGATACTGGTGGAGTAGATGTTCGTCTCTTAGCAGCCGATTGGGTTCCTGATGACAATGCCGGGCATGACCACCCGGTCTCTATCGCAAGAGTGGCGCTTGTGTGCTATTCATGCGGGCAGTGGCCGGGTACGCCAATATTGGCCGATGCTACAGCCCAGCCATGGATGTGGGCGTGGAACGACGCGCAAGAATTTGACAAGTACTCGACGGATGAGCACTTGAAAGTACATGAATACCTCCCAGGCAATGGAGGCTGGGGCCGTTTCTACGTCGATATGGCACGTTCACTTAACAAAGATGTGTCTGCTCCACCGCCGCCTCAAATCAGACCCGGCGTTTCTGCACTCGGTGCATCGGAAATCCCTGGAGGATGGTCATGGATGGATCCAATCGGCTACGTCCACGGCCTGATGATGGCCACAGCCTTCCTTATTCTATTCCCAACTGGTGTATTCGCGGTGCGGTCTGGATCGAAAAAATCGTTCCAGTACCACTGGATCCTGCAGGCCGTCGCCTCGGTTTTAGTCCTAGTTGGCATGGCCTTAGGGCTTATCCGGGCGCATCGAATCGACTCTGTTCATCACTGGGTAGGGCTCATCGTGGCTGCTTGCAGCCTCGTCCAGATTGTTCTAGGTTGGCGCCACCATGTTCTCTTTGTGCGAATAAAACGCCGCAAATGGGCCTCGTACGGCCACATATGGCTCGGGCGGGTCTTCATCCTGCTCGGCTGGTCAAATGTCATTACTGGCTTGCTACTGACTGGGCGCGGATGGTCCTGGTTTGTTGTGGCCATTTGTTTCATCCTAGTCGATGTGGTTGCCCTAATTGGTTGGGTCTGGTTTGCTACTCGTCGGGGTAGGCGTGAAACTCGTCTGAACTGGGAGGAGGAAGCTCCTCTGTACCCTCTAGAGTCGAGAGGAGATGAATACTTTGCCGTGGGTGTTGATGACGATGATGACCCTCGCTCGAGTGATGAACATTCGGAGACGGTGAAGATACGCAAGACGGGCACGGAATAAACGATTCAAAATATCGATACAACTGCACCAAATCACTCAAATCCCTCAGATCAAACTCTCGCTATAATGTAACCGCCGAAACGCCTCTAAATATACGAGTCCCAGTTAGACAACCCATCTTTTCAGCCTCGAGGAAAGTTGGTAATAAACGCAACTTGCACAGCAGCGAATCTATCCAAACAAAATCAGTCCACTTCTATAGACAAACGATTTGGGACGAGTACTTACGCCGTCGAAGCTGCAAACACTTCCACCCGCCTAGCCTTCGCCAGAAGACCGAGTATTATCGAGAAGCCAATATTATAGAAGATGATGATAATCAACCGGGAGACCATATCATCGACGAGATACAACACCAGCATCGAACTAGCCGGTATCACCGCCGACGTCATCGTGCAAATGAGCCTTGTAGCGCGAATGATAGTCTCATCATCATAGTACACAGTCCCATTTTCGATATCTCCGATCTAGTCGAGGTTCGTTCGTTAGCTGCCTGCAATCCTCAACTACTTTCCCAAGAAACAAGAAAAAGAAGAGGCCAAACAAACCATCCTATGTTCAAACAGCTCATGGCAGAATGGTATAGCAACCCGGAACACCCATCTCGTCAGCGAGTCCACGTTCTCATACCGTCCCGAAAGCGTGATCAGATCCTTCACGTTCTCGCCCTGCTCGCCAAACCATTGCCGGCACTCGACCTCTGTCGAACAAAATGCGTTTTTCGAGAGCCAGCTCCGGAATGTCTCTAGATCTCGTTCGTGTGGTGGCTTTAGTCGGAGTAGTTTCGCTTGTTGTTCCAGAGCCGTATCTATACATCACACACGAGCACTATAAGCATAATGAACATGAACGTGACCCTCAACCCCTCGCCCCGAAGAATAGAAATATGTTGCTCAAACTCACTATGCTTCTCCAACAACCCCCGAATCTCCTCCCACTTGCTCCACTGCTCCCAATGAGCGCTTGCACCTGCACCCGCATTCCCATTCCCACTCCCATACCCATTCCCAAGAACAGGAGCCACCACCTTCCCCCCACTCAAATACATAACCGACGTCGCAAACTCGCTCCGCGGGAAAACACCCGAACTCCGATCCTCCTGCATGATCGTGCCAAGCTCTTTCTCCTTGATCGCGAGTTGGGCTTGCAGGTACAGCAGGTTCATGGTGTTGAGGCGCTTGAAGGAGCGGAAGATCGAGAGGCCTTTGTCGCTTGTCATTAGCGTGGCCAGTTTGTCGTATCCTTCTTTTTTGGATCGTTGGGGTTGGTGTTGGGCCGGCATTTGGAAGGGGAGTTGGGGACCCCGGGGATCGATTTGATGGGGGGCTTGTTGGGTTGCGAGGTTGTAGAGCGGGATTATTAGGTCTTGGGGCATTTTGGAATAATGTCGATATTGTATTGTATAGTGTGTGTTTTATGTAGAGATATATTCTTTGAATTGATATACGGATCGCATCTATCAGGTTCAATCGGCCCTCTTTTATATTATCTACACCCGCACCACACCACACCAGAATATCACAATATCCCACAAGATGAGATCATGCATTCCAATCCAGTCCATCCCATGCATCACAGCCCTCAAGGCTAACTCCCAGAGCCGCATCCTCACCCTCATCGTAATACCATCCTAACGAACCCCGAAGGCTCAGGCAGTACGGAGTAAGTTCAGGCTCACTTGCACCAACCAACCAACCCAGCGAGCGGCCTGACTAAAGTACGAGATGGCTAGTTAGTTAGTTATTCCACGGGCATGGAGAGAGCCATATCAGTAAGAGTACCCGACATAGCCCCCCAGATTTTCCCGGGGGACTGCGGTTACCCCCCCTCGTGCGACGTGTCTAGTCAGCCTTGGTCGGGCAGTGTACATGCTGTATCCTGCATGTAGCTTGACTTGGGTGTTTGTTGCCCGAGCTCCGGGCGTGAATGTGGTGCCCTTGCTTGGGTAACTCGATCTTGACGTGGGGAGTTTTGCCCTAGATTTCTGGTGTTGTTTCTGCCTCTGGACCATGCATGGTCTCTTGGACTCTATTGTGTAGTAATCAATGATCAGGTAGTGTTTTTCTCACTCGACTTGGAAACACACATCCAGACTTTTAAACCAAGCATACAAGAAAACGCCGCAAAGCCCTATGTATTCAGGAGTCGTACTCCAGCCGTTTCGCAATATCCCCATCCATTTCCCACAACTTGTATTTCTCAATCGACGATCTCCCCACCAACATGTCAAACTGGCTATTTTCTATGACAAGAAACTTGGTCGTATATGGTTTTATACTATCGTATAACTTCCACCCTGTCTCCACTGTTCCAATGGGCATCACACAGGTACCGTTTGGTAGTTTCACCTCTGATCCATTGTACGCAGTAACAGGCAGATTTAAGACGTGAGTGATCTCGTCCGATATCACGTCAACATTGCCATGGAAGTCTAGCCGTAGGCGTCGGTAAACGACTGTTTCTGGCTGCTCGGCGAAGACCACGGTGTCGTAAGTGAAGGTTCTTTCGGTTATATGCTCGGGAGGGGTCTCTGGTGGTGGTGATTCTTCGGTGGTTGTAGTTGTTGCGGTTGCTATATTATTTCCGCGGCGCTTGTGTTCGTGCCCTGGTACGACGGTGCTAGGCTTGCGGTCTCGTTGCCACCAGGGTTTGTGCGGCGTTGGCCACGAGGACGAGTTCAGTCGATTGAACGTATGCTTCGGAGGATCTGAAGGCACAGTGTTATCGTCGTGGTATCGCGAACGAGGTGGCTTCTGGATATAACTAGTATTCCTCTGCTGTGACCGGTCACAGCAGGACAGGATGCTCCGAGGGATATTGTATCGAGTCATCTGGAATTGGCACTCAGGCGAACAGCGCGTTAGAACGAATATTTGCAGCTAAGCATCATGCCACTTGGGGAGAGAGTATAAGAGTGACTGATTGTAGAGGTGCTCACTCCGTTTGATCGATTACCGATTACTGTGGAATTCTCTGTACTTATGGCTCCTTTGCCATAGATGAGGCTATTGCGAGGCTCTCCAAACGAGCGCAGTAAGCGGTCCTTTGTGAATCCATCATTATCAATATGTTGGGACACAGTTTGATTCTGGGTAGATTCTCACTGTTGAGCCTCATGTGAGGCTAGATTGTGGAAGATTGTTCACCAGCCTCGTCGACGACATCAAGCGCATATATTAGCTGGCTGGGCCTGAGCAAAAACGACAAAAAAAAGCAAATGTGATATAGGCCAATTATAATGAGCCGATAGGCCGTTCATCGATGTCCAGGTTATGTGACTCGTAACTGGTCACAGAAACCTGCTTTTCTCTTGTGAGACCGGGGATTGGGGGTTGGGCGAGGCTGTGCAAACTGTGCACACACATGTACTACCCTAAAGGGGGTAAGGCAGCCTGGCCTATGTAAGCTAAGAATGCCAGCGCTAGGATTATGCAGCCTCGCTGAATTTACTCGAGTTGGATAGTATATGTGCCGGCTCTTATATGCAGGACGTAAGGAGTTGGGGGAAGGTGCAACTCGTCATGATATCAAATTGGAGGAAGTCACACAAATATGCAGTAGAGATAATAACTAAGTGGCTCTTCGGTAAGACTTGCGTCAACTCAAGTAGATTGAGCCGAGGGGTTCTGTCCATTGCCCTGCTGCCCTGCCTGATACCTCTTATACTCTGCTTCTTTAGCCTTGGCCCTCTCCAGATTCTGCTTGTCGTTCTCCTCGGCTTGTCTATCCCATTCTTCTGTTGAACATCAATTCATTAGCTTCCACTGTCCGACACGCACCGCATTTATTACAGTCAAGTAACAGCAATCAACAGGCGTAAATAAGAAGGATTGCACCAACTTTTGTCTTTTCCCTTCAGAAGCTGAGTCGGAGCTGCAGAAAAGGTGTTGCTGCCGTTTGAACAATTCTCAAACTTTGCTTTCCAGCTGTTCTCGAGAAGCATGTCGTAGCGACTCGAGATACGCGAACTCTCGCTCTCCACGATATAGATCCGGGAGAGGTGTGTCTTGCTTCCATTGCGATGTCGTACCGCCAAGTTGACCGTGCATTGCGCCGTGTATGAGGCACCATGGGAGGTAATTGTCTTGTCCGAGGAGAGTACCGTTTCCTCCTTGATGTCTAGGGCATTCTTCAAGCGCTTCCATCCATTCCGTGTAATAATGTTGCCTGTGATAGACTCGTCGATAGCGGCGTCGAGGTCTACGTCTTCTCTGTTGTCTCCGCCGTTGCAGAAGACAGTGATTGGGACGGGGGTGCGGTCCTGAAGGCGAATATGTCATGCTTAGTAAATCTTTCGTAATGTCAAGGGTCATAAGAGTGATTTCGACCATGGTTACATACCATAGTTATGGCTTGTTGAAGCTTCTTTGCTTGCAGAATCGGAGTCTTGCTAGTGATGTGCTTCAGCGCTGAGTTGGGGAATTTGAAGGTCTGTAGACAACCACTTCGGTCCCCCTAACGGTGCCAACGATGACCTTCATATCTTCAGCTTGCAGGGCGCGTTGGGTATCGAGATCTTGTTGAGCCGCATTGAACGACGAACGTGGGTGATGGTTCGTGTTTCAAGGAGGGTTGTATGCAGGATTTCGGCTTCATGTCAACTTCTGTATGGTTAAGAACGGTGTTCCCATACCAGTGACAAGGCTATCGCATCTTTTTTGGTTCGCTGCATTCTGAAGCCGGAGGGCGGGAATCCCTGACAGAGAGATTGCTGACCGTCTCTTCGGCTTATGAGGAAACGCTGCCAATGGTGAAAGGTGGAAAAGCGGTTGCCTTTGAGATCAGAAGATCTTACACCGACTGTCAGCTGAACAGATTTTCGAATAAGGAAGAACGATGGAGGACTTGCCCCGAGGAGTCGCACCAACCCCCACGATGGGGAGGGGTTCGTGCCGGACCGGGCTAGAAAAAGAAAAGGACTACGGAGTAGAATCCGACTAAGATGATAACAAATGACAGCTGAGAACTAGGCGCCCTTGTCGAGGGCCCTGCCAATATCACATATGTTTTCTCTGTTAAGTGTGAGATCCCTCTCCGTACTCCGTGTCCTCTCGAGGATTTCTCGTACGCAATTCAAAGAAATCAAATCACAAAAATGATACCCTATGCCACGCTATGCTTTCAATACAATCGTTTACCGAGCCATTCTTTTCAGTTCGTCTGTCGTCTCGCCAGTGCTTCCTTCCGCTTGCTCCGCTCGTCGTCCTTTTCCAGCTGCTGCTGTAAGTCGGCTCCAAACTGCAGCAGCCCATACTCTTCCACAGTGTCGCTACCAATCAGAACATCATAGCTATCCATCTGAATGACACGAAAATGAGACCTGAAGGTGCGGCCGCCGTCCTTGAGCTGCCACTCTATCCACACTGTGCCTAGGACGGGGAGGGAACCGGACTCCAGGGGCTTAATGCCCTCGCCGTCGGACTCCAAGGGAACCTGCTGGTCATGATTCAGACTCTCCCAGTGCTCGCGGCTGATCATGTTGACTTGACTTCCAGTGTCTAAAAGAGCACGCAGCCGTATGTTATTGGCAGGGCTGTCCACCAGACGCCGTACAACGATATCATGCTGAAACCCACGCCGCGAGCCTGTGGAAACCTGCTGGGCTTGTAACAAGTTTTGCCAGTGCTCGCGGCTGATCATATTAATTTGAGTCGCAGTATCGACGAGCCGTATTCCATCGCCAGGACTATTTACAAGACGCCGTACATCTTGCTGAAACCCACGCTGCCAGTCCGGGGGGGTGGGTGATAAACTGGCGTGAGGGGTCTCTGGATCAATGACGTCGTGTATCGTGCGACTGTCATCAGACGATGGGGGGTCTTCCTGATCGGTGGACTGTTGGGAGACGGAATATAAATGGGAGATGATGTCGGTGGATGGAGGTGGAGGTGGAAGAGGCCGTTCGCGGTGTCCCGATGATGGTAGCCTGAGGCCACGGCGGGGTTCAACTTCATCGTCGGTGTGGTTTGAATGGATACTAGGACTCGTTGGACGCTGCCGGTCGGTATTGCAAGAGATGAGCTCCTTGACCTTCTTGATCTTCCTGCGAACACCCCTCCAGCACCTCTGAACGCGGAACCGGCGGGGGTTCGGCATCTGGACCTGCGTGGTGTCCGGCTTTGGGCTGGTTCTAAGTTAGTACTGTTTACATTTAGTCTTGGATTACGTACAGCTTATAGTATTGTAGGCAGTCAGGCAGAATAAAATAAGTCGAAGTTGTTGGAGGGTGAGAGGTCGGAGGAGACTGACTGATGTGTATTGGGGGGAGATGGAACGGAAGTGAGGCGGTGATTTGCGACAAAAAGGTAAAAGGTGATAATTGACCTGTCAAGCTCGCCTCCAGGCGGCTCAAAGATCTGGTTTCTTTATATTGTTGTAACAGCGTGCGATGGAAGCAAGTTCGAAGTTTGATGTGATCTGAAACCCGTGGAGGATTGATGCAAAATCTACAATGATGTATTATGTACCTCCACTCCATGTAGCTGCCAGTACGAGAGCCAATAAGAGCTAATCTCGCTCGGCACTCAGCATGGGAATGCGCTCATAATGCCCGTAGTCTCTTATTTGCAGTCGATGCCGTTTACGGACCAACTACCTGTGAATAACTTTTCTTCACAACATATGTCATATGTAAGCACTCCACACAAACCAGTAACACGCATACAAGGTGTTTAGAGCTTTTCCATAGCCAGTCATATTACTCAATGCGGGCGTTAATAATAAGCTCATTCACCAATCTCGTGCACGACATGATAGTGTCTTTGTCGGGCAAATAATGACTTCGATCGACATCCCGTTCCATCCCATTCAATCCCAACTCTATGCTGATATGATGACTCTTCCTCGTCGGTTGCTGCCCAACTAATTGTGGCTGAGGCGTGACTTACCGTGAGAAGAGTTGGAAGGCTTTGTAGAGGTACTCGTTGGGTAGCGGGTAAGAAACCCCTTTGCCCCATGCCCTGACCCAAACTTCATTGTGGCGGTGCTATGATCATTCGGATGGTTCAGTGAGAATCAAGCTCCGATTTTGTGATGTATCGCGTAGTTCCTGGCAGTTGAAGTTGAACGTGGCGCCGGAGTTCGGACTTCGTTCCTAGAGCTACGCCCGTACTCAGATATACGCAGATATCAGTCAGCCTCATCACGTCCGGGTACGTCACATCGCCTGCTGTTTTAGTACATCCTCTGCAATGAAACACTGGAAGAAAATACAAGGGGTCGTCTCTGTCTCGGTCATGACTTGCGTGCGGTGTGATGCTCATGCTAGAGCTTTCCGAAAGGTACAGCTTACAGGTCACAAGTTACCAAGTGAACAATCTGCCTAGGATGCGAATGAACTCCTTTTACAGATAGTCGATCTCCAGGGGCAGCGCCTCCCATAGCCACAGACTGGGAGCATCCAAGCAAGAGAGCCTTCAGGTTGGCCTTTCCTCTGGCAAGCTGAGTAGGCGTCAACCGTCAAATATGGGCCGACTTGTAAGCCTTCATGACCCTCAGACAATTGTCAATATTGCGTCGTAGTTCAGGCTAAACACACCTGACTCGTTCTGATGAGCGAGGCTGTGAGTATGGACAGAGCATCTATCAAACCATAAACGCCAACTGCACCCTCCCTCCGTAGTAGGTGAAACAGGAGAAGCGATTGGGGCATTCACCTGCGGAAACCGTATTCTTTTGGTTGTTCCAATCTAATCAGGAAACAGGTGCCTACGTGACCGCAAATATCTATATGCGTACCGTACAAAGAAAGCCAAGCGCTATCTTCATGTCTAATATGGACGTTAGTATGGACTTATTCAGACGAAGTCCTGGGGTGGTCCACTGGGGTATCCAGGCACCCTTTAAATCATTACCCTACCTCAATAACGGCGGGGTTCATGCAGCCTCTTACACAGGCAATCAGCACACTGCACAGCCCCGAATCTAAAACTTATCAGCATGAAGATTACTTGGCCGTGTCTAAGACTGAAGCTGCGCCACATCTTAGGTTGCACTGAAATGAGTTTCTTCTTGATAGGTTCTCCATTGCACCTACTACTACGTAAACAGTCCCCTAGAACATCTCGACTCACTTACAGGCTATTCCCTTGTACCATTTATTCTATCCTTTTGGTGTTGGTCTATCGGCTATGGTTGGTGGACACGTGCTGCACAAGTTAAAGTCGGGCAACATAAAAACTGCTGGATGTTTCATGGCTCGCTCTAGTAAAAATGATTGAACCAGGGTCTTCTTTGCTCAATCTGCTTATTCCTTGAAGGCAGAGTCTTGCTGCAACCATCCCGATCATGCGGACGGACATCAGGACTTCTCACCATCGTTATTCTTCCTTTCCGAGAAAACAGAAAGAAGAAACGAATCCGTCCCCAAAACCAAACATTACATCGTGTGCAGCATGCTGAGAGTCTTCTCCGGAAGGCAGATACGTCGTTCCTCTTGGCAGTGCAAGGCTGAATACTGAAGTGACTGACAAGGCTGAAACGCAACCAAAATCGTTTAACGACATAGTTGGCAAGAATCCTGTCATGCATATAGAAGGTTCAGCTGTCTAGTGACAGGGGTTGTTGCTTGAGCCAGTTTCCAGAGCCCAGGCCATAAGTGTGTTTCAGTACCGCTCTCCGTCAGAAAGTGTGGGAACAAGTTTCAAAGGAAGGTGCCTTTGTTGTCACACAAAAAGAAGGAACGGGAGGAGTTCAAGAAGCGAGTAGGAAGAGAGTGAATTTTTAAGCTCGAAAGCGCATGGAGCGCTGCAAAGGACGCCCTCAACATCACAGCAGGGCTGTTGGGCAATGTAAGCGATATAACGGATAATAAGATAAGTCTTGGGCTCACTGGTAACATTATTAGGCGCGGCGGAGAGTATACAGCAATCATAGAATCAGTGCGTATCTGTTTTAAACAGCATGGCCCTAACAAAATCCAGATTACCTTTGATTTTGCCCTGGTCACGTCTAAAATTCCCGGGCCAGGGCTTGCCCGCTCTTGTACTTCCCATAACCGCCCCGAACATGTATTTCTTAGAAATTCTGTGACTCGGGAGGTGTTATTACAAGGGCCAGTATCACAGGCTCTTTGGATTGGATGAGCATCTGAATATCAACCTAGAGGGGATTGGGTATGAGTAAACTAGTACCTGATATGGTAGGTGCCTACTTTCTAACTACCCTAGGTTAGAAGGGTTGTCAAACAGAGCAATATAGGGAACTTAGATTACCTCAGATTATAAATTGAGGCCCCAATAACTATCGCTTAATTACTAATGCTTATCAACGCAGGAGTCGACGCTCGCAAATCAGATTAGTTAATCAGAGGACAATGCTTACAACACGATATTGAAGTAGATATCCATCTCACCAACTATGTTATGTACAAAGGAGCATGAGAAAGCGCCCACCTTAGGCGATACCAATACTGCATTCTCTCAAGGCAAATAATACCATCACCATGTCTACCATCTTGATCTCCGGTGCCAACAAAGGTAAGCCAAACGAGCAGCTGTTGTTGCACGTGACCGTCCTGCCCTATCACGCCTTCACCCTCCAATCGAGCAGCAACTACTTGTTGATCACGCCTTCTTTTCTTTAAGGTCAGCGTTCTGTCGAGTCTACTGACACTCCCAGGAATCGGCCGCGCCCTGGTCGCCAAATACCTAGCTCGCGACAACGTAACTGTAATCGCCGCCGTCCGCAACCCAACCTCATCAGAATCAACCTCCCTCTCCGATTTCCCCAAAGGCGCTGGTAGCCGGCTAATCACCGTCAAAATCGACGCAACGTCCAACACCGACGCAAAAGACGCCATCGCCGCATTATTAACTCACGAGGGGGGAGGAGTATCAGCACTAGACATCGTCATCGCCAACGCAGGAATCTTCGACACCACCGCATTCACAACTGTAGCCGAGTCTTCAATTGCTCAGATCCAATCCCATCTCGATGTGAACACTATCGGCCCTGTCCGCCTTTTCCAGGCTACCCTTCCACTCCTGGAGAAGTCGTCTTC
This sequence comes from Aspergillus kassunensis, assembly GCA_027569205.1. Classification (NCBI taxonomy): domain Eukaryota; kingdom Fungi; phylum Ascomycota; class Eurotiomycetes; order Eurotiales; family Aspergillaceae; genus Aspergillus; species Aspergillus kassunensis. The sequence continues at coordinate 51,308 of JAPDEQ010000058.1, forward strand.
GACTGCGAGGTTTATCCTGTGCAGTAGTCTTATGGGCACCATTGGGGGTATCAAGGATATTCCCTTTAAGATTGCGCCGTATGGCGCCAGTAAGGCGGCGGCGAATTTCTTTGTTAGGAAGATTCATTTTGAGCATGGCGATATTGCGACGCTGGCTGTTCATCCTGGGTATGTTGGCCATCCATCCTTTCTCGTGTGGGGCATTGGCTGATTTCTCTCTCTTTTTTTTTTTTTTTTGGTTTGTTGTAGATCCGTCAAGACGGATGCTGGGGATGATGCTGCGAGGGCTGCGGGCTTTCCCAGTGTTTTTGTTGAGATTGAGGACAGTGTGAATGCGATTGTGGCCAAAGTTGATGGCTTGACTAAGACGAATGGATCGGGTGAGTTTTGGGGGTTTGACGATACTGTTATCGAATGGTAGATAGTAGTCTTTGTAGTTAGGGAAGAGGAATAAAGAAATATCTACAATAGCCTTTAATACACAGCTTGGGGATCAGAAACTGGCGGGATCTCTGCTTCTTCTGTTCGCTGTAAATGTATGAAGTTCTCAGGTATATTAACTAAAGGGAGCGAAAGGAAAAGGATAATAATCAGAGTCTACTAAGGAAGCTTCTCATCGATCTCATTGGCTAGTTTAATAAGTGAAGTTGCAGTTAGGGCTTCGAGCAAAGAGCTACAGTGAGAGAAATAGGTATCAAACATATTAAGAGAACAACACCTCTTACGCTGAGTAGAACGTAATGAATGCAGAACCGGGGCCATGAAGATAGTCGACGAAAAGACACTTTGTACAACCTTAAAACTTCCATCCTACCTGGCCTGGTTGTTCCCGCTTTAAAATGCTGAAAGGGTGAGTAGCTAGGTGCTACTTGCATGCTTTTAGTCTTTCCCATCTCACCGGCGTTGAACCCTAGAATTCTACCTCCGGGTCTAACCTGGGCCTTCTACTAGTTGATCTGCATGACATTACGTCTACGGAGTACTCTGTCAGAAATAGGTGAAGGCGCAGCTGAGCTGCAGGAAGTTATGGAGATGTTTCTGGAACCTTTACCCAGATTATCGGCGGTGTCGCATCAGATATCGGTCCCTTTCGGTCTTGGTCTTCTCAGCTCCACATAAAAGCGTTTTGTACCTCTGCCTAATATACAGTCGTGCTAGACATGGAGCTTCAGAAAGTGATCTACTAAATAATCAATGTATATGTGCGACGGCTCTAGTCTTCACCACCATGGATAAACGAAAAGCACGTCTCTTCTTCAGCAATTAAAGCGTTGCGGGGTGACTATGTGACAGGTCTCTTAAAGATCAGGGCCACAAAAATAGGTGATTGTGGAGACTGGTCCCTGTTAAAGTCCAGCTCCCACCGCCACTTGTGGTGGACAAGAGGCAATGGGATATGTGGGGTTCAATCGGTTACTTTTGCTTATAATGCGCGGGTTGGGCTACCGGAATATTCAACCGGAGCAATTAGGTCCCCTTGCATGCTTAGCATGTCCGATTATGCACGGAATCCTTCATACCATAACTGCAGATATGCGGCTCGGATACTCTTGGTCATATCATTGGCTGTGTTTGAGAAATCCATTCAACTAGACCTTGCAATCTTCAGCCAGCCTTCATTTGCAGTGTGATCTATCTAGTACCACTAACAAGTATTATTGCGAAATACTCACGATAGGTCAGAGGAAGGAGGTTCAGGTGGAGGAACTAAGTGATAAAAGGATCTGAGGGAGCGAGCTCGTTGACTTAGTTGAAGTTCTATTGATTAGGTACACGTGGAATCCTGATATAGGATCTCGCTTAGGAAGCCGTGGGCCTAGGCCTTACTAGTAAACCAGATTCGTCACAAGTATCCCGTGGCTCAGCTGGAGAGCCTGTTTAACACCGAGTATTAAGTATATAACATTCGATATTAGTCCAAAATAGAGAACAGAAGGTGCAGTTCCGTAGACAACACACTCGCCACTATCATGTCTATTAAGGATATCAACCCGAGGGCCCTTTGGCGCTCAATACAGCACCAACATGTCCAAGTCCCCAATTTGGGAAGGCTCTTCCCCTCGTGGAAAGCACGTATACACCCTGAGTACGAAAAGTGCAGAGATGAGGTCTTGAATCCATGGGTCCGCTAGTAAGTCTTTCTACTAGAGATCTGCTCCACTCGATCTATGGCTAATGTACCCGTCAAGTTGGGTCGATGATGACCGAACTTGCTATAAACTCCAAAAGGCTGAATTTGGTGTCTTCGCTGCCATACTATGCGCGGGCTCATCCTTTGATCGGATGTGCACTGTTGCTAAGTTCTTCGCCTGGGTATGTAATAAATCCGCAATCTGATCGGGTAACCCGTTGCTGACACTCAGCAGTATTTCATCTGGGACGATAGTATGTACTCTAGCCCTCGGGTGCAGATAAGGCTTGTACACCTAGATCAACCATCTGACGAGCGAATTCAGTCTTCGATTGCGGCTCTCTACGAGGCGACCCTAAGACAATGAAGGCATACCGGGAAGCCAGCATGCAGTACATGCAACACCAGCTACTTCCTGAGACCGAGTGTCCGGATCTATCACCATACTCCCAGGAATTACAGAAAGCACTACAATGCTGGGAGGAGGTAGGCAGCCACATCCGTAGTGTCTGTTCAAGAGGTATATCCCAAGACATACTGATGATGAGGCAAGAGCTGACCCTGGAACTAGATACTTGCATCGTGCTCTCCAAGGAAATAGTCAACTATATCGCAGCTGTTGATGATGCGAATGCTTTATTCATGGATGGAACAGTCCCGTCTGTTCAGGAGTATTGGAGGAGAAGGGACTTTGCGGCAGGGGTCTATCCTACCATTGCAACCATCCCGTTTGTATCCCCCTCTCTCTGTAGGTATCCCATTGGGCCATGTTATTGATTTGATGCTCTAGATTTGCTCATGGAGTCGACGTTACCCCCTCCGATGTCTCAAACCCTCGAATGCAGGATCTGTGGAAGTCCACTTCCTACCTTGTTCATATGTATGTACGCTTTTCATTTGCAATCTCTAAGCTGGCAAACTTCGCTAACCTGCGGGATTCTTCAGAACAAACGATATTCTCTCTTTGCGAAAAGAACTTGTACGTCTTTTTCTTCGGCACAGGCATATATATATGTTGCACTTCCAGTGCTAACCATGGTCCAGAAAGACGGACAGATCGAGAACATCGTCCCCGTTCTGATGCTAAACAAGGGCCTTACTATCAACCAAGCAATCCAGGAAAGCTATATCCTCGCCAATGAAAATGCCCTCGGTATTAATTCCGCTACGCAAGTCCTCAAGTCTGAGCTTTCCAACGATCATGATCCCGTGGTCAACGCCCTCACACAAGGTTGCACGGATATCGCAGCAGGGCTCATTCACTGGAGGTAAGCCAGCCAGCCAGCCCAGCGAATCCATCTTCTGAAGAACGTTTCTCACACTCTATCATCAGTTACTCGGGCGAGCGCTATTTCAAGCAGACTGAACTAGACGCAAACGGCGGGTTCCATTTCCAGATTGACAAGTCTGCACTAGCTACAGTGTCACTACCCTCCAACTCTCTATCCAAAGCACCCACAACAAAGATACCGCCTCTGCGCACATCACTCTTTGTACTCGGCTCCGGTATCGTGTTGCTCTCGAGTGGACTCTTGTTTTTCCGTGCAATCAGTTCGGATCTAGGTTGGATTTTTAGTCATTTTACCTACTAGGGGTCCGGGTCCTGCTTCGTACGACCTTGGGGTGGTCGTTTGTGGTGTCCCTTTTATGGCTCTTATGCATATTCGTTACTATCTATGTTCGTAAATAGAGATAGAGGTTTTATTGCTTTACTACGCCCATCAATAGACTAAAGATGAAGACAAGTGATTGCTTGGGACCTGCAGAGGCAAGAATTCAAGACGGAGGTCCAGCCGCATAGGTAGAGAGAGTCCTAAAAACCTAAGCGTTTATGCTTTCAGTACGGTAGTATTGCCAAGAATCAAGTCCTGACGTCTCTAGGGCTATCAGCATGCTACGCTAGATATCTAGAAAGCAATTTCAAGTATTTGCAGAGGGTTCGAGTGCGTATCCTCCGACATGTGGACTAGTGATAAAAGTCACGGACACCCTTACAGAGCTTGCTTAGAAAGGTCGTGATGTCCAGAGGTCATTGCGTAAGTAGGGTTGGTTGTGTGTGGTGTGGCCGGGTTGGGTGGATATTACCACTAACTAACTAAGTGGCGGGATAAAATCCACCAGCTCAACACACAGGGTTTTTATGACTGGCGAAAAAGAATATTGGGATGAGCCGGGATTGTGGTTATTCAGTCACGCGCTCTCCCACCTGACCTGTTACCCCATTAGACGATGTCATTCTCTTAGGTTGGGAATATGACCATACCGACCCTCAATTGCAAATGCAAGAAGTACACTCCATACTTAATCAAGAAGACAATTATGTACATGTTCGTAAATAGATATAGAGGTTGATCACGAGACTGGTAGCCAAAGCTACGTAGCTGGATGTTAAGGTACTGCACATATCCTCATCGAATTTACCAGTGTGATGGACAGCTCGAGGCTAGAAAAACAAAGGACTAAATTCGCTAACAAACTAACAGTTTGTAATAAAATAAAATAAAAATGGATTGTCGGCGGACTTCTGAAATGAGTATGTCACGTCCATGGTCGGCATCATAGTCCTAATCACTTGCATAGTTGTCACTCGACTTTTGAACCAGGTATGGTGTCCATGCTAGGAAGTCCTGAGTCTGTTTCACCCATAGATACATCGCTACCGTCCTCGAGGTCAACGGGAGGGTCAGACGGAATAGAGGCATAAGAAGTACCGGCGACATCGGAGGCATCTGGCGGCGTGCAATCATTAGGATCGATATCAAGTGTATCATCCCCTTTGTTATGGCACCTCAGCAGCGCCAGGATATGACACAATGCTGATTTTCTCCCTTTGCCAGTCTGGAGATTAAACCAATTTGTACTATGCATGCGAACAAATGTATCTTTATCCTTGTCGGAAACGATTGCCGTCTGTGTCGCTTGATCTGGGGCATCAATATATTCTTTGTAGTTAGCCCCAAATTTGTAATTGAGGAATCGTACAAAGGTATCTGTGCCTGCGATAAGGAAGACACTACTGGTGATATGTCAGCAAGCGATGGAAAGGAATAGGTATAGACATAGCGAAGCAGGTTGAATAGCTTACTTTTGACCCGAAGAATCATTGTTTGCTCGCAATGCAGCCACAGCTTCGCCAAGGCACTGGGCCAGAATCTCATTTGTCACCACTGGCTCTTGGTTCTCCGTCTGCCGGTCAACGTGAATGTAGAAATGCCCTCTTTGCTTTGAGAATGGCAATGGGCGGAGTCTGTGGTTGCCAGCCGGTAAGATCATGTTGCATGCTTTGAATTCCACCGTCATCTTCCGCACTGAAAGTGTGGCCGCCAGCAACTTGAACCGTGGACATTTGACGCTCTACACGTGGTTGCACTTCGATTCCCTTATTCGGATTTTGAATCAAACAGAGATTCAAAGAAACCTGTAGGAAGGAGATAAGACGGTGAACGGTTCCTCCCTCAAGTTTCTCATCGTCATCAGGGTCATTAGGGTCGGCCTTCCATTCAGACAAGGAAGTATCGTCGTTGGTAGAGGAAGAGTCTGGAATGGCGTCTGTGGAGTTGGAAAAGCCCTCATGTTGTGTTGCAGCAGAGTGATCCCATGCCTGAATGCTGCGGCATGCACGTGCTAGTGCTACCCAGAAAAAGCCTGCTCGTAGTTTGAAAAGCTGGGAATCTGCGCTGTCCAAAAGATTTATTGGACAGTCTGATACCATTGTCTTAGTCAAATCATTGTCGATTTCCTGGGGATATGGAGCCTTAGAGTCACAGAGTGGACAGTTTCTGTGGGAGAGGACGTTCAAAAAGGCGTTTTCTCGCAGGGTAAGTAGGCGGAATCCTAAGAGATGTCGCAATTTCCATCTGCTCGCAGAGCTTGTTTTTTCACTTGTTGTCAACTGTGAGACAAGATGTAAACCTCCATTTCTCTGAGAGAGGCTGCCGAATTGCGCTGGAGTCCGAGCTTGATATGCCTGAAAAGACATACTGATAAGCAGTTGGGGGAGGTTGTAAATAGAACAAGAGAGTCGAGAAGTTTTGAAACAGCTGATGTTTACATTAGACACCTACACGAGTAGGACATCTGTGAATGAAATCCCTGCTCATTAGGCAACAGGATGTCCAAGCACATTTGCTATTTCTATGCATGTACAAGTAGGAGTGAATAAAAGCCCTGCTTATTAGTCATCAGGATGTCCAAGTGTCTTTGTTATTCCTTATTCTTTAGACACTTCAACCTGGTTAAAGACTCTCTTCAGCACGCATCACTTTTAACAAGATGCCACCCTTGTCAACACTTGAGGCCAAACGAAAAGCACCAGACAATCTCGAGAACTCGGATTTACAGCGACCTCATCCTCCGCACCCAACTTCAATCAAAGCCATCCTTCGTGATAACTGCCGGCTGCGACTGTATGTTCCGCCTATTGCCTGGACTCAACTCCACCTGCATCTTTTGGCATGCCACTTTGCTTTACAACCACAACACACCTTGGATCATGATTCACAACGATTTTTGCGAAAACAGAAGGCTCGCAATGCTGGAATCATCTTACAAGAGATAACCCCGAAAGAGAGACTAAATCAATTAAACATTCCTCGAGCGATATCTTGCCTGTACCTGCCAGGCATGACCCTTCGCATTAAGTCAAATGCAATACGGGTAATCCTAGAGTTTTGTGACATCCATCCTTGTGAACCCCATCGTTTTGAGTAAGGCTTCTTGTATAGTATAAACTTGAATCTTCCTTGCTTACATCTTTCTAGACCACGCCGCTTGGACTTCTATTTTAGTCAGCGACCTGCTGCAAAGCTCTGGGTTGACTGTATCTACTCAAATCGGTCTGGCACTGCAACGCTCGCGTATGTCACGTTCGATGCTATACGGTCACTCCGGGAGAAACAATTTGAGTTTCCACGTTCTAAAGCAGCGAATACTCCTGTTTTTTACATTAGACAGAAAAGGCTTAACGCCATTCAGCCCGAGAAGCGTGTTGAAGACCCATATATCATCGCAATACTTATTGCCCTGGCCCAGGAGAAACGGCGGCAATCCGCTTCAACATCAGAGCTCGTCTTCCAATCTACTTCAGGTAAAAGCCGAAGGCCCCGACAAGCACCTGATTATTTTAAGGTATGTTATGCCCTATATGGTTTATTATTTAATTCTTACTAAGCCATTTAAGGTCCATGTCATAGCTGTTCCCGGCCTAGCACGCGAGAAACTCCTGTATACCTACACAGCCCGAATCCCCGTTGAGTTCCTGGATAGGCTTGATCATCCGTCAGATTCATTCTCAAGCTGTCCGATTACAGTAGAGTATCGTAATATCTCGCTAGCTCAACCGAAAAGCCTGCCGGTAATACTCCACCGGTTCTTCTGTGCTGGCATATGCAGATTATGTGCCACTGATACGGCGCAAGATACGGCGTGAGGTACGGCGCATGGTACGGCACAAGATACGGCACAAGATACTTGCACCCAATAGTAATACCGTGGTCTCAAGTGGTATGAAGAATTTGTTTGCTACGAAGCCAAATTTGCCGTGGAAGCAGCGATGAGACGGATGAGGATAAGCCATTGAGCAGTAAGAATAGGGTTGGGGCAACTTCAAGCACACCAAAAACGAGGAATAGCATGACGACTCGGCGAGCCTGCAAACGCCAGCAGATATCCACCGCCGTCAACGGTGCACTAGAAATATCAAAAGGGTTGAGGATGGCGATCCGGATCAGCTTGTTCATTCAGTGACCTCCAGGAGTTGACATTGCGCTTTTGAAGTTCTGGTGGAGGCGAGCGGGAGACAATATCTGAAGGAAATACAATACTCGACACAAGCCCCGGATGATACAGACTTTCTTACCAAAATGTATTAACTACTCTCAACACTAACTGAACAATCAACATTTACAATTTCTCGATTCATCTTCACTTTCTTTACTTCTGCTTACGCCGAACAAGCATCCTCACCTCCGGATTCGAAGTATACATCGACCCAGTTGTAAACCCTACCCTGCCCCCTCTATACCTCGGCATCTTGTCAGTCACTATTCACCAACGTAAAATCATAGGCTAGAAGTCACTTGATGAACAACATGCGGGAGATATTCGTAACGAAGCTCCGTGTCGGGCAGGCTAAATGCATGCCGGCCTTCCAACGGCGGGATGACTGCAAGCTATGGGCCCAAGCTGGACGATTGACTTGTTTGTTCTCCGTCCACGAGACTACTCTCTTAGCCCTGCGCCCTGATCCTGACACTGTTCCCGCGGTCTGAACTCTAGAGCTCATATGGGTAGTAAAAAACCCTTGACGGAAGTACTATGCGAGCAAGGAGGGATAGTGTAAGACTATCTTGCACTATAATTATACGTAGCAGAGAACTTTGGCTTGGATATTGACGGCCACGGACAGTATCAACCCGTTTTGGTCCCGTTTGAGAGCATTGCCTGTCCCACGATTATAGCACATAAAAAAGGTCAAGCCGACCAAATCCAGCTGAGCTATTTGGTCCATCATTCCGGTTGTCGCTTTGATGGGTCTCTTTGCGTGAAACGCCCACATAACAACAACAGCCGTGACGACCCCAAATGGTAGGTTGATGTAGAAACACCATCGCCAGCTAACGTAGTCTGTGAATGCGCCACCGAGTAATGGTCCCGCTACACCACCGATGCCGTACACAGCGCCAAGCAGTCCCGTGTACAATGGTCTGCGATCCAGTGGCATGCTCTGTGTGATGATCAGTATTGCCCCTGAGTAAAGTCCTGCTGCTCCGGCGCCAGCGACGGCCCGGCCGAGGATTAAGCCCAGGGAGTTGGGAGTTGCACTACATATCAGAGATCCGATTCAAAAACGGCCAGGGCAAGCAGGTAGACAAATTTGATGGAGTAGAGTGTGTAACAGTTTTCCGAAGACGAGGTTTAGGCCGCATACTGTTATGAGGTAGTCGCTGCCGTACCAACCAACGTCCTCGAGGAAATTGAACTGCGAGGTAATTCTTGGAATTGCGGTTGCGAGAATCGTGTTATCCTATTGTTATCGCAAAGAGGACGATTAGCTGGATAGTTGGGTTACCTGGGGCGTACGTACCAAAGCCATGCGGAAGACAGCGAGACACAGTCCGACCATTGTCAGAGCAACTCTCCAGGTCGGCGGGTATTCTGGCTCATCTTCTTTTTTTTCGTGGATTTCCAGTCTTGTTCTCCTCTTACTGCACGTTAGACAGTTCATGTTCTTCACACAAATTTGTTGTCGACTCGGAAGCCTCAGGCGCGGCGAGACTGAGGCTAGTATGCTTGCTGTCCTGCGTGCTTTCTGTCATGGCTAGCTCTTGTCTAGGTCAAAAGTAAGAAGGAGAAAGGAAGGTCGGGTTATCAACAGATAACATTCGGGGTCCATTTGTTTATCTGGTACGCGACGACAATAAACCGCTTGCAGGCAAGGAAACCCCAGTTGGCAATCACTTCTTTCTGTAACTCAGGCATTCTCCTAAGCATACTTTTTAAGAGACGTCATGGTTCCATGATTCAAGAGCCAGCTGATGTAGGGAACGAAACGACGAACTGATCATCATAAAAAGATACTGAACATTAAAAAGTGGCTTACTAAGGCAAATAATGTACATAACTTAATTACTAACCCATGCCATAATCATCGTGAATTCATCCAGAAGAACTTCACCTTTCATCATTTATTTCTTGCCAGTCAGACCAATGGCATCCGTCAGGGATGTCAATCCCAAACTTCCGAGGATGTTGTTAAGCCCCAAGCCGCCCAGCAGCCTGTTGACAATAGGTCCGAGTCCAAGTCCATCGAGTAGACGACCGACCAGCCCCAAGACACCAGACAAGAGCAGACCGACAGCGGCAATGATTTGGAACAAAGGCTCGCTGAGAAGACCCCAAAGTGGGTTGAGCTCCTTCTTTGCATGAGGCATTCCATTAATCTTCTTCTTTCCATTTTCGATAGTCCTGACAACCGTGTCCGTCAACTCTTTAAGCTTGTCGGCCAGATTATATTCCTCGGGAGATGCCTCATGAGCCGCCGCGCGGGCCTTTGCATTTGCAGCGATACTGCCATCAGGGTCCATGGCACGGATAGCGCCGTTACACTCCTGAAGGTGACCATTGGCCTCTTCGAGCAGTGGCTTCACGTCCCTGACCAGTCTCTCTTCGTCAAGTTCCTCCTTGGGCGTCTTTTCCGCTTTGTCGACGTGCTAGTCATGGGTTAGTGATCTATCTCCATTGGTTACAGGTGTAGGAACTCACATCTGTGATCATCTTGCAGATCGGCTGGACACGGTCCAAAGTCTGCGCAACGATGCCCGCCATCTTCTTGGCCAAATCCCTATCCTTCTGCTCCTTCTCCTGGGCCTCCTGCTCCTTCTTCTGAGCCTCTAACTCTTCAGGAGACGGGCCTTCGGGCTCTGGTTCTTCCTTAGGTTCAGGCTCTGGAATATTCTCCAGTAAGGTGCATTCACCGATCTTGTTTCCGTCGTTGTCGACAACATTTCCGTTGTCATCAATTTCCTTTCCAACAAGGGTGCTCAGATTGCCAGTGGTCAGTTTGCCGATGAGGTTGCCATCGATGTCGCGAACTTCGCCCTCGCGGGTGACCTTGCGGCCTGCCATGGGGCTGACGTTGCGCTTCTTCTCTTCCGGCTCCCAGCGCTCGGCTTTTCCTAGGGTGTTTCCGTTCTTGTCGAGGATATCGCCATCCTCGTCGACCTGACGGCCGCGAAGCTTCACAGGATCGCCTTCGGTGACACGGCCAACGATACCGCCAGTCGAGTCTTGGACAACGCCGTCTTTTCCGACAGAGACGTTCTCAAATCCATAGAAATCCCCTTCAGGTTTCTCCTGCTCTGAACCAGGGATTATCTCCGCCGTGCCAATGACCTTGCCGTCATCACCCCAAATTTGACCCTTGGCGTCGACCTTTCTTCCTGCAAGACGCCTATCGCCCGAAGTGATGCGACCAAAAACCTTGCCATGGTCGTCGACAACGTTGCCAGCCTTGTTGACTGTCTTGCCTTCCAGGATTGACAAGTCCGCCTCCTCTGGCTGCGGCTCCTCCTCCGGCTCGGGTTCCTCGTAGGGCTCTGCATGACCCTTGACACTGCCGTGTTGGTCCATAACGTCGCCGTCTTCGTCGACGGGGCGACCAATGAGTTTCTTAGCGTCCCCTTCGGTCAGCTTCCCAACTCGTCGACCGTTCTTGTCCTCAACGAAGCCCTCTTCAACGACCTTGAGATCCTCGAGGCCGGCGAAGGGGGGTTCTTCCCCGTGGTCCTCAAAGGGGACCGTCTTGGCTTTGCCGATGACATTGCCGCGGGTGTCCCAAAATTGGCCCTTGTCGTCGAGCTTGCTTCCGAGCTTAGCGAGCTTCTTCGGGTCGCCTTCAACCAGCTCACCAACGGGGCTGCCGTCGGAACCGACGATCTTTCCGTTCTTGTTGCATGTCAACCCTTCGAGGGTTTCAAGGGGTGGTAGCTTGTCTTCAGCGTCTTCCAATGTCTCCTCGGCGTCTTCAGCTGTCTTCTCCGCATCGTCAACGGCATCATCGGCGGTTTTGTCTGCGGTTTCCTCGGCACCATCAACGCCCTCCTTGGCTTCTTCGGGGTCTTGGTCTTTGGTCTGGTCGACAGTGTCCTTCACCTGGTCGGTGAGTTCAGCTTGACCAATAGCGTTGCCAGCCTCGTCGACAATCTTTCCTCCCTCTTGCACCGTTCCTCCAATAGCATCCTCGCCGCCTTCAATAACCTGACCAACGATGTTACCATCAGGTCCAGGGATTTGGCCATCATCACCAACAGTCAGGCCTTTGAGGATTCCAAGCGGCTTGGAAGCAAGACCGGGAACATTCTTGACCGTTTGGGTAATCCCACCGCCGAACGACTTGAGTTTGCCGAAAACACCGCTCCCGCCCGCGCTGCTTGGAACGGGGCCAGATGCCTGCGACTCATTCTCGTTATGCTGTTCTGTCTCCCGGTCTTCGTGATCTTGGCCTTCGGGCTGTTGATCCTCGGGTGTAGGGGTTGAGAACTCTTCCCGTTTGTCGGGGGCCTGGATATCTTGTTCTTGCTCATACTCCTGCTCATGTTCCTGTTCCTGTTCCTGCTCTGGCACTTGCTCTTGCAAGCTCTGAGTACCAACGTCCTTGGCATTGAGACCAGAGTCGGGGTTCTGTTTCTGGCTAGGAGCAGCACTAGAACCAGACTGTCTGCGTTCTGAGGTGGTGGTATTTCGCTGATCTGACTTTGTTGCGGGGGTCATTATGTCGTATGCTGCGTTGAACAAGGATAGAAAATCGATATAATCCGTGGTTGCTGTTGCTTAGCAAGGATAAAAGGTAAAGGGTAAAATGGTATGTGAAATCGTAAGTGTGGTTATTGGTTCGTGATCTGATATGAGTGTGAATAATGATTATCATAACCTACAGGAAGTCGTTTAGCTATATATATCCAATATACAACTACAGGGTGGAATCAGGATACGCCAACTATGTCACAACGACATCATATCCGGGCTAGGCCAGGACAGGGCAGACAGAACCGGAACCTAAATCCCAAGCTCACGGATACCAGACCCATCAGCATCAGATCTACGCACGGAGAAGCCCGGGGGGAGCTGAAACCTTGCATTTTGCAAGCCACAGACACCATACCGCAGTGGATCCCTGCACCTTTCTAATCGGTACTCTGTTAAAGGCCCAAAATGCAAGCCCAATTTTTGGGCCAGGGGCCAATCATGCCTCTTCACCATGGAAAGACGCGTCCACTGCCGGGTTACGTGTGGTTGAAGTACGTAGTCTAGCCTTCCAGGGGGGGCAACCTTGAGAGGAGGATGTGGAATCCGCATCATGGCTGGCGAAACCACCCCGATCTAGGCTGGGGCTTGGGTGGGTATTGCGTCAATGTGCAGGGTGCCACTGGTACTGCCAGGGATTCCCTCCCGGATAATAGATACGTACTACCGACTACTATCCAAGGGTATTGACTATTTTGGAATAGCACAGATTGGGTTGATGGACACCATAACGGTTTTTCTCCACCCCCCACATACACTATAGTGCAGTTACGCATGGACAATGGACAATGGCGGCATCGCGTACGACTGTGGAGTTTGCATCAAGTCTCGATCGGCATGCAAGATTGTCTAGAATGAGATCATCCCCGCCACTGCACGGTCTCTACTAGTATTTGATCTTCCATAGTGGGGACGATATAATGCCCTGGACTCTACGCATTGTTATACGGAGTAGTCAGAGTCTCAGGAACCTGATGCACAAAGAGTAAGAGATAAATTGCTCGCCTGGGGTGCTCCGAACAGCGTCTGGAATCTCAGTGTGAATAGTCACAGACCTGACTCGAAGGGGTTAGGGTTCCTTGCGTGTACCTGGAATGACGTATCAGCGGGGAATTGACCTTGCGAACACATGGGTGGACTGTTGGAGGAGGGTGCATAACCTGACCTTATTCACATTGCACTGTAAACGAGTGTGTCGGATTTTTTATCCAGGGTTCCGAGAGAGTACGTTGCCTATCTCGACGTCTATCAAATGCAGTCCGCAGTGGATGTAGTCAGATACAGTAGCACCGCATTAGCTCGATCCCAATCCCATTCTACATACTCCATCCAAAATCCATCTAGTCTACATCACAAAGAAAAGAAACGATAAAAAAAAAAAGAATGACCCGGAGAATAACCCCCAATCACCCAGATCCAGTCAATCCCTGGTGTATACTCGGCGTCTCAATAACTATACTTCGGCCGAGTCTGACGTCAGTCTCGCTCTTTAGTTCGGGCATTCGATCGCGAATCGCGATTCATTTATTCTACGAGCGATCTGGCCATTCAGGTTGGATCCAGGCAGGGTGTTATGTCATTTGCGGAATTGGCTGCTTATCATGACTGCAGTTGTGGCTTCCCTGATGCTGCGGCGTTTCGTGGAGGTAATGATGTACATGGCTGTGGCTGGGAGGTGGGTTCCCTGTATATGGTTCTTTATGACTTGGTGTTTCTTCTATGTTTCTTCTGGGTCATACAGAGAGTTTTATATCTACTCTACCCTGGGATTCAACTTGGTCTTTGGCCCTGCCGATGTCATCGCGCTATATATAAAACCGCCACCCATTGCCATGAGACGTATATTCCCACCACGTTCGTGGTAAAGTTTAGATAAGCTTCAAACTCTATAGGCTGGAAGTATACTATAGGTAGTAGTCACCAACCAGCCCTATCCAGTCAGATATGTTCTTAAAGTCAGGGATTCTACAGAGGCCGAATATTTGCATTCGTAATAGTGGGTGATGAAGCATTAAAAGCGAGTGTTTTTTATCCATCAGGCAAGGTGGCCGAGCGGTCTAAGGCGCGCGGTTAAGGTTTCCTGTTACTCGAATCCTCCTCTTGTTTACAAGTTTCCGCGTCATTAATTTGGCGTGGGTTCGAATCCCACCCTTGTCAAATTTTTTTTTTTTTTTGCATTTTCCCTCCCTCTATTTCAACCCCACGTTTGATTGATGCGGAGTGAGTGAATGAATAAGGCAGGGGCCGCCGCGGGCCCTTTTTTTCATTTCATTTCATGCATTATTTGCTCCCCAAGATCACAGCAACAGTAGGGTTGCATACAAGACATCTTTGAACCAACTCGTAGTAGACTGGAAACGTCTGATCAGGCTACTGGTAACTATGTATCTTCGTATCCGTCGTTGATCAATGTTTCAATTGAATGAATATATACATACCACGTCAGCGGGTAATATAGCTATACGCACTGCCATCCTAGTATACACAAGATAACGACATGTCGGAAATATAGACATATATATATATAGACAAGTCATAGATAGATAGATAGGTAGGCGAAATCATTCATTCTCAATCATCGACGCCAGCGCCGCACTAACAATACTCTTCCGCCGCAAGCCCGTCTCGCTTTTCTTCATATTGCGATCAGACGACGACTGGTAGTTTTTCTCAATCCGGTTTGAATGCGCCGCTAGCGTGCCTGGGCCCGATGTGCTCTTCCTGCGCTGTGTGTCCCCAAAGCCGGAGCCGGGGGTAGACGTGGGACTGGGCGCCGCTTCCGGGCTCACCGGGGACCGTACGCGGGACCGCTGGAGGCTGACTGTTCTCCGGCGGCGGGCTTGTGTCGGCGGGAGAGAGGAAGGGTGGCAAGATTCTGTGTGGGGGAGGTCGAATTTGCGCATGTCGTCGTCGGCGGTTGCCATGAGGGCGCGACGCACGGCGTCCAGGTCGGAGGAGTATTGGCCCTGGAGACGGGAGATGTGTTGGCGGCGGGCGCGCACGGAGTACGGGTCTCCGGAGAAGGCTGACTGTGGCTGGAGGTCGGATTGGGGGTCTAGCGGGGCGGAGGTCGGTTGGCTGTAGGGGGATTGTGGTTGTGGAGAGAGAGACGGCGAGACGGGGGATCCGTAGCCTTCATCGTCGTGGTCGGTGTCTGGGGGTGTGAGGACGTAGCCTGGGAAGCGGGATGAAGAAGAGGATCGGGGAGTCTCGCTTGTTGACGGGGAGACAGGACAGGAGGTATATTCGATGGAGGGGTTCTGGATTGTATGTTCGTGGAGTTTCTTGGTCAAGGTGCCGATTGAGAGACGGTGGCCGTAGGCGGAGAAGGGTACGGAGGTAGGAGGTTGTTGCGGAGGCGAGCGAAAGTAGAGGGATCGTGAGCGAGGGAAACGCGGCGCTGAGAATGAACGAGGCGAAGGACATCGTGAGGACAACGGAGAGATCAAGCTGTCGCTATCCGTCATGAGTCGGTCATCGTCCAGGGCGAGGCGGGGTGGTCTGGACGACGAGGGGGAAGTGAACGAGAAGTCTTCAAACATGCCCGCGGTGATTATGGTGTACTGTGTAGTGCTCAGGCGCGGTCTCTGTTGACTGTTGGTATTCTGGTACTCTGGAGATCACTGTTGGCTCTTGAGTACTTGTGAGAGTAAGGAGGTGAACGTTGTTCGCGGCGAATTCGCGTCTCCCCAACGCGGTTATATTGAATTTGAGCGGTGCAGGTGAAAGTCAGAATCCAAGACACGTCTGTCTCACCAGGCACATTCCAAACTTCGGGCTGTTATATTAGAACCGAATTAAGGGGTCCGTGGCGAGAAAAAAGAAGAATTTTCCAATAGCGATGAGTCTGTGTCTGAGTCTGGACCGCTCAACGGCTTAACCCTGGAACCTTGCGAGACGTGGGGATTCTCCGACACACAAATATACAAGTCAATTTGTCCTGACTCCTGAGCAGTGAGCAGTTAGTTATTTATTACGATGGGGATGACCCCTTTTCATCTCGTCTCCTCTCGTTTCTTTTCCCGGGCCAGGCGGCAAACCGTGCGGTCTTTCATCTTCTTCATATTCAGGGGCTCCGAGACTAGACTCTCAGCCTCCGCAACGCCTCGTATACGGATTCTTTCAGGGCCTCGTCTCATGTCTCATTCATTACTATAGCCGAACCATGTGTAGGGCGGACACATGTACGGAGAACTCCGCGATGGGCTTATGAAGCCAAAGAGGGGCCCCGGTGGCAATTCGACTGGGTGGCTGATTCTTCAAAGTATTGGCGGCGGCTAACTGGCCTGCTTTATGATTTTTATACTGCAGTCCTCCGTACAGTCAATGTCATGAAATCCCTACGGTCGCAACTACTAGTGGAACTTCACTTATTCCAACTCCGAGCGGTTAGCCATATTCTCCTATCTTCTCGGTTGACCACCTGGTAAAAGGTAAAATGGGATGATCCCCTTTAATACAGGGGTTATCGAACGTTGCATTTAATCATGCAAGTTGACCCATCCTGTTTGGAATGATACTCCAGAACGAGGTTCAGAGCTGAGAGTCGAAACAGCCATTAGCGTGGTCAATGGGCTGAACTGGACAAAAGCCAAGAATAAATCCTTCAGAGGACGCCGTAGCAGCCGAAGATTGTTGCCCGAGACCTTGAGTCCTCTGCTAACGTCGATAGTTTTTGACTGGGACTTTTGAACGCCTACTGTAACTGTCATAGCGCCGTTGGCATCGCGCTCCCAGGGTTCCACATAGCGATGGCCACGATAGCTGCAAATATTGGTTAATAGGCGTTGTCGAATTTAGGGAAACATAACAGCATACCTCCAATGGACAGCCCTGAATGAATGCCTGAGAGACAGCCTTCGACCTGTCCTCTGAATCATTGCAAAGGTTCAAGTCAACATTTTGTAAGCCCATCGCTTCATTGTGTGTTTGTTGCATAGCCATGTTGCAGTCAATTTGCGATTAAGCATCAAAACAGGGATCGGATTTTCCATTTGACCATCATTCTGGAATCTTTCAGTCTTAGCTTCATCATGGTCGTGAGGGAATCATACGATTTCTTCGCGCATTGAAAACATATCATTTGTTCTACGAATCCCTGTGGCCTCGCGACCTTCCCAGTATTGACTATCGCACAACATTAGAGGGTTGAAGTTCTCCCAATCACCCAAGGCAGCTTTTGTGCAAAGAACACTCACTCCAGGGAAGGAACGCCGTAGTCACTGAAGATACTGTCCCCGTTGTCAGAGGCCCTGCCCCGCCAGCCTAGATCTATCTAAAGGCCCCCTGTGTCCTTCCCAGAAGGCGAACTGTCTGATATAAGAGTCGAGGATGCGCAGGCTCTCTAAAAGTTTGAGGTTGGAGATTAATCACTGGAGAACGTTTACCTCCAACCACCTTTACCCATCACATGTTTGGTGTAAATCTATCATGGCAGAAATACCCTCCACGCATGGACCTCTCAATGGCAACGAGTCCCTGAATCGAGCCTGGATCCTCGAAATCGGAATCACTATTAACCGCTTATATAGCGGTATAAGCCTGAAAAGTCTCCTACCAGGCGTGAAGAGGTAATATTTAACGACTGGTCGTGGTATTTATATGGATGTTATATGTTATGTCTGAGTGAGTAAGTACGAGAACACCCTGTGCAATAAAACTGCACACTCGACGAACCTAAGCCGATTAAACGGCCACCCCAGAACCCCCGCCGTCAACAACAAGCCCGACTGGATCTTATCAGCCCTCGCCTTAAGCTCATCTACATCCCAATTCGCCCACACCAACCGACCATTCAGGAAAGATGCCTCCTTGCTCGCTAGCCACACGGCGAAGTTGGCAGGGAGGTCGACTGCATACGCATTCGATCGTTAGCACGCCAGTCCTAATCTGGGCATTGCAAGGGAAATAGGAAAAATGAACATACTCGAATCTACCGGCAGAGTAGCAGGATCCGTCCCAGCGCGCCTTAGGATATCGGTATCGACGATCCCGGGGTGAAGTGCCGCTGCAAAAACCGAGGGGTTTTCGGCCGCGATGTACTCGATGAGCTTGAGGACTGCTATTTTCGAGATGGTGTATCCGGGAAGGCCCTGCAGCATGGCCGCGGGGAAGGTGATGGCGGCGTGGGCTGGGTTGGCGGTTGGGAGGAATGCTTTGGCGGCAACGAGAGTGCCCTTTAGGTTCGTCTGTTGAGTGGTGCAGGTAGTCAGCATATTGATGCCCATGTGAGAGGCTCACAGAAAGGAATTACCTCTAGGGCCTTCCACCACTCGCCGATAGAGGAATCTTGGATTGATCCCGGTGTTGCGATTTACCCTGCCGCGAGGACGAGGACGTCCCAACGCCCTACGGCGGATGCGATTTTAGCGATAGCTTGCTCATTCGTTATGTCTGCTGCGTGGATAGAGCTGGTCGAGGGGAGTAGTTTCTGCGTCTCTTCTAGGTTGGCCTTGTTGCGTCCGACGAAAATGATCTTGCTTGCCCCGGCGCGGGCGAACGATATTGCTGTTGCACGACCAATTCCGCTTCCCTATGGATTGATTAGCGCTGGAGAGGAGACTGTTTGATCGGAGAAGGGGTGGATGGCCTCACAGCGCCTGTGACGATCACTGTTTTGCCCGCAGCACTCAGCTCCGATCGCAAAGGGGAGATGGAGGGGTAGGGGGCATTGCGCCAGGTTGCGGTCAACGATGGTACTGGGGGCTGCATTGTGATGGAGCGGTTTCTCTGCACTTGTCAAAAATATTGTATTGGAGGAGGAATTTCTGGTGAGAGGACAGTGGGAGGAGAGTGGGAGAGGGGTCAATGAACAGGTATTTAACACTAGCTGGGCGTCCATTGCGTTCACAGCTGCCAGGTGCCAGCAAACAAAGAGAACGCCGTACCTAAGATAGATAGCTTACTGTCCCCCGCTGTTGCCCTCCGTAGTTGATGTCTATGAGGATCGTGGCCCCACTACAGTACGACCACATTGTCGGACCATTAGTGAGGTAAAAAGATGTGTAAAGCATGCAGTCTCAGTTAGAATTGAAAGGGCAGGACGGTGATTATAAGAGGCTACGGTACGGCTCCTTGTCGCTGCCCATCTATCCACAGCTATCTATACCGGGTATCCGCTGTCTTGCCAGTTGAACAATGCATAAGTCAAATTGGGGTCGAGCTCATCATCTGGGGCATTGTGTTTACCTGTCTTACCGGCTTGGTGCTTGGTGCTTGGGTTGTGGCTCTGGTCGAAATATATCACTGGGACGGGCGTTCGGGCTCCAGACTTTCTGGCAATTCTTGCATATGTAAGTCGTCACTCAGAGCAATTGCGCAAATGTTAGCGAACTAACGAACGACGTTGATCGACCTAGGTTAGTATTAATGTCATGACTGGAGCATCATTGTGGGCAATTCTCAACGGCATGGGGGCGCCTATTGCAGAGCTGTCGCCGTACGAGATCGGGGTACAAGCACGGGTAGTTCCATCCCTGCCCCGGTTAACACGGGGGGGGGGATATTATGCTTGATTCGCTTTTGGATTGGAATCAGTCGAGCACAGAGTTGGTGGCGCCTGAAAGGTGTTAGGACGGGATGATCGTGGCAGCGACGCCGTTCTTTGTTGAGATTCAGGGGGCTGATTTACCAATGCAGCCAGAATGAGGGGCACTGCTTTGTTGTATTCTGTCAGCTTGGGTATACGTTTAAGACTAATTGGGTTGTCGAGACACCTTTATTCTAGTTCTCAACTCGACATAACCTCCCATCCTCGCGCTCCACCCACCGCTCACTTCCAACGGCTGTACGCGCATAGAACACCTGATCCGTATCATACTTATCCTTAATCTTAAGTAACCTATCATAATTAGCCCCGTAAAACACACGCTGCCACTCCAGCTCATTCCAATCAGCCTCGTTTATATACGCGGCGGCATCTTCACTGGGACTCAGAGTATCAACAGCCGGGATCAGCACCTCGGTTATGAGTCTGTGCCGACGTATATTAACCTCGCTGTCAGTGTAGTTGCGTTGCCTATACCGTAATCATCACCGTTAGATTACAGTGCAATAAAGAAGAAACACGAAGCGGAAAACCGGGGCAACGTACGTTCCAATAATGAGTGCGAGCGCCGCGTCACGCCAGGCTGGATTCACGGCGTTCTTACTCTCCTTACTCCCCCAAGCTGCAGATAATAGTTCAGCGGGCTGTGAGCGAGACACGTTAACCGAGATCCCTGTGACTGCGAAGACGGAGCCGCCGGTCTGGTTGAGGATGGACTCAATTGCGGTTATTAGGCCAGCTGGGTTGTTCTGCGCGGTTGAGCGGGCGATCAGCCTGCTGCCGAGATTGGACTCGGTGATGTTTTGCCGGGGGGTTGTATAGCTGTAGCTTGCATGGAAGGACGGGAAGGTGCGGATGTCGTATTCTGTTTGTTGATATCAGTCAGCGGTCTAGCCAGCTAGGTGGATGGAGTAACCATGTACGCACCGTAGGCCATTTCATAAGCATCCAGAAGCTCAAGCGTCGAGACAAGATAGCGGTGTAACGAGTCCCTGTCGCCCCCAGGCAAGATAGCCGGGCAAATATCAACAGATCCGGCGCACCGGGGGTAATACCCACCGACCAAATCGCCATGCCCCCGATGTCACGGAGAGGCAGCGTATCCACGACAAAGGCCCTCACTACGTGCCAGAACCTAGCCCTACCAGTGCCTCCCTCAATCGCAGCCTCCTCCACAGAAAGACTAAAACGCAACGTCGCCGACGCAGTCGGCAGCTCCGGATACAGTTTCACTACAGCGCTGAGCACAATGCCAAACGTCCCGCCGCCACCGCCGCAGAGCGCCCAAAACAGATCCGCGTTTTGGCTGGGTGATGCAGTCACTAGTTCCCCGCTCGCTGTGACGACCTCCCACTCCACCACCTGGTCCGCTGCCAGGCCGAATTGCGACGCCAGCTGGCCGTGTCCACCGCCCTGCGTATAGCCTCCTGCGAGGCTGATGCTGTGGCAATCTCCAGTGACGACGACCGCGTGGTGCTCATAAGCAGCGGCCATGCCTTCGAAGCCTTGTACGCCGGCGCCAATCCGTAATGCGGGCCCGGTGTACCAGGCCAAATGGTAATCCTCGAAGGTGGTGGATTTGAGATGGTGAGTCCAGAGCGCTACCGCGCCCGCGCCGGTTGATTTCCCAAGGTAGTCGTGGCCTGTGCTGCGGATGACGAGGCGGATGTTATGCGTGCGGGTGAAGTGGAGGGTCGCCTGCACGTCTTGGGGGTTTGTAACTCTCACTGCATATTGGACGAGCGGGACGAGTGATGTGCAGGAGGAGGATGATGATGTTGCGAAAGGCGAGCAGGTGAAGTTTGTGAACCACGTGCTCATGGGTGAGGAGCTGGTTGAGTAGTGCGTGGCTGGGTCGGGCCATTTGGAGAGCAGATCAGAGCAAGCTTCCGGGTTGGGTTCGATGAAAGGATTGTTTGCGTGACAGACGCTCCCAAGAGGGATTGTCGCAATCAGGTTGCCGTTGACCGTATTTTTGAAAGCTGCCCACTGCTGGGGAGTTGGCCAACAGGGCTCGACGGGGAAGCAGCGGCATGTTGGAGTTGCTGCTGACTGCCGAAGGGATCCTAGCAGGAGGAAGAGGGCGGAATAGAAGAGGATTGGTGGCATCGTGAGAGCTGGGTTCTAATGAATACCCTGCTTACGGTGCAGTAGAGGGAAGAATTGCGAGTGCGCGGACTTACATATCTATGTCCATGCATGCCAACTGATTAGTACAAAGCCACCTGCCAGACACAGTCTCCAGGCACGCGCATTCCCCTTTTTTGCGAGTACGCAGCCTCCGACCCAGAGCCCCAGTGTGACAGGTCCCGCGGATGCCCAGGCTGGTGAACAAAGAGCAGGCAACACTCCAGAAAAGCAACTTCCTGCCCCTTGTTTGGTCCCCGGCCTGGTCCTTCAAATCCTGCACTTGCATCGTGGTCACAATTACCTCGAATAACATTCCAAGCCAGTGAGTCCCAGTCGTTGCGAGACCAACTTGAGGATCCATGAGACCGACGCGCAGAGAGCCAACAAACGCGACGCTGTAAACAAAGCCGATGAGCGGATCTCGCGTCAGCTTGTCACCCCCCTTTAGATAGTATATCCAGGTAAGCACTAAGGCAAAGATACTCTCGATGCCGAGACCAAGGCAAGCACTCACTCCCACAACGACAGGAATTACAGCGAGTAAAAGTCGGCCTGTCTGTATGGACCCAATTCGACGTTGCGGAAGGAGGCGCCATGCCTTGTTCAAAGAATCCTCTCGCACTGATTCTGGCGAGCGCTGGTTCCCTCCCTCCCTATACTCTATTCCTGTTGTTTTGAGCGTATAACTGCAGAACAAGTCACAAACTCACAAACCCAGGCGAAGGCTGCTTCGAGAAACCGAACGACTTCATCCCAGAGCGGTGGACAACGAGACTGGAGATGGTGCAGAGGGATTGAAAGGATCAGTTTACTTCCAGTCCGGGGGATTTAAGCTTGGTTTTTGAGCCGCGAGGGTATGTAGTCTTGAGATTCTTGTGAAGTTACTTGTTCTCAAGTCTGGTCAGCTAATCTATCAAGCGTGTTAGTTTGAGGAAGTGTCATGACGATATGAAAGTCAAAAAGGTGGAGAGGAGGTAAAAGTAGGACTCAGGAACACTGATGTGATTGCAGAAAAATGGTGGGTAAGAGCGAGTTTAATAGTATACTTACCACTCTCCGCCGGGTCATTCCAAGTCCTGTGAAGAATCCGATTGTTCCCTACTCCAAGTAGATCGAATTTCCCTCGATTGACTTGCCGTTTCATCGAACAATAGATCTATTGTGGCCGCATCACGAATTATTCTGCTGACCAGGTCAACAATAGACCCTATTGACCCTCGTTCCAGTTCAACACGCGTGAAGAATACTGCCAAGGACAACAATCAGTCCATTTTCCCTTGAATATGTATAGAGTTTGTCTCGAGACATCTGGGGTCTCCATACCACAGTGCGTAGGCTAATTCGCAGTCCAGTACATTTCCTTGTGCTCCAGCAGTCCCTCCAAGAGCTATCACCTGGTCGTAGCCCCAATAAGGTCCGTTCAATTTCGTTGGGCTATCTGATGTATATGCGGGTTTTGCGTTTCTGGGTTAGTTTCGGTTTTCCTTCACTTTGTGGTATAGAGTTCGAGAATCCAAGGTAGTGGTGAAGATGGCGCAAGGGACAAAGCCAAAGATTAATGGAACTGCAATGGGCTGGCGAGTTCCTTTGGCGTGACTCATCCAGGTACGCAAGAATTGACAGTTATTTTGTCAATCTAGCCTCGATCTCCCTCGAACCCCTCACTCAACTTTCGCTCAGGTAAGGATATTGCAAGCTGATTTACCCCTCTCCCACAATACTCAATTCTGACATTCAGACAACCGAAGTACCGTAATCGATGCCAAACCCTTTGATCTTTCCAGTCACATACGGCGAGATATCGTATTCATCGCCCTCCGAAACTTCATCTACCGCAAGCTCCTCGTCCGGAGATCAGACTCGCTCTCGTCGAAGCTATCGGTCTTCGTCTTCGCAGCAAAGTAGCGCGGCATGGGACCGCTTCACGGAAGAGGACTTCCGCGCCGCTGGTCCTGACCTTTGTACGATCCGGCGCGTTCCCTCGAACATCCCCCAGTACGCCGCTCTCACTGATCCCCAAAAGTCGCACTCCAAGCAGCTGTGCGACATTGCGTTGAAACGTGGCGTCCGCCCTCTCGAGATCATCTACTGCGGGCGCCGGTCTTCGTTTGCTGAACCCGTGCCGCAGCCTCACTTGACCGTACTTATGTTTGCGAACCGAGCCAATCCCACCGACCGCAGCTGGATCACAGTCGCCCGGCACATGCGCAAATACCTGATAGATAACGGCATACTGAATGTCCTCGTTGAAATCGTTGATGCCCGTTTTGACCAAAGACCCAATGTATTCGCCTGTCATCCTGATGACGCAATTTACTCGGTTTGGGCGCAGGTAGGCCAAACCATTGTCAACTCGATCAATCTCAAGGGGGTCGTTTGCGTGGGTTGCTACCGCGTCGGCATGAGTGAGAACCGCAGGGAGTGCCCGCCGACAATCCTCGTTGGCATCAACCCACTTATCCGACCAAACTCGGCTGACCTTCAGGAGACAATCATCGGTGTTCTGGACGCCTGGGGCCTACGAATGGTTGCCGTGTTGATTCACTGGGATCGTATTTGGTTGGGCGCCGGAGGAACGTTATCGGCATCAGCAACAACCTGGGCAACCACATTCCAGAACGGTGTTGTAGTCGTTACCCCCGGCACCAGTCTGAGACCACGCAAGTTGCAGGATGGTACCACGACGTTTGGGGGGTGGATTCAGATTCGTGGGGCGGACGGCAAATGGAGGTCCCTCGGGATTACTTGTACGCACTGCGTACTTCCATCGGCCTCCGTGCTCTCACACGATGAGGCAAAATGTACGCCTCTTCACTTGAGTCAGGGCGATAGATGACTGACCTGCCAGCAGACCTCGAACTATGGAATCGCAATGGTTTTGTTTTATGAGGTACCCGCTCCCCCAAAAATCTTATGATCGAAGCCCCTACCAAAGCTACCATCGGGAATGAAGTGGAAAGGCTCGAAGGGGAGATCTCCGACCAGACCAGTGGTAGCCTGTATCAGGAGATTGCGATGTTCGTCGCGGAAAAGATTCCCTTGACGGGCGGCGACAGTACCAAATGGGCCAACATGCAAGGCCGGGTCGAAGGCTGGCGAAAAGAAGCAGAGATGTTCAACTCGATGCTTCGAGAACACAAATACATCTTTGGGCGCGTGGTGGCGGCTTCGGAGCTAAGGCTAATCGGTGGCGAGTTAGGGCTCACCCCGAGCCACGCTGCCTACACTTCGAACAGGCCCTCCAGCATGGATTGGGTATTGATTGAGCCAGTTGGTAACAAGATTCACAGCAACAAGGTAAGTACTTTGCCTTTCTAGGAACAAAGATTAAATCAACTAATCAACTACTTCCTTGTAGATATCAACCAAACTTGAAACGTACAGCGTCCTCCAACCTAATTTCAATCTCGATGGGTTCTATTTGAAGGAACTTAGACATAATCAGACACTTCTCAAAGTAGGTGCAGCC
The DNA here is from genome assembly GCA_027569205.1 of Aspergillus kassunensis. Classification (NCBI taxonomy): domain Eukaryota; kingdom Fungi; phylum Ascomycota; class Eurotiomycetes; order Eurotiales; family Aspergillaceae; genus Aspergillus; species Aspergillus kassunensis. Next base: position 76,886 of record JAPDEQ010000058.1, read on the forward strand.
ACGGGTGCCACCAGGGGGACTTACGGCGGACTTGTTGAGTGCAAGATCAATGTGGAAATGGTCGATGGACAGGAAGTCTCAATTACAACATGGGAACATACTTTTGTTGGTGCGGTCCATCAGTGTGTTATTCAGCCTGGGGTCTCTGGCTCTCTCGTTGCTGATATTAATGCGGAGGTGGTGGGACTGATTTTTGCTGGAAGCCAAACCTATGATTGTGGCTATTTTATTCTTGCAACAGACCTTGTGAAGGATATCAAGCATTGTACAGGGGTCACTGATGTGCGCTTGAGGACCTGATCGCATTGTTCAACCTGGGGTTTGAAGGTTTGTATGCCTGCCAACCTCACGGAGTCGCCATGGAAGGCTACGCGCGGTCGACATGACTTCCTCGAAGAGCTATATATTGATGTCACGTTAGATGGCTACCCTATTGGGAAATCTAATCTCGCTCTCTATAGAATCACACTGAGGATGACGACTGGATATTTGAGCTGCCCAACTATGTGAATGGCGGCGCTCCCGGCTTCTTGTTGGACAAAGATTTCGCCGAGCTCTGCGATGATCGTTGCGAGAATCAAAATGGCTATTATTGGCGCAAAAGGTAAGCACGAATGTCCTCGTAGATAACAGCCTGTAGCCATTTCGCTAACCATTTTGTAGAATCCCGAAAAGCGCGATACTGACATAACGCCCGTCCCTGGTGACCTCCAAGTGGTCAAAAACAAAGGCCCCCTGTTCACAATTTCCATCGCTCTCTTCAGCGACGGCTCTTATATAGAAATATGCGCGAAGTACCCGGAAATTTATGGCGCGCTTGCGACCCGGAATTGCAGCATATTGGATGGACCGAGGAACTATGGTGCTTGTAGGGACCTTGTGCCCCTCGGCCGCCTGCTCTCCTTGTCCACCAACGGAAACCGCTGCATAACAACTCCGATAATGACGTCCGATATCGAATCGCGTACTGGCTCATGAACTTTTTGGAGCCCCTTGGTCAACTGGAGAATGCCTTCAATGCGGCGGCGTTATTGCCACCAAAAAATGGCTGGATCACCCCATCACCAACTCATATAGCGGTATCCGCCAGGTCAGTTTTGATATGGGTGTTGATACCCAGGTGCCGGTCATATCGCTTGCTGAGGTTATCGTGGTTTCCGGCCTCCTAGGAATACACGTCCTAGGCCTCCTGCTGCTCGGGCTGTACTCAGCATGGTCTCCACGGTGGATGCATCGGCTCGATTCGTTCGCGATGGTGAAAATCGGTGGAGCTATATCGCAGCACGTGCCTCTGTTGATGGCCTATAGGCTTAACATGGTGAAGGAGCTTCGCGCAGTGCCCGGGTGGATTGGAGTCCAAATGCCCCGAGGGTGAAGGCGTTGGACGGCTCGGTCTCGGGGGTCCCTTGCGGTTTAAGTCGGGGAGGAAGTACGTTTCGGACCACTAGAAGCTAAGATACTAGATACACACTGTCCCTCAATATTAATATTTAATCTGTTCAGCTGAATGGCTCAATACTCGCGTTCAATCACTGACTAAATTGACGGCTATGCCCACGGTTGGACCCCTCTGGTATAGCTAGGGAAGTCCCCAGATTTGAGATAAATGCACTTAGGGCTTGTTGCACTGGTAACCGTGTTGATAATTGTGGTTTAAGTACGGCTAAGCGGACTGGAAGTCCCGTGGAACACACCTTGTGGTTGTATGTGCTGGTTTGCACTAATAAGGGACCTGTATATGTGACTTTTTTGTTGAAATGCTATAGACAATTTGCAATCTCATGACGATGGCAGGTGCGCGGGGCCAGCAACTTTCAGATGAGCCATGAAGTGTGCTGAGACTCACCGTTCCTGGACCTTAGCGTGTCCAGGACATCAGACATGCAAATTTGAGATCCGTATATAAGCAAATCTTATCGATGAAAAGATGCTGGGCACAAGTAGATAGATGTACACATCGGGCGTGTCCATTGTGGTGAGCGACCACGTGACTTGGACCAGCCAATCAAAGCGCCCCCACACAAGCGAGCCCGCACTGGAATTTTGACCATCGAGAAAAGCACATCTCGAAATCTTCATCCTCCCGACAGTCGACAACTTCAGCCACCACAGCCGAACACCCCTTTAGTGAGTTTGTTGCGCTTCTTCTTCTCAACCCCAGCTTTGAACCTTCCTCTTCGCGACGAGTTTTTCTCTAACAATCCGCCCTCGATCACAGAAATGTCCAACGTCCAGACCGGCAAGAAGACCCGTTCGGCCATCGCCGACGTGGTTACCCGCGAGTACACCATCAACATGCACAAGAGAGTACGTTGAAGCATGCGATTCCGTTATTGCCCTTGTCTATTACCTTTGCCCATGTCCGGCCGACCGACCACCCCTCGGTTGAACCTGCGATGTGTGTTGCGGAAGGAAAGGATGAAACACGCCTTTTCTTTTGGAAAAAAACAACCGTGAGGATTGGATGGAGAGCACAGGACACAACAGCGCGATGAAGCTTGCTGTTTCTCTTCTCGAGAGCAGAGTCGAGCCTCGCGACGCAGTTGGGAAGGGAAGCAAATCGCAAGATTCGCAGACCCCAGATCAAACCCGCTTCAGACCAAGAAATTGGAATGGAACGCGGACGATCAAAAGAGCAAAAAAAGAAAATGAATTAGTTTTATGAAGTCCACCTCATGGCCGCAAAAGCAAGCAAGAAAAAAAAAAAAAAAACCATGTTCATTCCTCTTTTTCAAGATGGCATTCGGGCGGAAGACTGATTCTTCTTTTTTTGTTTCTCAATAGATGCACGGTGTTTCCTTCAAGAAGCGTGCTCCTCGCGCTATCAAGGAGATCCGCTCTTTTGCTACCTCTGCTATGGTGAGTTAAATCTCTTCCTTCCTGTCCCTCTCAGACTCGTCCGTCTGTGTGGGCTCAATAGAACCACACTAACCATTTGGTTTTCTCCCTCAAGGGTACCTCCGATGTCCGTGTCGACCCCGCTCTCAACAAGAAGGTCTGGGAAGCCGGTATCAAGGGCGTTCCATTCCGTCTCCGTGTCCGCATCTCCCGCAAGCGTAACGACGAGGAGGGTGCCAAGGAGAAGCTTTACTCCTACGTCCAGGCCGTCAACGTCAAGGAGCCCAAGGGTCTCCACACCACCGTTGTCGATGATGAGTAAACTGGTCGTTCTCAGGCTGTGTTGGTTGATTACAAAAATGAATAACAATATACCTCCTTGATGGCATTTCTCTCTCTTTGTATTCTCCAGGTTCTTCCTCGTCACCTCTCGAGCTAAACCTACCAGTAATATGGGATCCACGGTAGTGAAAAGTTCAGTTCTAGGCAGCAGATACTATCTTGCCTACCTGTCTCCATGTCTCTTGACAATTGATCACTTTGTATCTTGAATCCCACTGATATTCATATTACTTTAGTGCTGTCCGGTGGATGCCCGTCAATAATACAATTTTCTACGGCAATCTCAAGAGCTTCTTCATATGTAAAAGTTTTCTTCAATCGCTCGCAATTTATCAATCCTACCCTGTCTGTAACAACGGCTCCTACTGATACGAAAAACACACTCATAATGAATTAAGTAGAAACCACTTCATTTCTAAAAAAACCGACAAAGTGCACCGGGGCATGCTTATGCTCTGAATGGGAAACAAAAAACAGGGGAGGAAGAATCATTCATAAGCAAATGTAAATGAGGACCAGCCGGTAAATAGGAACAGAGCCTCAAAAGAAAAAGCAAAACTCCAGAGGGATGCATAGTGATGCCATGGGCTGCTCGAGCAGCTGGCCTGTTCAGACTTCACGAAAAAGGCACAAGTGTGGGAAAATAAGATGACAAGATGATGAGATAAACAAGCATCCAAAAGCAACACATGATAAAAGCGAAAATGGGAGGAATCGAATGAGATAGTACAGCACAAGACGGGGTGTCGCGGTGAGTCTTGGATGAAGGTCTTGTGAGACCTGGGAAAACGCAAAAAAGCAGAGCAAGCTGTTGAAATGCATAATGATGTTGGTATGTCCGTCCATGTTCCATGTCCAGTCGTTTAATTTGATCCTCCTCCTAACTTTTACAGATTAAATCGATCGAGCTCGAGCTCGATTATGATTTGTTTTCTTCAATGGCAGCTAGCAATCTCGCTGCATCCTCCTTTTTCACACGGATAGCCCATTGCTCCATGGTTCCCTCGGTCTTGGGGACAAGGAATTGGATGCCTGTTCCGTTGAGGGTGTACTTGATTTCTTTCATCAGTTGGGCGTTCAGTACCACATTCCCGCTATGGTCAGATCGGTGGATGATGCGACTGCGCGAGGTGGTTTTGTCTTTAAGAATGCGAATCAATCCCACGGCTTTGCTTTTCCACCCAGGAGATTCGCCCTGAGAATCGAACATAAGGGCGCGGGCTCTGAGTTCAAGCACAATGTCCTCGTTCTCTTCCCCGGCTCGACCTCCGGCAAGATCAGCTTGAGGAAGAGACTCTGGCGCTTCACCGTCGGCAGATTCCTCGGCTCCAGTGTCGGAGGCGACCCCGGGCGTCGAAGCACGGCTTGGGGTTGCAGAAGTGGGCACTGATGGAGTCAAAAAGGAGGAGCTTTGCTGAGACGGGCCGCCAAATGAAAAGCCAAGGGACTGCTGTCCATTACCGGAACCGGATTTGGAGCCCGCCAATGGAGCTCCAAAGAGTGCTGAGAAAGGTTTTGAGGAATCAGAAGCCGGTTCTGTTGATTCGGAGTCAGCAGGTGTTGGAGATTCGGCCGCGAACTTGATGGGTGTATTCAATTTCCAGGTGTTATCGGTGCCGGGTTTTGCGCCGAAAATTGAAGGAGTTGTTGTGCCCGAGGTAGCTGGTGTCGAGCTACCAAAAGGGTTTCCGTTAGTGATCGAGGGGCCGAAGATGTTGGTTGTTGTAGACTTAGACGCGCCGCTCTCGTCTGGTTTGTCGGTCTGTGGCTGCGAGGAAGACGCAAAGGGGTTCGGAGTTGACGATGGGCTGTTGAACGATGATCCGAATTTGGAGGTACCAAAGGCAGAAGAGACCGCGTTATCATCGTCACCCTGGCGCTTTAGATTTCCAGCCTGATTATACTGAACACGGTCGAACAAGCTACGACTCCCCGAGCCTTCTTCGGCAGTATCTTGTTCCGTGCCGCCGGCCTGCTTTGACTTCTTCAAGGCCTTGGCGAAGTCGCCCTCGTCACTGCTGTCAGGGGTAGACGATTCGAGGGAACCGTTGGTCTTAAAATCAACTTTGCTGGACTCAAAGTCTTCAGTCGGCGCAGGAGAAGGCTCTTTGGCAGTATCGTCGCCAGAAACAGAAGCTTCCTCCGTATCGTCGGCATTGTCATCAATTTCGTTTTCTCCGCTCTCCGATGGGGTTGCCGACAGATGACCGAAAATGTTGCCGGATTTTGCTTGCATAGCAGCCTTAGCATCAAAGACGGAAGTCATGGATGAAGCAGCGCTTGCATCCGACTTTTCCGAGTCGTTCTCTTCAAATGAAAATCCTTGCCCAGGAATGAATTTAGCACGCGTATTTTTCTGAGCTTCTATTTCTTCACGCTTCTTCCGCTGATTTTCAGCGTCTTTGCGCTCCCATTCGGCTTCATCATCCTCGTCCGAGTCGAAGTCTTCGAGTTTCCGTTTTTCCTTCTCCTTCTCAGCCTCCTTGTCAGACTGTGCTTTGAATTGAGCAAAGAAATTAGTGTTGCCAGAGCCAAATTTAGGCATAGATAAGGGGGCAGTTGAGGCACTGGGACCCTTGTCACCAAAGGGCTTGAGAACAAACGGATTAGTCGGCGGAGTGCTTGTTGAAGGTGCAGTTACTGTCGGTTTAAACATAGGTGCGGGCTGAGAGGGAGTTGGACCCGAGCCTGAAGTCGCGTTTGTAGCTGGTGCTGCGGAAAATAGTGGTTTTGAAGGGGACGCCGTCGGCGTTGTGGAGAATAGTGCAGGCTTGGCCGAGTCTGGGGTGGTCGGTTTGAATGATGAAGCATTCAGCTTGTTGGGTGGCTCCGCGCCGAACGGATCATTGGACTCGGAGGTTTTGGATTTTGAGAAAGAGGTTGCAAAGATATTGGCGGTCGTTGAGTCTATACTGGCACGTTTTGCTGGATTCGGCGTAAAAGATGCATCACCATCACCGTCTTCAATTGCCTTTCTCTTGTTACCGCCTGCTGGGGTGTTCTGATCGATCCCGAAAGGCTGAGATGGCGTTTGTAATTTGCTTGATGAAGCCATAGTGGGAGTGGAGTTTCCAACAGTAGAGAAAGCGGTGTCTTGAGGAATGCCAAACGTCTTGGCCTTCTTAGCAGGTTGAGTGTTGGCTGTTGAATCGGCAGAGGATTTACGTTTAGTGTCTGCACCCTCAACTGGTGCACCAATTGTCTCGCGAACACGCAGATAGAACTGTAGAAGAGGATCTAAACTTTCAGTGGCGGGATTCAGTTTGGCAACTTCACGCAGGAAGGATTCATCCAGTGAGCGGATGCGGTAAAGAATCGCGATATCCTCCTTCGTCTTCTGTTCAACACCAGAGGGCATCTTGGATGGTTGAAGCTTCTCGAAGCTCTGAGTTGGCACGCTTGGAGGGGACGGCATAGCCGAATTGGTTTGAATGGAGTTTTGAGAGAAAGCGGGTGCAGGATTAGGCTTCGGCGGAGTTGAAATCGAGGGACTATGAGACTGTGGTGCGAATGGTGAAGATTTGGCAGGCGTTGAAGCTGAGAAAAGCGGAGCAGAAGGAGCTGCCTTGGCGAGTCCATTCGTCTTCGTTTCTTCGCTTGGTGCAGGCTTGGGGGCAAACAGATTGTTGCTCATTGGTGAAAAGGATGCCGATGGCTTCTGTTCCGTCTTTGGGCTCTCTGCGGTTGCTGGCGCCGGAACGAACAGGCTGCTGAAAGGGCTGCTTGCGGCAGGCTTGGGTTGCTCTTGTTCAGTAGATGACGCAGGTTTGGCAGCGAACAGACTTCCCGTGGACGGGGCCTGCTGGAATAAACCATTGGATTGGGGTGGAGCCGTGTTCTGACTTTGAGAGAACAAAGAGGGACCTGTAGATGTAGAAGGGAGATTTGTTGATGGATGAGATGTACTGGGCTCGCTTGGTTGGGCCTTTCCTTTGTTTGTTTCCTCGGAAGTTTTCTGCGCGGTTACTGGAGTAGATGCACCGAATTGGAAAGGATTCTGCGGCGTTGCCGAAGGGTTAGAGGTTGATGCGCTGAAGAGAGAGGATGATGAAGTGCCCGTTGTCGCTGGGGCTGCGGTGGAAGAAGGCGCCGGCGAAGCTGAAAAGGTAGGCTGGGATGTGGCACTAAAAGTGAAAGGTGATCCAGGGGCAGTTTCCTCCGCTGGCTTCGCTCCAAACAGGGGCTTCGACGGAGTCTGAGTTGGCGCTGAAGATGTACTGTTGAACAGGTTTCCGCCTCCGGAGCCACCAAAACTCGTGGAAGAGCCACTACCGCTGCCGAAAGAGAACATCTTCTGAGATGTAGATTTGGCATCCGGGGAGGTCTGCATGGAGTCACTGCTGCCTGATGTAGACTGCGCAAACGGACTAGGCTTATTTGACCCAAAGATATTTGGTGAAGGGGCACCTGTGTTAGACTGGCCGAACATGTTGCCGTTCGACGGAGCAGTACTGCTTGGCTGAGAAGACCCGCTAGTTGCAGTGCTACCGAATAAGCCTCCAGCAGAGCCGCTTTGCTGTGATCCACTGCCGAACATTCCCCCGGAAGGCAAAGATTGCTGGGGGGCAGGTTGGCTTCCAACCGGAGGGATACTGAACATGTTACCCTTGAAACCAGAAAAGTTACTGCCTTCTGGCTGTTGGCTCGGAGCACTAGTGTTCATGGAGGCGAAAGGATTACCCGAGGGTGCTGATGCTTGTCCACCAAATGAAGAAGAAAAGTTGAAAGTCGATGGGCCACCACCTCCACCTCCAGCGCCAAATGCGAACTGTGGCCCTCCGTTCTGCGCTTGAGGTTGAGGAGCCGAGCTAGCTGGAGGAAAGCTCTGTGACTGCCCGAAACTAAAGCCGTTCGTCATAGGTTGAGGGCTTGCAGAAGGAGAAGAAACTATGTTGGGATCGATGGAGCTAAAAGGACCCCCAAACGACGCACTAGATGGACCAGGTGCATTGGGAGAGGGGCGTGGTCGTCTCCGAACGTCTTTGATTCTAAGTATTCTGTTAGAATGTGCCAAACATGGTATGGTGTGTTCAAAACGTGCAAAGACAACGATAAAAAAACAGTCATGACAAAAACGGATATGGAAATCCAAGTCAAAAGACGTGCTGTATGGTGGAGGCGCAGAGGTAGGGAGGGAATAGACTTGGTCGCAAAAAGTCGGTCAGCGATCACTCACTTTCTGTTCGCCAGCTGTGCAGCTGTGGCCCGATGGGGCTTGTCTTCAGGTGTACTCGACATGTTGAATTGAAATAAATTCGAATCCTTGTCCCCTTGAGGACCTTGAGCCGTTCTCTTAGACATTTACCAAAGCAATAAACAACTCCCGCGACCTTCAACCCCTTCCTAGAATCCAGGATAAATGCCCTGTTCAACGTATCTCATCCACTGCACTGCACTACTTTCCAGCAGTTTTGTTCAGAGAATGTATTCCGGGACCAGTCCAGCGACTCGAATCACGAAAACTGAAACGGCGAGTTGCGATGCGAATTGGAAGGTCGGAAGAGAGAGTATGTTCGCGAACGGCGGGCGAGGAGATTATTGTGTTTCGACAACCGGATCCAGTGTCAATAATAGGAAGCCTGCAAGAAATCTCCGACTCGAGATCGGTGCGAATGATGGCTCGAAAGGCGCACGCGCTTTACCCGTTTTTCGAAAGTGGGAGAGGAGGGTCGCGAGTCGCGAGGCAACCGAGAGTAAGGAGAGATGCGAGATGTAAATAGGATAGAGTAGCGAAAGTCAAAGCTAGATAATGAGGTCGATGGTGAGTTGAGGAGGATTAATGCGTCTCCTCAGGCTGCTCTGCTTCGGAGAAATGATGGAAAAGTCGAGTTGCTGAAGCTTTTTTAGCCTTTGGGTCGTCCGTTCTCGCTGAGGAACACTGGCAGTGAAGAAAAAATCGCGGTCACGTGATGTATGCATGGCCAGCCTTCCTTGGCAACAAACAAACAAGAATGTATTCAACTTATTGTTCAGCTGGTCTTGATTGTTCAGTTGCTAACACAAGTAATATTGAGCTATTCAGCTCTGATGATCCATTATTGCTAATTTGACTTTGTACTACCCGGAGTACGGAGTATGTTAAGGCTTTGGACACTGGACAGTTCCTTCGTCATAGTAGTACCTGCCCTTGGCTGTCTGATGACGACAGAATGGACACATCACAGAACTAAAATTGACCAGCAATTGCTGAGCATACACTCGCAAAATAACAGTGTTGCGAGATACACCACAGTTATTTGCCTCCAAGGTTACATTCTGCTCTGCGCATGACCGACCTATCCTGTCCGACATACACACACCAGCTCGCTCTAGGTGATTTACTTTCTCAAAAATCCAACGTGTAATTCGCCATATATCTAGGAAATACAATATCGAAAATAAAACAGGGTATCTATAGCTTGGCCTTGCCCTGGGCCTTCTTCAGGACGGGCTCCATCTTGGTAGCCTTCATGATGTTTCCCTTGATCTTGAGCTTGCCGCCCATGAAGAGTTTCTGAGCGTTGGCCTTGCCGGAGACGAGGGAACCGAAGTCGGTATCAGAAAGGTGGAGGGTCACTGTAGTTTCAGGAAATGTTATTTTCTCCATTGCCGATTTTCAACAGGTGGAACTAACCATCGGCCTTTCCACCAGCGGGAGCAGCACCCTTGCCAACGACGCCCTTGTCCTTAAGGTCAAGGTGCCAGCTCTCTTCCTTGCCGCTGCTGTTCTTCAGGGTGAAAGCGACGATGGTCTGTGCGTTCTTGATGGCGTCCTTGCGCTCAGCCTCATCGCCTTGGAGGGTGGAATTGATCACGTCGAACGCGGCGGAAGAAGGGAAATCATCTGGATGAGGTCTGGTTAGTGATGACCTCACAGGAACCGGCCGATTCAGCTTACCAGCTTTGAGAGACATTGTGAGGAGTGATAGATAATAGATATACACTTGAGATAGATTGAGGTAGAGGAGATGTAAAATTGACTCTAATTATAAAATCTACCGGAGATGGGCGACGAGGCTAATATTAATAGTAATCGATCATCGCATCAGTCTGGTCCCGGAGTGCTCGGGCATGTGAATTGAGGCGGTCGCCGCTGTACCGAGGTTGGTTGCCCCAGCTCCTGTCTTTGTGGTTCTTGTGATTGTTCTTTTCAGAGTAAATCTGCACACGATCTTGTCCTCAATCTCAATATTAAGACCACCATAAGCGACCTGGTCCTTTGCAAGTTCCTGGCGGAGTTGGTGAAAAACCCGGATCCTAAGGCCTTTAAGGATGCTACATGTGGATAAAGCTCCCAAGGTTCACTCTGTAGACAGACCACCCACATGGAAACAAACTGACTGTGCCTCGCTCCGAGATGAGATCTTCATATGATGCAATCAACTGGTTCATTTCTGTTGGGTCCCATAGGTTGGGATCTGTTCAGTGTTTCTACATACAAGGATTGTTCACTTCAGGGGAAACTTAATATATATAGGAGCACCCCCCTGCAATGCCCTGCGCTTCTTGGCTCCCGAGATTTTGGACGGCTTGCCCGAGTCCATCAAGCGCAAGGCGACTTGTGGGACCATCACAACCAAATCCAACATCAATGGAAAATCGCTGGCCAGAAGGCAGGTGTACGATATTGTTGATATGAGTGCTATCTTCATCATCGGCTTTGCGTCTGAAAGCCGTACTCAAGGCCAGAATCTTGGGGAAGCGTGTTTGCCATATGGCTAGAAGCAGGTATATGACCAAAAGAAGGTTGGACTGTTCTTACAATCCCGGATACTTCCCCTCTGGGACTCCATTCTTGCTTGAGCGGGTTATAACTGCTGTCATGTGCATGCAGAACCCCAGTCCACGGAGCATATAGTGGAAGGAAATACTGAGTCCCATACAGTACCCGCCCATTCCTCTTCCTCCATCTCTCTCAGTTCCCATAAACTTCTCATAGAGAAGATCGGGGTTATAGATACCGACAGCTTATTTGTACCAACTCGGATAGCAAGATGCTCCGTGCGTTTCAGCCCTGGACAGAGTAGAAATCCCGCCCATATCCACTCTGAGGAGCGTCATGGACCTCGGTTGGCGCTACGCGGGCATCGGTCAGGTAGTTACCCTACTACCCTATGCTAAGGTGGATGTTAGCGAGAGATTAGTATGCTTGTTGTAGACAGCCACCGAGTGTGACCTCGCTCGATGTCTGGATCTTCATCGCAGAGATATTCGATAGCCTCAGGGATTTCTGTGAATTTCAAGTCCCCGCATTGGGAAGCCTCGAAAATGGCCTTGTCGTTCATACAGATTTTGAGTCGAAAGAGGTGGGTAAAACACCAGCTGCAGTGTTGCTCAGAAGAGCAGCCGAAATTCTGATCATTATTTTCGCCAGCTCAACTGCTTGTAATCAGAGAATTGGAGAATAATAGTAAGATAGATCTTAACTTAAAGTGAGAGTCGAACCCACATCTGAATTTGCTCATCTACTAGTATTGTAGCTGTGAAAATATTTCGGTAAAACTAGATATATATATACCGGTACACCACCTGGTAACCTTGGGACACGGCAGGTTCCAAATGATATACATATCGCCACCCCGGGTACAAACCTTGAAAGCGTCGTCTCACCACGAAAATCATCTGATTAATAAATGACGCGTCTTTACAAACCTCAAAGCTCGAGACTAAGATAGGCACCGATTGACCACCAGGCGCCATTTTGACAACACGTTGTGTTACTCTTCGTCGAGGCTCCAACGCGCCAAGAACGATCGATCACTTATCGAGCCTCTTTGATTTCTTTTCTGCCTCATGGAATCGTCGTTTGCCCGAATCGCTCACCACTCGCGCTTTTCCATATAACGGTGACTCTTGCCCTTTCCGAAAGCCTTGACAGCAGGCTGCCTCGTTCAACATGGCTGCGCCCACCGATCCCGCTATTGTCGAGGTCCTAGAGGACCTGGACCTTCACCGTGCTATCTTGGAAAGCCTGAGCGAAAATCGCCCCAATGCGGTCGAAGAAAGACTGGAAACACTCGAGATGATCAAAGGACTCGAGACAAGGCTCGCGCAACTACACGGCTATAATACTGGTCGATCACCTAGTCGCTCATCCTCCTCTCAGCAGAGTACACCGACACCGAGCGCTCTCCTACCAGGGACACAGCTAGATGGTCCAGTCTTCAGTAGATCAACGACTCCTGCGAATCCCCCGCAGCCCAGACAACCCGCGTATACCTTACCCCCACAGCGTCGAAACCCGCCGACAACTAGACATCTGGACATGCCCACCACGCGAAAACGCCGGTATGATGATGAATACGACGATGAGGAGGAAAATGTCGGGATCGGATCGTCAAAGCGAACAGCGATACAGGGGCCGGGTCTTGGTTTTGGCCAATATGCCCTACGAAACTCGCCAGATCGTACCCCTGGAAGTGTTGGGTCAAACAGTGAAGATGATATTGAGGACCTCTTAGATATTTTTGGGATTGACGGTCAAGACACGTTACGTGAGCTTCAGGAAGAACAACGCAGAGCAGAGAAATGGCTGGACGACCGAAAAGACCAAGAGCGTCGCGATCTCGAATTCGCTCGTAGTCTGATAGACTCTTACGATTCTCCTCGGCCATCGTCCCCTGCGATTGAGTCCTTACCTGCCAGTCATCAGCAAGCTCCATCCTTTCCTATACGCGCTTTCCCCCACTCGACTTCAAGCATGCAACCGCCACCCGCTTTACCAAACCCACTGTTTGCAAACACGAGCTCGGCCGGTTTCAATACTCCAGCGGAATTCAGAAGCGTCTTTCACGGACCTCAATTCAACGAGGCGAGGATTGGTCTGGACAGCGATGATAGCGATATTGCAGAAATTACACCTAGAGACTTTCGGTTTGGCGGGAGTTTCCATCCTAGTCATCCCACAAATGATCGCCACTTGCATCCCTATCCGCCATCACACGAATATCCCGAGTCAGGATTTCACACCAATAGGATGCCTTTCCATAGCTCATTTCCCTCCCGTTTAGCTGCCCCTGGACCGAGCGGTATCGCCAATACGGATAACAGTGTGTGGTCACAGCCTGCACAGGCCGCAGTCAATCACATTAAAACTGCTATGGGTGACCCCAGAGATCTCTATCCTTCCTTCGACCCTGTGAAACAGGCTATTGACGGACTCCGGGACTTCGAATACGGTTCCATGAGCCATCATGATATTGAGTATGCCGTCTAATTTATCCCCTCATCAACCTCATATATTGATCATTGGTGTATATAGGAACCTCTACCAATACGGAAATGACCCAAAACAACTTAATGACGAAATAAAACAGTTGTTGGAGACTATCCGGCCCGATGCCGACATATCAGAACAGGACCGACAAGGAACCCCGGACGCTTTGAAGTGTACATTGTTGGAGCATCAAAAGCTGGGATTGGCTTGGATGAAATTCAAGGAAGAATGCGATCAGCAAGGTGGTATCCTAGCCGACGACATGGGACTCGGTAAAACGATCCAAGCGATCGCACTTATGGTGTCTCGCCCGTCAACCGATCCCGATCGTAAAACCACCTTGATAATTGCCCCGGTTGCGTTGATGCAGCAATGGAAGCGTGAAATCAAAAAGATGATCCGACCAGGCAAACACGAACTCTCCGTTCACGTCTTGCATGGTGATAAGCGACTTGTAAGCTTCAGAGATTTGAAGAAGTACGATGTTGTTCTCAGCACATTCGGAACCCTCGCCTCAGAGTACAAGCGTGCCACGGAATATGAAAAGCTAATGAAATCGGAGCCAACGCTGGCCGGGCAATATCTGGATAAAATGCCATGCCTTGGACCTACCAGCAAATGGTACCGAGTGATTATTGATGAAGCCCAATGCATCAAAAATCGAAACACCAAGGCTGCCCTTGCGTGTTGTCGTCTTGACACCATCTATCGATGGTGTATGAGCGGGACTCCCATGATGAACACTGTTCTAGAGTTGCATTCCTTGTTGCAATTTCTGCGTATTAGTCCTTACAACAGCCTTGAGAAATTCAACATGGTAAGTGATTTGTTCATGGTCTTTCCGAGGGACTAATAGCTGACTGGCAATAACAGGATTTTGGCCGCCCGCTGAAAAGCGGCGGTCCGCAGCAACGAGAGAAAGCAATGACACAGTTTCGAGTTCTGCTAAAAGCGGTTCTCCTCCGGCGAACGAAAGAATCAAAAATAGATGGCAAGCGCATTCTTTCGCTTCCCGCTCGGGTTTTAGAGAAGGTTCACGCCGTTTTTAGTGAGGATGAACTAGGGTTTTACAAGGCGCTCGAAACCAAGACACAGCTCCAGTTCAACAGATATCTCGAGACAAACACCGTTGGTCGGAATTATTCTAACATCCTCGTTCTCCTTCTTCGTCTTCGACAGGCATGCTGTCATCCGCATTTAATCACCGATTTCAGTATCAAACTCAACGAGACCACGGATGGGGCGAACGGAATCGATTTCACTGTCAATGCAAAAGCATTCAGTCAGAATGTTATTGATCGGCGAAAGGAGAATGAAAATCTCGAGTGCCCCATCTGTTTTGATGCAGTGGATAACCCGATCATCTTCTTTCCCTGTGGTCATAGCTCATGCACCGAATGCTTCTCCAGAATATCTGATCCATCTCTGGCCCTCCGCCAAGGCATTGATGGGGCAGTGGAGGTGAAATGTCCAGAGTGCCGTGCCATTATCGACCCTAAGAAAATTACCGATAATGCATCCTTTCGCAAGGTTCATTTCGGCGATTCTTCTGCAGTCCCGACGGGGTTAGAGGGTCTAGTGGCCACAAGCAAGGAAGATGAGGGCGACGATACCGATGATAGTGACGACGATGGTTTGTCCGATTTCATTGTGAATGATAGCGACGAGTCGCCTGCTAGACAACCGAGCAGCAAAAGCAATGGGAAAACGGTACATAGACCTAAGAAGACTCTCGCCATCCTCAAAAAAGAGGCATCAAAAAACATTGCGTCAAAAAAAAAGTATTTGCGCCGCTTAGAGAAAACTTGGATCACCAGCGCGAAGATCGAGAAGACCATGGAGATTATACGCAACATCCAGAATACGGTAGCTCACGAGAAGACCATCATTTTCAGCCAATTTACATCTCTTCTTGACCTTCTTGAAGTCCCCATTTCCCGCGAAGGACACCGTTATCGACGGTATGATGGAAGCATGAAACCAGCTGACAGGAACTCGGCCGTGCTGGAGTTCACCGATAACCCAGACTGCAAGGTCATGCTAGTGTCTTTGAAAGCTGGTAACTCAGGGCTGAATCTCGTCGCCGCCAATCATGTGATTATGTTCGACCCTTTCTGGAACCCATACATCGAGGAACAGGCGATCGACCGTGCTCATCGCATTGGACAGGAGCGCCAAGTGTATATCCATCGAATCTTAGTACCCGAAACTGTGGAGGATCGTATTGTTGAGCTGCAGGATAAGAAGCGCGAGCTCATCGATGGGGCTCTGGATGAGAAAGCCTCGAAAGGTATCTCCAGATTGAGCACCAGAGAACTGGGTTTCCTATTTGTATGTGCTCTCATCGCTCCCGTCGACTGACTAGGAACTAACTCTTTTCCGCCCAGGGCATTAACACCTAAGGTGCTTCAAATTCATGACATGGCGTTGGCGGACTTCTGGGACAGCATTGTCACTTTTTTTTCAAAATACCCTGGAGCGGACTGAAAATATTTCGAGTTTTGTTTTCGCTTGTTTCCTCCCCTCACCAACATCATTATTTTCATTCGTCTCGACCTTTCATAATCGAGGATATGCACCGGCCTTACATTCTTCATAATATTTTCTTCTTTTTGTCTAGTGAAGTCACTTCCTTTCTTGTTCTCCCAGTTATCATCTTTCGGCTTTACTACCCTATTCATAAAATTTTCTCTCTTTTTGATTATCTAGATAGTCCTGGCAAGGGAAATTTCCGGGCGGCAACCCAAAGATCTAACAGTTTCGTCCTATCTGCAATACTAGCAAATGGCGCGTCCGTAGTACTTCGTAATATAGATATGGTCGAGGAATCCCATGGACCAGGCTATCTCACCCATTTCTGCCTAACAGCCCTGCAATGCACCCACTGTCGGACAACCAGCTGATCGTGGTTTAGAGTTCAGAAATGCTCTTAACCACGTTCTGCTGAGACCCTCTCACGGTCTAGGCACCATACCTAGACTGTCTACCTAGGTTAGGTAGAGGCGTGGACGGACCTATGCCAAAACAACCATCGAAGTGTATTAGAAATCAAAAAAACATACCACCATGAATCTCAAAGGGGGTATTTGTCGGGATGAGAGTGGCGCGGTCACCAATAGGGATAATGTTAAGGAGGGGTATCACTCTGCCCAGAGGGTGTGGAAGTAGATTCATTCAGGACCTCGTGAGGGAACAAGATATTTGACGTCATTTTTATTCGCTAAATTTTACTGGTCACGTGTGCGTATTTACGTGGGTTAGAGTCAACGGGCATGGCCTAACTACTAACTAGCTAGTCAGGAGACTCAAAGACAGAGAATATTTCCGTGTAAGGTACGACTGGTCGATGTGATTACCCTTGTCTATGTACAGTAGTTAGGAGTCTGAAAGAAACTTCTTTCACCTATGTCCGAGGCGGGCCAGATATAGAATGAAAAGGATATAGATAGGTATGAAAGGAAAACTTTTTTCGGAACAGCTAATGCAAGGAAATATCATAGCTGCTTTTGGTCTTTTTTTGATGAGAACTTTGGTGAAATGTAGAGATAAGAGGGAGTCTAGACTACTAGTGGTAATATTGAATGGGAAAGGAGAAAAGAGTTAAAAAAAAAAAAAATTCAAAGCAAATATCATGCCATCCGTCTTCAGACCAATTTCATTCCACCCAGCTGCTGATCGTTGTATCGTGATTTGAGACTTTGTAACCGTTCCAAGTTCATGTTATAGTGGAGTGGACGCTCGAGTCATATGGATATACTCTTGACTGCGGACCGATCCAAAACTTGCATTAACCTGGGACGAGTCTAGAGGTCGGCGTCCTCCTCATCGGGCAGAGGCTGGTTGGCGGCAGCTTGCATTTCAGCCTCGTACTGGGCAACGAGGTTGGCGTCGACCGTGACCTCAGGGGGTGCGAGAGCGGGAGCAGCAACGAATTCCTGAATGTTTCTTAGTATATGTTGGCTATCGGGTTAAAAGAGATTACTGACCAATTGAGGGTTGCCGACAAGTTTCCGGGCAAGCCACAGGAAGGGCTTCTCGAAGTTGTAGTTGGACTTGGCGGAGATATCATAGTATTGGAGGTTCTTCTTGCGGTGGAAAGTGATGGTCTTGGCCTTCACCTTACGCTCCTTAACGTCGACCTTGTTACCGCAAAGCACGATGGGGATGTTCTCGCAGACACGGACGAGGTCACCTTTAAGACTTGTAAGTAACAGTTCTGATGATAAAAGGAGGACAATCACTTACGGTGCCAGTTGGGAACGTTCTTGTAGGTGATACGGGAGGTGACATCGAACATGATGACACCGCACTGTCCGTTGATGTAGTATCCATCTCTCAGACCACCGAACTTCTCCTGACCAGCGGTGTCCCAGACATCGAACTGGATTGTGCCCAAGTTCTAATTGATGAGTTAGTCGAGGCGATAGGAAAGACAGTGGGCGGCCGAAGCGGGGTCACCAGCGGGGGGCATACAGTGGAAAAAACGAGAGGGTGAACCTCGACACCGAGAGTAGCGATGTATTTCTTCTCGAATTCACCAGTGAGATGGCGCTTGACGAAGGTGGTCTGTAGAGTGGGGTTTCAAGTCAGTTAATGTCCCCGTTGACGTTCCCAGATGGCCGCGGGGCCAAGATGTGCCTCATTTGGTGCATGAAGGAGCAATAATGAAAAGATGGCGAGACACAGCTGATAATCTTGAGTATTTCATGGAATGGCAACGGTATTCGCTGCATTCCCTGAGGGGATCCGATAGAACTTGCCTTTCCAGTACCACCATCGCCAACGAGAACGAGCTTGAAAGTAGGGACGACCGGCGCGGCCATGCTGTTTTTGTGATGTTAAAAGGGGGGAAAAGGAAAAGGTCAGAACTGAGTCCAACGCAAGATAGAAAGGTTAAAATCGACGGTCAAGGTGCGACAGATGATGGAGAATTAACGGGGTTGAGAATATCAAATCGATGGCCAGGAGAAAATAGAGTGAGCGAAGTTGGTTCTGGTGATGGAATTTTTGCCCCGAGTCGGTCACTGCTGCCTTTGTGGTCACGTGCTAAAGCCTGAGGCCAACATGTCCCGCGACAACACTACTCCGCAGCAGCAGTAGATCGTACTCATCTTTGTCTATGATAATATGAGAATGCTTGGTGATAATAAAACTATTTTCATACCTGAACTTCCGAGTATTTAATACATAGCCAATGACCCTAATTGTAACGCCCTCCATGCTTCTTCATACTAACAGAACTCATGACATCGTTAGGTACCACATTCCCCGTGTCCATGCTTCATTCTTCCCACATTTTGTTCTTAAATGTTGTACATAGTATTCTTCGACCATGGTGGGCGAGCGTCGCGGGCTACCCAAGTCTAAACCATGCCTTATATTGGAAGAAGATGGCAACCCAATAGACCACGACCGCCCCAATCCCTACGTGGGACAAGTTCCAAGTCAAGATTGACAATGTTTCCTGATGTCGCTCCAGTTCGGGAGGCCTTCACGATGATCATACGCTGAATGATGATGGTCAGTCGGGTCTTAAACGCTCGCAGACTCAGCAGAAAAGGATGGCGGCTTACCCCTTCGTTTTGTTGCACCACTTCAGCAACTTTTGAAAGGCGCTCGTGGTTCAGCCAGTTAATACTTCCAAAGCTTAGGATAGCATCACCAGCCTGCAATCCAGCTTGATCAGCAGGACTTCCAGACACAACAGTATTAACCTTCGCAAAGGGCGTTGATGCACAGACATCGGCGGCTGATGTACTGCTAGTAGAGGACCCCGTAGTACTGGTGGCGGGAGTATTATTCCTGGCGTTCTGGAGGCTAGCAAAATGAGTGTGGATGCCCTTCTCGATATTGGTCATGACCTCTTTATGGTCGTAACGAAGTCGGATAATCTGAGCCCGGATAGTGCGTACTAAATCACCATTAGCAATCGTGTTGCTCGCGAAAGAAGAGTATCTTACTTTGCGCAACGTCGATATCATCGCGGGGAAAGCCGTCAAATGTCGTCAAGGAAGTGTTCATATGAACGCCGTGCTATACGAAAGTTCATGAATTAGTGGCCTTGTTGAATAATTGGGGGAAATTTAGGTACTTACGGAGCTCAAAACGCTACTCAAAGCCGAAAGTTCTTCTTCGAGCCGTTCCTTGTGTTTCATTAAGTCGCCCATCGAGAGCTTCGAAAGATCGCGGGGGATCCCTCCAGACGTTGGCCCGGAGGATACTGTGGGAGCATGAAGATTGTTGGCCATGAGAATACCCATACTAAAGACGTTTAGAACATCTTCAGATATTATTAGCGATAGTGGTAGATGTTGGTAATAAGTGACCGCGGGTGGCGGGGAAGATGAAGACGATGATGACAGTCCGGGAGCTCTTCTTGTGCTTGGCACTCGGACTCGGAGTACATAGTTAAACCACGACTCATCCTCACTTTTAGTTACTTCGAACCTAGAGTCTCATGTCACACATCTGTACTTCTTGAATACATGGAATGACTTCCTACGAGGGAATTACTCAGCCATATTCCGCGATTAAGAAAGGGATCGCTACATTTCTACCGTCAAGATGAATTCTAGACAAACAGGCCGCAGTAAACATCCCCATCATGACCAATAGAGAGGCTACAGAGGGGTATACAGATGTCGCTCCAGAATATACCTTGCAGGTTTCATCGAGGAGTCTGAGCGAGTGACATGACAATTGGTTGGTTGCTCGGCGTTCAAGTCCTGCGATGGCAGGATCCCAGCAACACACGAGTATTGATTGAGAGTACTACCATTTGAGCGGACACTGGCCAGTGTCTGAAGGTGCTCATGTGGGCTGGCATGGAAAACTTGAATTTGTGTGTTATGAATTGCCCACTTTCCTTTTTACTATTGTGTTGTCCCGGTCGTGACTTCCGTCGGCCATGTGAGTCTCCAACAGATTATTCGCATCCCGAAAACATACGAAATAAGGCTGATCTTCAATTTTACAGACCGTGCGAATCAATCTACCATGGAGCCGTTGATTGATTCTTTTGTTATAGTGGAAGAATCCAAAGAGGTCTTTCCTGAGCTTGCAACCATTCACCTTGGCTCCGTTGAAGCGGAGGAAAAGTCGCAGATCAGAGAGCATGCTGATGCTAACATCTCTATCCACCCCGGATTTACGTCCTCCCCATTCAAGCGATGGGTAAATAGCCTTCGACCTAGAAAAACGTCCCCTACCTATCAGCCACAGCGCCATGTCGAAGGCTGGCTGGACACTCCTCGAGCCAGTTGCGACAACAAATATCTATCGCCTCATTACGCATCTCCAGAACAGCAATGGGAGCAACTTTCTAGGACTTCCTCTCACCTAGGTGTGGTCAAGACCCCATCAACAAGCATTGCTAGTCAAAGTGCTGTTAGGTCAAGGCGTAACACGCAGAGTAGCTCTAATACCAAAAGCTTTCATTCGGTATTTCGGGGGTCAATTGACAGTTTAAGACCGACCTTGACTTCTATTGACGAGGAAGCTCAGAACCGTGCTGTCCAAAGAGTCCAAGTACTCCAAGAGGTCCTAACTACAGAGGCCGACTATGCTTTCGACCTGAAAGCTTTAACAAATGTCGGTATTCTATCTTGAGCCTATCCGCATGTAATCCTGGCTAATGAGCTCCTGCTCCTGCAGTTGCTCGTTCTCATATCAGCGCGCCCTGAGATCTACCACAATGTCCAACGTATTCGCGAAACCCACGAGAGCTTTTTGAGACGAATTCGAGAAGTTACAACAATATCTAGTCTCTGCGAGGCTGAGCTAGAACGAGTGACACTCCAAGCACAAAAGCGTTCCCATACCGTTGAACTGAGCCTGAAAGCTTTCCAAAATCGCTCTATCGGAACGCACAAGCTTAAGACATCAGTCAGTTGTCGCCTGAAGGAGTTAGCTGGAGAGACAAAAGAAGCATTGAGAGTCGCTCAAGAACTGAATGTTTTGGTGAGTAACCTGATCCCTTGCGCTGATCTCTTCCATCAGCACTGACCTTTGTTCATCGCAGTCCGAGTCCTTTGTTTACTACAAAGAATACTGTGAGAACTATAAGCTTCTGGTCGAGGACACTTCACTTCTACGCAAATCTGTCAAGAACTGGCCAGAATTCGAACAAGGAATCGAGGCTCTGGTAAAGTCAGCGGCGTCGATGGAGACCCGGCCGCACTACGAAAACAAAGCACTGTGTCTGAGCGATATACTGATCAAGGTTTGCGCTCAGGCCACATATTGAACCTTGAAAATATGTGACTGACAAAAATCCAGCCGGTGCAGCGTCTGTTTAAGTATCCGCTGTTACTTGAGCGGTTGTTGAAGTGGACTTATATTCAGGACGATCCATCCGCGCATGATGGAATCCGGCAGGTCTTGGAGAGCGTCCGTGAAAGAATATCAGAGGTTAATGAGGCCAACACGATTGCCCATAACAAGACGCTTGTTGAGAAAACATTCCTGCTTCAGGAGATGCTCGACTCGAAATCAGTAATAACCCCCCTCCCCCTCCTCCCTTGAACGGTTGTTTGGGGCGCAGCTAACAAGCCGTCCTGTAGGTCAGAATAGTCGACATATACAAGCAGCTTGGTCCTATAAAGCTCTGTGGGGTTCTGCATGTCACATACCAAGCATCTAGACGAGTGACGGGGGCTTTCATGGTATGTGCTCTGTTTAAACATCATTTTCTCGTCGCCCAGATGAACGACGAATACCGAAAGCTTCAACCGCTTGCTTGTTTCTACATTCCCGACGTGAGGATAGACAGTTTATCAAATGGGAAAGGTGAAAGTGACCTACGACCAATGCAATTGGGTACCTGCTGATATCTTCACAGGTCTAGAGTACTTTTGCATTTTCTCCTGGAAGCTTCTACTCCAACTTCGTGGCGAAAATTTTGAACTTGTTCTGAGCGCTTCGTCTGCGCCGGAGGAAAAGCAATGGAAGACCGGTATCCTCAAATCAGTGGCAGCTTCAATTGACGTGCCTCACGCAGTCTCGTCAGAATTACGCCGAAATTCATTCTCGGCTCTGGACCTTGTTCCATTACATAGCGTTTCAAATCTCACCCCTCAATTGTCCCGGAGGCCTTCTTTACAGACCATGGGGGTGCCCCGAGTCCGTTCTGGCCTACCGCCAATTATCATTAGGAAGACTCACTGCCCGCATAAGCATGGTCAGACCCAACCTATAGCCGGTGAACTAGATCGTCCTCGACTTGCGCCCCCAGACCCGGCGTCCATAATCACCGCTAGAAGACAAGAGAGGATCCGCCTCGAGCGAGCTATCTCACCTATTTACACACGGGAGACACTTTCATATCCCGGGATGTTCCTCGCAGCAGGCGACATCCTGTTTGGATCTGGTTCAATCATGAGACATCTCAGCATGCGCACTAAGCGGTACAAACGCTCAAGCTCCATTAATCTGCCAACCACTTTACATAATCTCAGTGAGCCGCAAGGGATTGACAAGATCGAGGACAAAATGCATTGTGCGAGAAGGCGGAAAAGACGGGACGCATCAGATTTCAGCCACAGCCTTGAACACGAGAAGAGCTGGATGCTGCATAGAGACAATGTTAGTTTTTTGAGCCGTTCCAAGACTGTGAGAGTGAGGACCAGTCCGAGCTACAACCCGACTCCGCAACCGCAACCGCAATCTAAAGGGGATAAGAGCTCTGAGCAGTCGGACACTCTTCCATGGAAAGGTATTTGGTCGATGTTCAACTCGATGTCTCTACGTCGGTCAAAGAAGAATTCTCGCCAGAGCCTCGGTGGAGCATAATGACGCAACGCTCTAACAGTACGGTATGGGACATACGGAGTAGCTACGGTATGCATTGTTTTTGCCTGGGGGTTTGTAACTTGGTCAATTCAAAAGCTGTGAGGATAAATAAGTATCTGCATATCATTAGACTTGACGAGACGTGACAATAACGACCCAGAAGACGTAGTCTATTGAAGGCTTTCAAATGTTGCATTTTGTAGCACTTGGTCTCCAGGCATACACTGAGCAAGGTGCTGTTCATAGTATCGAGAAGCTTCGGAAGGACCCAATGACGATGAGTGCGGATCGCGATGGCATGCCCAGCACTAACATAGCCCGTAAGGAACAGTAAAGAATCAATTGCCCAATTGTCTTCACAGAAGCAGCTCCTGAAAATCCATACTCTGTATCGCTGCCTCCTGTCAACCCCTCTTTGACCAAGCCAGCCCCTCGACAAGTCCACCTGGTGACGTCACTAATACTCATCACCACCTTATATATACCTCACGCGACATCTTCGGCTTCCTTTCTCTTCGCACTCACTAAACTATCTTTCTCTCACGAAACAAGTCCGTATTTCAATCATCTTCCTCTCCTACCACAACACACCAAAAACATAAGCACAATCCACAATGCGCGGCAACGACTCCAGCAACAAGATCTTCTACAAGGGCCGCTCCGACGACTTCATCATCTTCGTCGAGGATGTAGCTACACTGAAGAACTGGAAGAATGACTCTACTATCCCGCTCTCGGATGTCGTGAACGGATGGAAGATTTTCGTAACTCATAAGTATGTCCTGTCCTGTCCTGTCCTCCTCTACCCCTCTTTCCCTTTGCTCGTTCTTTATTACAACCTGGTTACACAACCTTACTAACATCAAAATCAAGGCACGGATCCCAAGGCGTCCTCGATGGTGCAAGCAAAGCCAGCCTCGAGAATGAATTCGGCACTTCGAATGACGAGGAGTGCGTGAAGAAGATGCTGTTGGGCGGGGAGTTGCAGGGTTACAGCGTGAGTCTTTACTTTCCTTTTCTCTAGAACCTTGAGTTTGGACCCATGCTAATGATCTTCTTCTTTATAGCAACGGGAACGAGGCGGTGATACCAACATCATGAACGGACCCCAAGGTGGGCACGCTTGAGTGATTTGATTGATTGATTCATACATCAAGATGAGCTAGCGGGTTTCTGGCATTTTTCTTGTGATGATAAACGGAGCGGGGTATCTATCTAGGGTTGTCTTGTACTTTATTGATCGATCGTGGAATGATCGGATGAACTAAATGAGACTAGATGTCTATATCATATTAGAAAATGTCGACATGATCGAGGGTAGTCTCGTAGAATGTGGTAGTTCTGTCGCCCAGTGCAATTCAGAGAAGAATTGTTCGTTTATATTGGTTACTCAGAGAAGGCTAGGTGTGATTCTGTTGAGCTTGAGCTTGAGCTTCTCGCCGTCCAACAACCCAGCCCCCTAACTCATTCCAAATAGCCTGCTTCTCCGCCGGCGACATCCCAGCAGCAAGGCCACTGGTCGTCGTAGCGACGAAAACCCTCGCCCCGTCCCATCCCTCGCACCGACCCATATTCTCACTCTCATCCTGCCACCCATACCGAAACTCCTCTTTCCGGATCCCCTTCCCCTTTCGCGCCCTCCACACAGATTCCCAGATACCCTTTCCCACAAGACAAACAGCCTCAGGTTTTCTATCTGCAATTTTTGCCTCGAGGACGGGTACACCGGCATCCATCTCGGCTTTGGTGAGCATGCTTGCGTCGCGGGTGGGCCGCTCAACGATGTTCGTGTTTCCGACGTTGTAGAGTTCGGGTAGGCGGTACGTGTCTGAAGGAGGGTGTCGGATGGTGGTTATCCCTGAGGAATGGAGGAGTTTCCAGAAGAGGTTTGATGGGTGAGCGTAGGCGAAGCCCGTTGTGCCGGTCAATATGCCTGGGTTTACGCCGATGAGCAGGAGCGTGAGATTTTCCGGTATTGTGTCTCGGAGGAGAGAGGCTGTGAGGGAGGAAGGGGACGAGGGATTTTGGCGTTGACGTTGGCGGCGATCTCGTCTTGGAGATGCAGATACGGATTGGGATGGGGAAGCTGGGGTTATTGAGCGGGATTTGGAGCGGGTGATGCGGCGGGCTATTGTTGTCTCTGGGACAGTTGGAGCGAGCCGTCTATTTCGTTTTGAAGTGTTTTGGATATCAAGAGCATCTTGCTGTTGTGTCGTTTCATCTTGTATCGAAGAGCTGCTTGTAGTAGTATTCGGAACGTGCATGTACTTATTCAAGACCCCATTGAAGCTTGTGATTTGGTTGACAGAAATATCATCGCTAGATATAAGGCCATCGCCATGATAAATCCTGGAATCAGTGCTCTGTGATCGGGACGCAGGCTGGGCCATGTTGTTTCTCGCTTGTTTGCGTGTTGTCTTTCCTGACTTGACTGACGGAGTAGCACAGGTATCTGACCGAAGCTGCTGAAGTGTCAGTGTTTAAAGAAGGGTTATCTATAGTTTCGATTGGGGACGGGTTTCTTTCGAGGTCTTTCGACTTCGAAGCTCGTATTCAGAGTGCGCTTCAGCTCCTGCTGGATGCCGAAGAACTTTTGACTCTGACCCAATTCGGTCCCGGAGGCAAACCTCCCTCACGTGATGCTAGGCAGCAAGGAAATGACTCTCCCTCCCCTGCAATGCCAAACATGTCGAATGCTCGATTTGTTGTAATATTTGAGACTTGCAATTAGCCCAACTCGAAGGGTACGTATTGAAATTGTGGCCATGGATGAGCCAATTGAGCGAACCAGCTCATTGTTCAATGAGGATTGAAATTGATCTCGGTCTCGTTAAGTCCCACAGGAAGGAACATGGGAAAACCTCCCCATAAGATTCATGAGCCCATACAGTGCCGTTAACAAGTACGAACTTTTAGCATGGATCTTACTTTGGCCTGCAGAAAAGCGCCTCCGACTCGCTAGAGCCGCCGTATCGACACAGCACTGAATAGCGAGATATCGCGATGTATCAATATGTCGATATCATTCATTAGCTTCGTCTGGCTATTATGTACGTCTATATATGCAGGACGATATTCAGGTATATACAATACAAGGTGCTACCAGAGCACCAATATTCATCAAGTCATCAAGTGTACCAGTACGATCGGTACGCGGAGCAACGAGTGCTATACCTTCACCGGCCCTCGTTTCGGCAATGTCCAAGGCTCAGGACAAACAACTTCACCCTCGCTATACGCCCAGAAATAGACCGCAATGCCGACGAGGTAATATAGCGCCGCATTCGTCCCCTGGTATATGAGGGCCGCTAGTATCGAACTGAGCGGGTATAGGAGTAATCGGACCTCTATACTGCGGTGGGCGAATGTCCCCGCGAGGTATTTCAGTGGGTATTCCCATGCAATTCCGAGGAGGCCCATGGCGAGGTTTAGAATTTGAAGAACCGGAACGGGTGTGACGGCGCCGTTGAGGTTTTTTGTCCAGACGTCCCAGAAGATCTTGGGCCAGATGAAGGCTTCGATTGCGCTGCCTACTTGGTCTGTTTCTTGTTAGTTCCAAATGCTTGTTGGAGCATGGATTGGGATGGATTGACATACAGACTGAAGCCGTGAGGACTATTAGGCGCGCCCAGTGGTTCTTGATGAGACGACCCATGACGGGAGTTTGTGGATGGAGATAGGGTGAGGTGAGGTGGGGTGTATGTACAGAGCTTCGACCAGCGAAAGAGTCGTGTAGGGAGA
The DNA here is from genome assembly GCA_027569205.1 of Aspergillus kassunensis. NCBI lineage: Eukaryota > Fungi > Ascomycota > Eurotiomycetes > Eurotiales > Aspergillaceae > Aspergillus > Aspergillus kassunensis. The sequence goes on from JAPDEQ010000058.1 coordinate 103,791, forward strand.
GTCCTCAGTCGTCTATCTCGTTGAAGAAAGTCACACGAAGATTTGTCGTCCAAATTGACATTGCAGTGGAGTCGGTTCTATTATTATTGTCTGCGCAGTAACGGTTCGAGATGAGAATCGATAAAGTTTGTCACAATCACATCCCAACCGATATTAAACCAAGGAAAAGAAACCGCTTTTGATGAAGGATCATGCCATGCTTGGGCGAAAACAGTCTGTCACTCATGCGGGAGAGACGCAGATTACATAGCTTCTCACGGCAACCAGACAGGCCACCTGATGTATCGTCATCCATGATAGGCTTGAGCAAGGCAGTCGGAGACGACTGAAATCGAAGCACAGTCCAATGAGGCGGGAGAAGCTGACCGATTGCCCGGAGTCTCCGCCTGGACTTCTTCAGGCAGAGAGGGACAGGTAACAGTGATTGGAGATGGGGAGAAAGGGCATGAGCAGGGCCCCCTTGACCGGCGCTTAGAGATTACTGGAAGGACAAATGAGGATTGAGGAAGGCCAGTCCCACTGCAGTAGTGTCATGCCTGATTGTGACGGGCGGAGAGTTCCCGCAGCAGATTCGCGGGATGATACTTTAGGGCCTTTTAGGGGCATTTTTAGGGTCCTTAAGGCACTCTAGCGTACACTGAGCAAACTTTGAACTGAAGACTCTCGACTCCTCACTCTCAACTCTCAGGCCAGGCGGGGGAAACCTCTTTCCAATCCTTTTCTATTTGTGTCCTCTTGGCGGCGCCCAGTATGTATCTTATATTGCCTCGAGTCTGCATTTTAAGTCAGGCCATCCCTGACTACAACGGGTTATAAGCGCTCATCGTTGTCTGTGTACTGCGTACTCCGTACGCCTTACAGCAAACAATTCCATGTGGCATGAGCAACCATTGTATTCCATACTCTCACAAAAGACTCCCCCTCACCGTCTTTTGAGTACTCTTCACGGGACCAAAGATTCAACGAATTGTGACGAGTTGTCCATCATGCATGGCCAAGCAGATCCTCCTTTGAGGATTCTCTCATCCACCCTCGTGCCAAGGGCAGAGCGTCATTGTAGATTTTGCCATCCGCGCGGAGATGATTGCTGCTTGTGTTTAGTCCTTGAATCGTAGGGCTATATTTGGCATCATCCTGGAGCTATCTGTGGGGAGCAGGATGGAGCGGCGCTTGCAGGACTTGTCTCATAGGGCATTGTGATAGCCACATGGTTATGCGCCATCCAGGATATAAGAAGGCCAGCGAAGGCTTCCAGTGTCCGGATCGCATCCAATCGCTAATTTTGAAGTCACTCCATGATTCGATCAAGGTTCGTGGCTGATTGTGATAGCCTCGAATGAAGTTGGCGCGCTGGACATATGGTGAGATTCAATCACAATCGCAGGAACGAGGATTCCGCCTGCAGACCGTTGATTCGCCTGTCCAATAAATTAGCAGATCGGATTAATCCCAGTCTTCTGCAGTCTTGGAGTTGGCTGTTAGGTGCTAGTGACTGTCTAACTGACGTGAACTTCTCTTTCCCCTCTTCATCTACCCTGCAAATCACAACCACATCGCTGGGTTTGTCAATCTTCTATTCCGTGCCAAATCTCCACAGTCTTTCATCAATCAATTTGTATCTCTCAATTTAGATATCTCTCCGATGACGATGGTCCGACTGGCTCTTGTCCCTGTCGCCCATCTCCTCTGCTGAGCACCAAGACTCGAGACCTCGCTTCGATAAACAAACTACCACGCCACCTTTTTCCAATCCAAGAGTCTCGCCTGTACGATATTGATAAGCTGGAGGAGAATATTCGCACGAGTCGCCTGCCCTTCGGGGCCTTCAATCGTCTTTCATCTGTCGCGCCGCTTCAACCTTATCCTAGTCGCAAGTCTGGGTCTCACGATTGCTCTGTCTCATAGAAATCGATTTATCCCCGCAACTTATCGACACGCTTTCGTACGAAAGAAGAGGCTGTAACTCATATAATCGTCGCGGGTCGATGATTTAATTCACCGTCGAACTATATCCTTTCCTTACCTTGTTTGCTGCATCGTCAACTTGTCGCCATGGGCCGTTTTCCGTTGAAGTCGTACGTCGCTCCATCGAAAATATTCTTCTACGCCTGGTTCTGGGGCGTGCACATTGCCGCTTTTGCAGGCGGTTGGTATGTTCCCAAAGGAATTGTGTATATAGTGCTGGACAGTGCTAATTATCTCAGGTGGTATCAAGCCACCAGCAAACCATTAGACGAGTTAAATGTGCTCTCTTATTCTGTCTGGATCTCGCGAGGTGCCGGCCTAGTATTGACAATCGATGGAACTCTGATAGTACTGCCTATGTGCAGAAATCTCATCAAGTTTCTGCGGCCCAAGTTACGGTTCCTACCTCTTGATGAAACAATATGGTTCCATCGCCAGGTAGCCTACGCTACTCTAATATTTACCGTACTCCACGTTGCAGGACACTACGTCAAGTAAGTCAGTATTATGGATGTCAAAGCAGCTGTCTAACATCTGATAGCTTCTACCATATGGAGAAGAAACAGCTGCGTTCTGAGTTGGCCCTGCAGATACACTATACGCAGCCGGGTGGAGTGACCGGGCATGTGATGCTCTTCTGTATGATGCTCATGTACACCACGTCCCACCATCGAATCCGCCAGCAGTCGTTCGAAACCTTCTGGTACACGCATCACCTATTCATCCCATTCCTTCTGGCGCTCTATACCCATGCAACAGGTTGTTTCGTTCGGGATAGCGCAGAATCATATTCACCCTTCGCCGGGAAGCTATTCTGGGACCATTGCATGGGCTACCAGGGATGGAGATGGGAGCTTATAGCAGGCGGAATTTACCTATGTGAGCGCCTTTGGCGTGAAATCCGAGCCCTGCGTGCAACTGAGATTACGAAGGTAGTCCGCCATCCATACGGTAGGTCCGCTTCATGCATTTACTAGGCTCTTACTAACTAGTCAGACGCAATGGAAGTCCAATTCCGCAAGCCCAGCTTCAAGTACAAACCGGGCCAGTGGCTCTTCATCCAAGTCCCGGAAGTGTCCAACACCCAATGGCACCCATTCACCATCACCTCCTGCCCCTTCGACGACTACGTTAGCATCCACGTCCGCCAAGTCGGCGACTTCACCCGCGCCCTGGGTGACGCCCTCGGTTGCGGTCCCGCCCAAGCCCGCGACTTGGAAGGCCTCGATCCCCTGGGAATGTACGAAGTTGCCCTGCAAAATGGCCAAGCAATGCCGAAACTCCGCGTCGACGGGCCCTACGGAGCCCCTGCCGAAGATGTCTTTGAGAATGAAATCGCCGTCCTAATCGGCACAGGCATCGGCGTCACCCCCTGGGCCTCCATTCTCAAAAACATCTGGCACCTTCGCTCCTCACCAAACCCACCTCAACGTCTTCGCCGTGTCGAGTTTATCTGGGTTTGCAAGGACACCACGTCCTTTGAATGGTTCCAGGCTCTCCTATCCTCCCTCGAATCCCAATCCGCTAGCGACGCCGCATACGCAGGGCTGAGCGAGTTCCTCCGCATCCACATCTACCTCACGCAGCGTCTTGACCAGGACACAACAGCAAACATCTATTTGAATTCCGTCGGCCGCGAACTGGATCCACTTACAGAGTTAAAGAGTCGGACTAACTTCGGCCGTCCTGACTTCAAGCGCCTCTTCACGGCTATGCAAGTCGGTGTACAAGATCAATCGTACATCCGGGGCTTGAACAAGCATTCCGGAACGGATGTCGGTGTTTACTTCTGTGGACCAAATGTCGCGGCCAGACAGATAAAGGCTGCAGCCCAGGCTTCAAGCACCAAGGAGGTTAGGTTCAAGTTTTGGAAAGAACACTTCTGATATACCCATTAACCAACCCTTCTACCCTCCAGCCTTCAAACTCTCTTACCCTATCTACTTCTCCCATGAAAGAAAAGCCCTATACAATTCTTCGATTCCTTACTTATATATCATCCTCTTGTTTCTATATCCTTTTCTCGATACCTTGTCTTACCTTATGAGTCATGACCCTACCCCTCCCTACATACCCTACCCCTACATACCCTACCCCTACATACCCTACCCCTACATACCCTACCCCTACATACCCTACCCCTACATACCCTACCCCTACATACCCTACCCCTACATACCCTACCCGATATACCTGACCTGCTTGATCGGATGATTGGTCACTTCGACTGGATTCTTGCGTGCGCATCTTGCTGTGAATTTGATGCTTGCAAGCAATATCCAATGTATTCTAGCCAGCTGCAGTATATAGTTATACATTAAACCTATTTAGAGATTAATTGACGCTGAGCATGAGATAATCGGTTCTGTCTATTAATTCATGGAATTACTGTCTGCAAGGCATGCAGTGCTCCCGGTCGCTCCTTCCTTCGAAGTACCGTATGTCTATCCCACAAGTAAGGCACGTCTGGGCTACAGTTTCCTATTTTGTTTGTAAGATATATTAGGAAGGAGCGACCTATACATGTTCCGGTTGCTCTTTCCGACTTACCAAAAAAAGAAGGTGCGGCATGGGTTGTGATTTCCTTTTTTGTTGCAAAAGGTATAGCAGGAAAGAGCGACCCATGTATGTTCTGGTTGCTCTTTCCCTGCTCCATGACTTACCAAACAAGGAGGGTGCGGCGTGGGTTGTGGTTTCCCTTTTTGCAGCTGGCCAAAATAGGAAAGAGTAACTCTTTTTCTTGACAGTAGTCTATACCTGCTAGGTTGTCAAGGAAGGTGCCTTTTATGTTCCGAGAAAATGCACAGAAACGATGACCGCCTAGCTTATATGTCTGGCACGTATGTAGGTTGGTAACATTATATTCAAGATTGCATAACCTCATCTCCGCTTGCATCCGCATCGTCCGGCATATCAATCGGCATCCTCACCCCACTCTCTAATTCCATCTGTGCCAGATCATCCAACTCCCGTTCAATATCAACATGAATCCGCAGCTCCTTCTCAACGAGGACATTATACACATGCCGTAGTTCATGGAAACCAAGTCCACGTCCGACCACCTTCGAGCCAATGTCGAGATTCGCGTGTTGTTCTCGGATAACGTCTTCCCGGAGATGACTAAACGCGAGGAAGAGAAGTTCTTTGGACCAGGGACATGCGCGTATAGCGCGGTAGAAGACGCTCTTTGCGGAGTTGATGTCGTGGCGCGAGAGGTTAAAGAGTATGTAGAGGGTCCAGAGAGGGATGTTGCTGCTTGTACTAGTACTAATGCTAGAGCTGCTGCTCGCGGAAGAGGAGTTATTAATGGCTCTCTCGAATGCGGCGCGGGCGGAGTGCATGGTTGAGCCCGCGTATGTGGGCCTGGCAAGTTCGGTGTATATTGAAAAGAGGTGGGTTGTTATTGGAATTTGGAGTTGTGTTTGCACCAGCGACTGGTATGGTGAAGACGAGGATGGATGGGGTTGGCTCCGGGTGGTAACATCGCGCATGATATCGCGAACGCGTTCTTCAATACGGAATCGAGATTCGTTCCAGGCGAAGAGGGAGAGGAAAATTGTGTTGTGTGGGTAGAGAGATATGCTTTCTGCTAAGAGGTTGCGGATGGAGGATGGTTTGTAGAGGGTTGTTGTGCGGAGATGATGGTAAAGGAGTCTTGCTCGAGACTGGTGGAGGAGTTCAGTAGTGTAGGACTTGAAGGTGTCTGCTGAGTTAGAGTTGGGGATCAAAGATAGCCTGGCGATTGTCGAGTTATAGGTTTCGAGGGATTTAAACAGGTCCTGGGCGTGTGTGAGGTAGAGCAGAAAAGATTGACAGTCTGTGCAAGCTTTGATAATGTTTGGTTTCCTGTTTGCGATTGCCATTTCCTGGGCCTCTGACAGATACTGGAAGGGTTAGTATAAGCTAGGAAAGAGGAAAGATCACTTACGCTACGTATTTTCAGCAAGTTTGCTGGGCTAAATGCAGGGCGAATCGACACCTCAGGGAATGACTTGAGATCGATATTGTTCTGTGGCATACAGACAAGAAGATGGGCTGCGAGGGCTATGTTTCGAGCCTCCAACAGCTCCCAAATCCAGGTGTGCCATAGAAGAACATTGTCGATTTTCTGCTCATCCGGAAAAGATGTGCTCATAGAGATAGCAGTTGCCCACACATGATCGGCAGCTGCGTGATTGCCGGCTCGACGCTCCATGAGTGCGTAGGAATTATATAGTCGAAGACTGGATGGCCGCTTTTTGAGTAGTGACTTTGCATATTTCTTGGCCTCTTTAACATTGCAGGCGAATTCAACCGCGACTGTGTAATCCGCCAGGTCTTCATTTGGCGGCATTGCCTCGACTAAAAGCCTAAGACTTTTTCGAACCCAGTCGCGGAAGACACCGCATGCTGGATTAGACGTGGTTTCAACCCACGTCTTGAGAGATGAAAACCAAGCATCTGGGTCCGCAAAGTATGTATCGCGATTGTGAACGAAATATTGTTGGGGGAAGACGGTTGGAGAGAGTATACCGGACTCTGCGTTGGGAACGGGAAACCAGTCATTGAACTTCGCGTAGGCAGCCCCCAAATCGTTCCGCAAGAAGCTGTCACCCATCCAATGTCCGGTCATTTGCGAGTTGTCGATGTTGATGATGGGAGGAAGGTGGCAGAAGTATAGAAAACTATCGACTAACGCAGATGCAGAATCTGGTAAAGACACAAGAGGGAGAAAATCTCTGAGATCAGAGGCAAGAACCACACGGTACGGGTCATCCTCTGGCTCATCCAAGCTGCGAGCTGGAAGTTGAGCGTTTAAGATACGTTCTCGTTCACAGGCCGACCAAGATGCTAGGATCGACTTCTGAGTGAGATGGCACTGCGGTTCAAAAACTGTTGGATCACATAATGCCGAAGTGTTATTCTTCCAACCCTTTGCTCCCATCTCACCGATGCGCGGAACCTCGGAGTCCCAGAAGTCCGTGAAAGCCGACAGACCTTCATCCGTGTTGATATCTAGTTCTTGCGGACGAAAGAATGTAGATTCTAAAACGGCCTGCCAGAGGGCAGTAGCCTGCTCCGTGTAACCCGCCTCCCTTAGGTAAAACGTCAAGCGAAGGAACAAATACATATGAACCCAGACTTTATCAGGATTGTCGCTGGAAGCCTTGTTTAGAGATAGACACTCAGTGAAGGTAGCAAGACAACGTGCATGGCTAAAATTCAGGAACTCTGTCTGCCGGAAATCAAGGTACCTCATCCAGAGGCCGATGTATTGAGAGTTTGCCTTTAAAATGGCATGCCACTGCGTCAGTAGCTTTGTCGTATCCCAGAGCTTTGAGCCGTCTTCCAAAAGCCCAATAAGAAGACGGTCTCGACCAATGCCTTGCCCAACCTTTTTCAGCGCCTTTTCATAGATCGAGAGTCTGATGTCAGCCAGACTGCTCTGCTCTGCGCTTGTCAAGGACCTGGATTGTTTTGCTGAACCTTTGAGAACCGTCTCTTGGTGATCAACTAGCTGCAACCAAGCTTCGACGTCTGTCGGGCGCTGTTCCACATTCCGAGATAGCTCTACGTTACGTTGCTTGAGATCCGCGTCCGGATCTTGTCGAATACCTTCGCCATCCGACTCGGTGTCTGTCATAGGTTCCACATCGCTCGGAAGTCCTTCATCGTGCTTCAGCTTGCCGTGAATCGACCGATACCCAAATTTATCATCATCCGTGTTAGATGTCCCAGTATCATCCTGCTTCCGAGACGTCTTCAAGGGTACAAAGTCCTCGGAAGATTTGATAGGATCGTTCGCCAATGGTGTCGGCCGGACTCGTAGCAACCTTGAGGGTAATTTCTCAGACCCTGATAATAACCTCTTTGCTCTCGGCTTTGAAGAGTCTGTACGCGACTCGGGCTTCACCACAATCTCATTTTCGCCAATGGTTTCGCGTTCGATCCTGTATTTTGAGGAGAGTCCTAATACACGGCCCTTGCCAATACGGTAGTAGCGAGGAACACTGTATCGATGTACCGTGCCATATACCAGAATGTACTTGTCCCCTTTGCGATCCACCACATAGAGATCCGATGACTCGCTTGGTTCCTTCAAGGTATCTGAGGATGGCGTAGGTTCATTGGCGCGCTCTTTTTCATGGCGACTATCCTCCTTCCGGGCACGGTGATATTCCCTGCGATCTCTCCTATGCTCCCTCAATCGCGACCAACGTTCATGATGATGCCTGTGCCTTAGATGGTGTTTCGAGTGGTGTCTAGACTTGTCCTCGCTTTCGGTACGATCGCGACTGGTGACGGAAGGCCGATCGCCATCGGGCGGAGGTGGTGGTGGTTTGAAGCTGGCAAAACGCGGAACAGCCTTTTTTCCCTGTAATTCCATTAGACAGATAAATGGCACAAGTGACAATTATAGTGCATACCTGCGAGCCAGACGAATCCATCGCCGGACCTAAGGCATTGTTTAGTGAGGTTGTAGCTTAAACAGTGGGCTGGCTGGAAAAACTCGACTCCGCCTTCCGCCTTTTGATTTTGGAAAAAAAAGTTGCGGAGATTTGAAGACTTCCGCTTTGCGAACGTTCCCCTCAATCCACGCCATTTCTTCTCTGAATTATCCCACGAGATTCACTGCCGAGGGATGGACACATTGGTTGAATTTAAATAAGCAAACCCTCCCCACCACCGCAAAATGGCGTCGTCTCTCGCCGCGCAGCTGTCGCAGATCGCGGCCAGCTCTACCAACCAGTTGAACCTCAAAGCACAGAGAGTTGCGCATTCACAATCTCTTATCTTCAGCAAAAGAGTCGCCGCATCTCAGGTCTTCGATACGATATATGACGTTTGCTATGATGGTTTCCGTGAGATATGTCAACTGGATGCTCGTTTTGCACAATTCGAGCGCTCAATCTTCAGCGAGCAAAGCAAAGGGCAGGATCGAACGGAGATGACCCCTGCGGAGAACAAAGAACTCGACACAGTCTTAGAGGCTTTTCTTGCGTTGGTCGGTGGGCGATTGTTACTTCGCCCGGCTGTCAAAGCCGTAGAATGGCTCATTAGACGCTTCAGGTAGGCCGTCCCGAATTCGGCTTACATTTTCCTGGCTAACATTTATAGAATTCACGATTACAATACCGAGTTTACGATTCTTACATTTCTCCCGTACTATTCAACACCGATGTTCTTAAACCTCCTCGCAATCCTCCCCGACGACATTCCACAACCCTTCAAGGTGCTCATTCCGTACAAACGCAGCGAAATCAACCCAGTCCGCCAGGCTATCGTGCAAAGCGCCATTGCGAACACTACCATAATCACCGCTCTGAATAACCATGTACTTCAGGTTAGCAGGCAGCAGGCCCACCATCACGCATTACTATCTTTTTGGGCTGGGATAATCACCGAAGGCGTGGCTGGAAAGCTGGACTCATCTCGCTCTGGTCGACGATCTGCCGAAAAGGAGAAACAGGATGATATCATACTTCAAGTTCTGCCGGTCCTTAACGACGGTCTAACCATGAAGAATGTTTCAGAACTAGTGATTGGGTGCTACATGGTTTGCGTGGTGCTCGCACAAAAGGCCGAGCTTCAAGATCGTGTCCTCAACGGATTGATGGAGGCCGTTGCAGACTCATGGACGGAAGAGACGCAAAACTCCGGTCTCATCTGCACAGCAGTTTTGGCACAGCAGACGTCAGAAGCAGTATTGCCGAAGCGGGTATTTAGGGCTCTGCTTCGACTGGACGACCCCTTGAAACAGTTGTCAGAAATCTCCGCCGAATATAAAACGTCTCAACTCCTCCTAGGGCTTGTGGCTGGCTGCGTTAGCAATCTTTCAACCCAAAAAAACTCTTCACGCCTGGACCTATTGTCCTTAATGTTTGAGAGTCAACTTCTGGGAGATGCCGAATTGGGACAAGCCATGGCTCTGGTTCTTCAAGCCGCAAGTAACGCTCAAGCGACTATATCTCTCGATGCCCAGACGCATCTCGCAGATCTTGTTCAGCATTTCACCAGTTCCGAGGCACTCCGGTCCATTTTTCAGAAAACCATTGAAGAGTCATCCTTGGATCTTAATGTATTGGAACACAACCTGCAGACGGCTATTGAATCTGTCCCCGTCCCCAAGGAGATTGAAGATGTTGAAATGGAAGATGCAGAAAAGGAAGAAACAAAGGTGGATGCCTTTTCGTCAGCCGTAGAGTCACTAGCCAACGAAGGCCCTTTCACAACTTCATTCCTCTCAGCGCAATCTATTCCAGTCTTCGACAGGCTTGTTCAAGCTTTTGCGCTCTCCGTTGGGTCCCAAGCGAGAGTAGAAATCTTCGTCGAATTGCCCGTTTTGTGCAAGGCCAACTCCGCAACGTCTCCTCAGTTCCTATCATTTTTTATCCGGGTCTTCACCGGCCCTTACCCTGCTGGCACAAAAGCGGCTGCGTTGAGGATCGTGTCTTCTACTCTTAGCTCCGCATCCTGGAACAATATTGATCTTCAGTCTCTGCTGCCGTTCCTACTTGTCGCCCTCTCTGACACCTCTGAAAGGGTGCGCCATGAGGCGGTCGGTACCTTGGCCATTGCTGGCAATGTGGATCACAAGAAGAAGGGCAGTCAAGCTGGGGACATCTGGGCGCGCGACAGTCTCTATGGACAGAAGCAATCGAAGGACATTCCTTGGATTCCTAATCGTGACTTCCAGAAGATCATGGACCGCGCAGTGCTTCCCGAGTTGGAGGAGTACAAGTCTGACAATGACCGAGTCGGTCGAGCCGTCGAGAACGCCCTGCGAGGATCCTCGGTGCCTGAGGCCGCTGGTTCTGAACTGAAGAAGCCCTTGCGATTAGCGTTCTTTACATTCCTCTGTGCACATGCTGTCCATATTCCGCTGTTTGCGCCCAAAGCTGGTTTGCTGAGCCTACTCAACCGGGTCGACAAGGCGGGGGGTACTACTCGCACTAAGGAACTCGAGCCCCTATTTAAGTCGTGGCGAAATATGAGTGAGAAGCAAGTCAAGGAGATTCATGAAAGGGAGCATATTTCCATTCCCGAACTAGAGGACCAGATCCTGAAAACAATCACACCGAAGGAGAAAGATTCAATCAGTATACTTCTGTCTGCTGTCAATCCTTACTCGACGACGTTGAGAACTTCATTTGTTTCGTCTGTTTTCAACCGCATGAGGGGTATTTGGGCTAAGCTTGTAGAAGATCGAAAGATCGCCGCCGCTGAGAAGCTATTCGAGATCTCAATCCAGGACTCCGAATCTCCTCTTGTCAATGAATGTCGGGATGTTCTGCGCAGCGTGGAGCATCCCGGGCCCGTGCTCCTCAACTTCCTCCAGCAGATCCCCGTTTCGATCACAGATATTGATTCCCTTGGGCCGGCGCCAAAGCGCAGACGGACAAGTCAGAACAACATGGTGGCAATGACAACGAAGGACGAAGCCAAGCTCAGCGAATTGATGGACAAGATGACATTCATCCTGGAGCTTGTGGACAGCTCCAACCCTGAAGTTCACCCAGAACTCACAGAGGGCTTGTTCCAAACCCTGGCCGCTCTTCACCACTTCAAGTCTCAAATTCAGTCCGGCATGAGTTACTTACTCAGCCTAACGCTCGGCAGCCTCCTTGCTATTGTTAACCAATCCAAAAGAACAGCCAAGCCGCAGTTCGATACGTCAGTTGTCCGCGCCGATATGGTTGTTGACTGTGTCCGCACTACAGAAAGCCCTCAAGTCCAGAACATTGCTCTTCTTCTAGTTGCCGGTCTATCTGTAATCGCACCAGAGCTGGTCCTCCACAGTGTGATGCCAATCTTTACGTTCATGGGATCTAGTGTTCTGCGCAAGGACGACGACTACTCTGTTTCCGTTATCGACCAGACGATTGATCAGGTTGTCCCCGCGCTCATCCAATCGCTGCGGCACCAGAAGCGTGATGTCGTTTCCGGAACATCGGAGCTCTTGCTCAGCTTTACTGCCGCCTTTGAGCATATTCCCTCGCATCGCCGTCTGCGACTGTTCCACGCGCTAATCACCAAACTCGGAACGGAAGAGTTCTTGTTTGCGGTTCTGGCAATGCTCGCGAACAGATATTCAATGGATAAGGCCGTCCTTGTTCTGATGACCGGGCTAGTATCCGACGCCAACGCGGCCGTAGAATTGACTGTAAGCTCTCCTTTCTCTTACTTTAGGTTCTTACTAACGACCAACAGACATATAGCAAATTCCTTGACTTGGTGAGCGACTCGCTCAAGCCTAAGCCTGCCATCTCCCAGGTTCTCCTTGGTATTGGAAGTGATGACGGACGCGAGCCTCAAAAGGTGGCAGTCGACCTGCTCCGTGCGTTGGCATACCTTTTCAAGCATTCGTCATTGAAGGTTAAGATTGCCCGGGCACTCACCATCGAAACGGATGATGCAGATAAAATTCGCGGTCTATTCTCCAAGATCCTTGAACAGGTTCTGGCCATCGGAGAAACCATGCAAACCGTCAAGCCAGTCCACCAAGCTGCTGGTGATGTGCTGAGCGGTCTGTTTAGTACTCTTACTACAGTGGACTTCATTGATACCATCGAAGCACTGCTGAAGCGTCCCGATGATGCTCTCCGCCGTAAGGTTCTTAGCTTGCTTGCATCCCGACTGCAACAGAGCCCTGAACGGGACGGTGAATCGCAGATGCGTATGCTGGACTTCTTGGCTGTTTTGGTTGATATCGTTCAGTCGTCTCCTGATATCCTGCTCAAGCACGCTGCTGTGACTTGCATTGACCGTATCACGGAAAAGTACGGCAAGAAGGAGCCGTCCAAGGTCACACACGCCGCGCAGGTAGTTGCCAGCGCATCATGCATCGGGAAGGACGACGATCGCATTCGTATCAATGGTGTGTTGTGTTTGGCCTCGATGGTCGAGGTGCTTGGGCAATCGATGATCCCGGCCCTCCCAGACGTACTCAATCGATCACTTGGTCTGCTTGAACTAAGTTTGGAGAATGGCAAGATTAACGTCAGACTACACGATGCAGTTTTCACCCTCTTCTCTGCTCTATTTGTTCACCTTCCGTATATGATATCTGCGTCTCATCTCGACCGTCTGCTTGTGGCTTCGTGCAAATCCGCCGTCTCCGAGGATGTCGACAACGACAACCGACAAGAAGCGCTGCAATTCATGGCACGTAAGGTCGACATGGCCGCCGCTCTTGCATCCATTGACCGCAACTGGCAACACGCCGTATCTGCCGGCCCCGCAGCCACGCGTGAGGTCCTGGAAGCTGTCAGCCTAAGCATCGAGAAGCATCCAAAGTCCGCAACCATGAAGAATCTTACCGCCCTAAGCAGCATCCTTTTCCGAGTATTTGATCTCCGCCGAGAGCAACTTGCTCTCTCAAATTCCTCTTTCAATATCTCAGATCTCGAAGAGATGGAGGATCTCATCAATGGCGTCACGATCAAGATGATCTACAAGCTCAACGACACGACTTTCCGTCCTATATTTACGAAACTCGTGGAATGGGCAACCAGTCTCCACAAGAAGGATACTAAGGGTACATTGGCTCGGTTGACAACGTTCTACCGATTCCTGCAGGTCTTCTTCGGCACTCTCCAGGTACATTCCCGATTTGTTTTCTTACTTCACTACGGAGCACTAACGTTACTAGTCCATTGTCACTGGCTACGCAAGCTACATACTTGAAAATGTCGTCTCGGTCCTCAACTCGGCCAGCCCTGCAAACCCGAATACCAAGTCCCTTTGGCTCGCTGTTATGCGCATGCTGCGGAGCGCCTTTGAGCACGACCAAGACGGTACGCCCCTCTCTTTTCACTCTCCCACCTATCAACATACACAGGCTAATTGGCGGATAGAATTTTGGCAATCTCCCTCCCACCTAACAAAGATCACCACCCCTCTAATCTCCCACCTCGCCCACGCCACAAACACCTCCACAGCAAACACCGTCATCGCCGAAACAATACCTACAATAACCGAGCTCGCCGTCGCCGCAGACTCAACAGACAACCACAAAGAACTCAACATGGCAATCATGCGCTTCCTTCGTCCCTCTACCACAGCCGGGGCCGGGAAGAAATCTGGCGGCGAAAACCCACACACACGACTCGCTGCTCTCAAGGCCGAACAATCTCTCACGGATACACTCGGTGAAGACTGGCTGGCCTTGTTACCAGAGATGTTGCCGTATATTAGTGAACTTATGGAGGACGAGGATGAGAATGTGGAGCGGGAGGTGAGAAAATGGGTTAAACAGATTGAGGGAGTGTTGGGGGAGAGATTGGATGATATGCTGACCTAGTTGTTCATACTATGATCTGGATGGGTTTGGGCGTTGTGGGTGTTTTGTACATACTGTGTTATGTTAGACGGGTACTTACCTAGCGGAAGGTAGTAAAAGTTGGCTGTTACAATTCTTACTGTTCATTTTCAGACGTCAGCCTCAACAAGCGCAAATACTGACTTGTAGTTCTTCGAGGACACGGCACTCCGATGCCGGAGAGATTTGTTAAAAGGATCCGAGGCTGAACATGCGCTAGCGACAATGGTGACCTGGGAGGCTGTGATCACAGGGCGTGGAATCAATCTAGACCCGACAAACGAATCAAACATGACTGGTGAGCCACGAGAGAATCCTTTCGGTCGACGTAATCGATGCGGATTAATAGTTTAGGAAGCCTTGTTGTCGAATCGTCGAATGAGAACGGATTGGGGCAGGAATTAGCGAAGACGAAGGGCGTGCAGTACATACTAGTATGGGGTCGTCCTAGTGTAGTTCCACTCTCGGGGTAGACAGGTTTGTCCCTACTACTTATTGTTCTTCCAAGCGAAGCGTTCGTTTTCGCGACATCTAATTGCGAAAATGATGAATGCTGGTAGAATTACTCAGGTAGCGAGCTTGGTGGAATACGAAGCCACAAAGCCTCAATTTGACCACATATAACGACAATACGAGTTGATTTATCATCCTTCAAGTCGTCATCCATCATGTTGAAAGAAGGCGCCCAAAACTTTTCATTTGTCATCCTATTTTGGTCATATTTGAGGGAACTTGGAAGGGCGTGCCCATCCTCCACTACTGGAGTTCCACTCTCGCTATGCGATGTATGGAGTAAAGGTTAACTGTGACTCATGGATTTGTATATAAAACATTCTTCCCGTTGTTGAAGAAATTAAATAAATCAATTGAATCAACTAGTACTGTTGTCTGTTCAACACGGGGAATTCTATACAACCCTATTACTACGGAGTATATCCACATTTCTATACATCCCTTGGTCCAGATCCCTTCGGGGGTTTCTTTTCGCTCTGAAGGGACTATTTAAAGGCATCTTATTCCTGAGAAGTCTAGGTGGCCTACACCCCTACCGAAATGGCTTCCATCCTCCCCCGTGGCTCCAGGGCCGTTGATGTGCTCTCTCCCTATGCTCGTCCTACTGTCAAGATCGATCTGGACGCCCAACCGGGCAACATAAGCGTTGTCAAATCCTACACCACCGGAGACCGCATTGAAGGGTCCGTCACCATCACTGCATCACATCTCATCAGCTTCGACGAGGTTGATATCAGGCTAGAGGGTACGTCCACCACCCCTGTGTTGTATCGAAAGCTAAACAGTCAGGATCACAAACCGTTACTGTGGAACGGGGAACTGTACCAGGCCGCGCAGGCGCAACTCAAACATTCCTCAGACTACGACAACCTATCGAAGAGACTTCTTATCCCACTCCTCGCGTTATCGAGCCCGGACGAGCCTATCAATTTCCCTTCACATTCGTCGTTCCCCAGCGCCTTCTGCCTCATGTCTGCAGCCACGACAAGAGAAACGCCCACGTTGAACACTCCCACACTCTCCTTCCCCCCTCCCTTGGTGACCCCATGCTGGCCAACGACGGCAAGTCATTACGGGACGATATGTCGCCTGACATGACGCGTGTCACATACCAGATCCGAGCCGAGGTGATACAGAAGCCCGTTGTTGGCCCCGCAAAGTCCCTGAAGATCTCTCAGAAGAAGATTCGCATCATTCCCGCCATCGAAGAGGAGCCTCCCCTCACCGTTCTCGATGATGACCCGGTCTACCGTATCCGCAAAGAGAAAGATGTCCGGCGCGGTACCATGCGTCCCAGACAGGGACGCCTAGTGGCCGCAGCATCACAACCCAGGCCTTTATATCTGAGCTCCCCCGGCAAGAATTCCGAGTCGGTGAGCACTGCTGCCACTGTCCATCTGCGCTTCGACCCCATGGATGACGAAAAACCGCCGAGTCTGAGCACCGTCTGGAGCAAGCTCCGTGTTGCGACCTACTACTCCGTGTACCCTTGGGAGGACTATCCGAATTCTTCCATGGTCTCTGTGATAGGCACGTCAGGACAGGGGCTCTATAGCGAGACAGTGCCGTTATCAAGCATGTGTGTCGCCTCAGCGCAATGGACAAAACATACCTCGAGTACCCCTGTCCGCCGTGACTCGCTTCAGTCAACTTCTTCGGCGGAATCCATCACAGGTCCTTCTGCTTGCTTCTCCGGCGAGACATATTATACGGCCGCGATCGTTGTTCCTGTCACTCTTCCATCAGGAAAGGCTTTCGTGCCGACCTTTCATTCTTGCTTGATTTCTCGCGTTTACACCCTCGAGCTCTGCGTGTCTTATCACACTCCGAATATGAACATCCTCACCCCGACGGTGGCCTTGAAGCTTCCTATCCAGGTCACCTCCGGTGTGAGTAGTTCACTTACACCTGAAGACGTCACTCAAAAGGAGGTCGACACCGAATTCTTCAGCGCTCGCAGCGTCGCCTTTCCGGATACGGACGCTATTGCTCCCCCGGACTATTCGGACTACACAGTCTTTGCCCGAGGATCAAATCCAGCACCGGACCAAAGGGCACAGGTGCACGTTTGATTTTTTGTTTCTGACAAAAGTCTTTGTTCTTAGCGTCTTACTTTGATACCCGGTCTTCCATCAATCTGCTGATAATCCATGTTTGATAATCTAGATCTGGTACATATATAGTGCCACCATAATACTTGATAATGTTAATCCCGTGCATGCCTTCCGACTGTCCTACATCTTGCTCTGTTTATTCATTCGGCCAAGGCCATCGAGTGCCTATTAGAGTGGCTGATTTGAAACGATGAATGAGCCTGAGTCACTTCCATTGACAATGAGTAGCATTTCAATCATTGGGAGACTTAATATTTTCTTTGAATAAAGCTTCCAGAATCAGGTGAATAAACACATGTTCCTTTACTTCCAGTGTTACTGACTACATGCGTGTTCTATTCCTTGTGTCTCTACAGAAAATTTATGTTCACCTTCCTTTCCTAGCTCTATAGAGTGAGGTCTATAAGAGTTCCGGACCCTCCTTTTTTTTATCACTCAACTTATCTTCTACATCCATCTCTCTTTCTTTCTCTCTATCTGCCATTCTACTTTCTCTTTTCTTTGTCCTCACATCCACTGCTTTCCACTGATGATCTTCAACATGAAGATCCTCATCCTTGTTTTCTCACTCTTCTGCCTCGTGCACACAATTGCCCCCTCCCAGACTTCTGATCTGAGCAAGATTTCTTCTAGTTTAGATGCTAATAACCTCACCATACCCAGCAATGACACTCGCAATAGTCCCACTGAGTATCGCTCCATGGCGTACTTCGTCAACTGGGTGCGCAATTCCCTTTCCTCTTTTTACCCACCCACAAGTACCTCGAAAACTAACACCTTACGACATAACAGGCTATATACGCCCGTCGTTTCAATCCCCAGGAGCTCCCCGTCTCACACTTGACCCATCTCCTGTACGCCTTTGCCAACATTCGTGCCGATACTGGTGAAGTTTACATGTCTGACTCTTGGTCCGACGTTGAAAACCACTACGCAACTGACTCGTGGAGCGAAACTGGAAAAAATGTCTACGGGTGCGTGAAGCAGGTGTATCTTCTCAAAAAGAAGAACCGTAACCTCAAGGTCTCGCTTTCGATTGGTGGTTGGACATGGTCAGGCAACTTCCCGCAGATGGCATCTTCGCCCGCTGGTAGGAAGACATTTGCGCAGTCTGCTGTTAAGCTCATGGGGGATCTGGGTATGGATGGCTTGGATATTGACTGGGAGGTTCGTGGAGTATTCGTCTGCTTGCTATCCTGGTTTTGATGAAGTTGACGTGTAATAGTATCCCGAGACCGACGCCCAGGCAAACGACTATGTCGAGCTTCTTCGTGAGACTCGAGAGGTGTGTTTCGTACTTTCTGTATTCAATATCTGCTAACAGCACAGGAACTCAACCGTTATGCCGCCGCTCATGCAAATGGTCACCATTTCCTCCTCAGTGTCGCTTCTCCAGCCGGTCCGTCCCTCTTCCCTCTTCAGCAACCCATACTAACACATCCCATCCAGGCCCCTTCAGATACAAAGTCATGCACCTCGCCGCCATGGACCAACACCTCGACTTCTGGAACCTCATGGCCTACGACTACAGCGGCAGCTGGGACACCATCGTCGGCCACAACGCCAACCTCTTCGCCTCCCAGTCAGCCCCCGAATCAACCCCCTTCAACACCCACACCGCCGTAACCGACTACTCAGCCGCCGGCGTCCCCCGCTCCAAGATAAACCTCGGCATGCCTATCTACGGCCGCTCATTTGAAAACACCGATGGCATGGGCCATTCCTTCTCCGGCGTCGGCCAGGGGAGCTGGGAAGCTGGCGTATACGATTACAAGGTCCTTCCAAAGCCCGGGGCCCAGGTTGTGCAGCTTGACAATTTGGCTGCGGCGTTTAGTGTTGATGTGAATACGCGGGAGGTCATTTCGTTCGATACCGTTCCTGTTACTAGGACTAAGGCGGGTTATGTTGCTTTTGCGGGGCTTGGTGGTGGTATGTGGTGGGAGAGTAGTGCGGATCGGCCTATTGGGTCTGGTGGGAGCTTGATTGAGACGGTATGTTCTTCTTCTTCCTCCCTTTCATCCTATTTCATCTTTCTACTGTCCAGACACGATGCTAATCAATCGGCTATACAGTTCGTTGACACCCTTGGCGGACTCTCCGCGCTCGAGAAATCCGAGAACTATCTCGACTACCCTGCCTCGCAGTACGAAAACATGCGTAAGGGGTTCGCGTGATCTCCTTCTTCTACATCTCCATTACCTAACAAGACAAAACGCACCTGCTGGTTTGGTCTGGTCTGATCTGGTCTGGCACAATGACATGCATTGCATAGCTGTGCTATGGACATGATATGATCTGAAACGATATGCTACGACAAGCTATCTCATGATACCTACGACGACACGAGACTTACAACCCTGGAAAAGACAAAAAAAATAATCATACTAACGGTACCGTATCTCATCTCATCTCTATGATAGATAGACGGGCAGGGTCGGACAGATGGAATGTGGTATCTATTACATGGCACTGCATTGCATTACATTGCATCAGATATTATCAATCTATTGCGTGACTTGACTCTTCATTTCTGTTTTCTCAGATTTTGATCTGTGGATATGTAGCCAGGATCTGTCCAAACCAGTCTTAACATCTGATTCCAAACGCCCCTTACCGAGTATCTAAGCCCGGTAATTATTCCTATATCGTGCCGCCCGCTACTTCACCAAAAAACCCATCAATCCTCACAAGTAACTCCTTCGCAAAGACGTCTTCATCATGCACACCAAGAACCCCAGCCCTAGTTTGCTACGTCAACGTCAACACCATGTCCCCGTTTTTTCGGTGACAATTGAGAAGCTCGATGGACAGTTTGTGGCTTTTGGGGGCCGAGAGAAAATCATTCTTGAGATGTTCCCAGTTTTCTTGTTCCCGCTTTTGGTTTCAGCTTTGGGTTCAGCGTCTTCGGGGAAGGAGATAGTGTATCAGGGTCAAAGATAACCGCATTGTTTATTTCATACGATAACTCCCTTTCCTGTCCGATTTTTTGGAGGTATCAGGGGCTGAATTCATCGAGGTACTTCAATAGACCCATTTCTTGGTCGGTGAGTGTGTTGGACGAGGCTGTTAGGCGAGTTGTTGTGTTTCGGACGGCGGTCCAGAAGGGCTCATCATCTTTCAGCTTTGGGAGATTTTTGTCAGATGAACACGGTGTTGATGTTTCAAAGAGAGTCGACACGCAGTTCACCATCATTGAGTCTATGTAAGCTGGAACCAGATATCGGAGGTCAATGACGAGCCCACTGATAAAGTTGATATAGACTCTGCCTCTTCCCCCCTTCGGAACCTAGAGCTGATGATGCTGGGAGCGGAATCACAGTAACCCTCCAGGGAGGAACTGTCTCGACATCTTTAAAAGATCGGTCATGAAGTGTCAGCATGGCTCTCTTTCAAGACCTCGGTTTCATCCTCCTCATCACTCCCCCCCTACTCAAACCCGCAGCAGAAGAAGATCAAGGCATGATGACAGGGTTAGATCAGAGCTGCCGGTATATTGAATACTATCTAGAGTATGCCGTCTCTAGAGCTGTCTGGTTTGCTTTTGTATCTCCTGAATGCATTAGCTAGCATACCTTTCAATTCGGACATGCATCACGTCTGGGAGTATTATTTAGCAGCTCAGCTGAAGTTTCTTGAACAAAGAAGTTGATGAGCTGATGAGATATCTCGGAAAGGGCGGCCTGATATCCATCCGGCGGTTTAACATGTTCTTTTTTGGGTAGTAAATCGGCTAGGTATAGGAACCAGGAAGCAGGCAGTACTCCGGAGTACATATAAAGAACTTCTCATTAATGTGGGATTCATTGAGTTTGAGGTATGAAAAATGTCCGAAGTCAATACACAGAAGTTCAAGAGCCATTTCAAGGTCGGGCGGCCGAGCCGCCAGACCAGGGTCTTCCTAATAGGGAACACATGATCATACAAGATATACGCAGTAGACAAGTACATAATGTAAAAGGTTCTGTAATCTGAAAAATAAAGTATCAATATGTACATCAAAATCCAACAAGATCACGCTCTATGCCATGCACAATCCGTACAAACAGCCAGTCAAATTGAAGCATGGAAGCAACGCGACGCTAACGCTAAGCGCGACCAAAAGATTTTGAATGCTATGATATGAGGCAACAAAAGATCAGAATCAAAATTCCGGGTATAGCGCCTCGCTTAAATGCCAAAGGAAAAGTGAGAAGAAAAAAGTAGACTTTCTTTTCCGCTCTGAAAAGAAAGAATATTAGACTTTCGCACCGATTGCATCGGCGGCTTGCTGTAGCACGCGAGGCCAGCGCGAGATAAATTCCACATCGTCGAGCGCCCCCTTGCCCTGATTGCGGACGTACTGGGTGCTCGGGTCGGTGCGGGGCTCCCAGTCCCAGATCTGGGGTGTACCCTTGAGAAGAGCTGAGTAGACGAGGCGGCGGCGGCGCTGAGACTTGAGGACGTCATCTCGGACAGCTTCGAGATCCCAAATGGTGTGGACTTCGTCAACGAAGTAAGCAAGGAGCTTAGTTGGGTCGTTAGTGCTAGGAACGGCGTAAGAGTGTTTGGACGGACTAGGTGTGCGTGGGGGCGTCGGGAAGGGGTAGTAGCGGGTTGGGCTGCGCTGGAGGGGAGTCGCACGGGGTGACTCCAGAGGGGTAGGAAGGGATGCGGGTAGACCTTTAGCGGCGTCGGCCTTGGATTCAGCGGTGATGGCGCGCGTGGTATTTGCAAGTCCGGCAACTAGATTGACTCTCTCTAGCGGGTCATTTTCGACGTCGAAGAGCATGGGTGGGTCAATCAGAGAGTAGATAAACTTCCAACGGCCGCGGCGAATCATAACCACAGGAGACTGTGTGCCTTCGGCCATGTACTCGCCAAGCACAGTATCGGTCTTCAAGCCGTCTCCGCCGGTAAGGTATGGCAGCAGGGAGACACCGTCCAAAGGTAGCTCCTTGATCAACGGCGCACCCACCAAGTCGACAAATGTGGGCAAGATATCCATGGTCGACACGTTCTGCGAAACACGCTGCGCTGCAAAGCGCTTGGGTGAATGGACGATGAAAGGCACGCGAGCCGAGTTCTCGTACCAAGTCATCTTGTACCAGAGACCCCGCTCTCCAAGCATGTCACCGTGATCGCCGGTGAAGACGATGATGGTGTCGTCAGTCATGCCGCAGTTGTCCAAAGCTTTGAGGAGCTTGCCGACATTGGTGTCAACGTACGTGCAAGCGGCATAGTAGGAACGGCGAGCAGCCTTGATGCGCTCCTCTGGCATATCCTTACCCCAGAGGTCAATGCACTTCATCACACGCTGCGAGTGGGGATCCTGCTGGTCCTGGGGAATGGCCGGAGACTTGGGTAGGGGGATGTCAACGTCTTCGTACAAGTCCCAGAACTCCTTCGTCATGGCGTAAGGGTCATGAGGATGAGTCATAGAGACGGTCAGACAGAACGGCTGGTCGTTGCGCTGGCGCACATGGTCGTAAAGGTACTGAGTAGACTTGTAGATGACCTCTTCATCGAAGTCGAGTTGATTTGTGCGCACGACAGGCCCAGCCTCCATGACAGAAGACATGTTGTGGTACCAATCGGGGCGAATGTCCTAATCGAGTCAACATTTCCAGATCATTTTTCATTACTCTTTTAGGAAATCACTTACCGGCTCATCCCAGTTGACAGACCAGCCGTAATCGCCGGGGTAAATGTCACTGGTCAGACGCTGCTCGTAGCCGTGAAGCTGGTCCGGACCACAGAAGTGCATCTTGCCAGCAAGTGCGGTGTGGTAGCCCTCTCGGCGCAAATAATGGGCATAAGTCGGAACGTCGGCGGGCAAGTCGGCAGCGTTGTCATAAGCTCCAATCTTGGAGGGCAACTGTCCAGTCACCATAACATAACGAGATGGAGCGCATAGCGGCGCATTGCAGTAGGCGG
This sequence comes from Aspergillus kassunensis, assembly GCA_027569205.1. Lineage (NCBI taxonomy): Eukaryota > Fungi > Ascomycota > Eurotiomycetes > Eurotiales > Aspergillaceae > Aspergillus > Aspergillus kassunensis. The sequence goes on from JAPDEQ010000058.1 coordinate 126,597, forward strand.
AATCAAACACAACTCCTTCTCCTGCCAGACGGTTGAGGTTGGGTGTCTTGATGGGGGAGTCCTTATCATGGAAGGCCAGCAGGGGAGCAGCCATCTGGTCTGCCATGATGTAAAGGATGTTAGGCTTCTTAGACGCCATGATGTCCGTCTCCTTCCTTTCTCTTCGTTAAGCGTGTATATGTACGATTGTTGGAAAGGAAGTCTAAGAGAAGAAGGGGTGGGCGGGAAAGGAGGCGAAAGAGTCGAAAACGGCGAAAAAGATGGCGGAGGCGGAGGTATAAGTAAGGAAGCTCTATGTGGAGCAAAGACGTGGAAGGATTCAATGTCACAAGATGTTTGATAAGAAAGAAAAAAAGTTCTGCCGAACCAGAGCGAGAGTTAGATCAGAGCCAAAGATCCCCAGGTTTTATAACAGTGCTTATGGAATCATTGGCGGAGACGATGGTGTGATTGTCACAAATACTTTGCAATCGCCCTCTCTACAACACACCATTGTGTCACTATCACTACATGCACTGCATGCAATCTAAGAGTGAATGATTAAGTTAGAGAAGCGGTGAAAATGCATTGTGAAGCTGATGGAAAGATGGAGAAGGTCTCGCCTCGACCTCTTCGAGTAGTGGAGGATTAGCGCGGAGATTAGGGGTGCCCATTACATGTATTTACACGCCATGTTTTTAATTCAAGATCAACTTGGACCACTAACTTGTGTATACAAAGCCCAATACTCTCCAGGGCTGTCCTATGTTCTTTCTCTGTCCTCCGAGTAAAGCTTCTCGAGCAAAGATCTGATAGAGAAGATCGCGTGTCGTGGGAAAAATCCCTGGCTAAGTTTTGCCACTAAAATGTCCGTCTTTGACTTGTAAGCTTGGCTTCTTGGCTTCGAGCCACTTATCAGAGCCAGGTATCATGCCGATATTACCGAGTATGGAAGACTCCGGAGTATACTAAAGAATCTAGAAACTTCATATTTTGATACAGTCTCAACTCATCCATAAAGAATACAGAGCATAGCTCGGGAGCATACATATATTACACCACTAAAGCATATCCATGCGGCAGACATACTCCAGAAAGAACCAATCCTGCGGGTCGATGGCACCATCCCCGCTAAATTTAAGCACGGCATCTCCAGCTTTCTTAAGTTCTTAACCTCTCCTCTCCTGACGATCCTGGAGGATCCCGGCAAATCATCTTTGATGTTTCATCATGGTTGTGATGTCTCATCCACCGGCCCTGCAGCCCGGTAGCCTCACCAGACCGCTCGGTACACTACTCCAAACTACCCCGTATCCTATAACCACATCAACTTTCCAAGAGACATGGCCATGAACTCAGGTGCCAAATAACTATCATTCTCTCCAGTGTGCCCGACTAGCTAGAATGGCCTCGGGAAGTTCGGCAGCAGCTCCCGTCCCAAAAAAGCAACAAGCAGGAGTTCGTAATCTGGCACCATTCTTCCTCCCGAGCACGCAATCGCCTCTCCGCCTCCTCAGCCACGGCCAGAGATGGCGCAATTCACGCATGTACGGCGCAAGGGGCAAGGCAACTGTGTCTACCTAATGTTAACGTCCTTTCCAACGGGTTACCGTCTTCCGTACGGAGTATGTTATCTTGCCTTCATACGTATTGTTGAGCTCATTGCTCATCTGTTCTCTACCAACCCTATTATTTGCCTCATAAAACCTACTCGCATTACTATGTATGGTTCTAAGTACCCCGTGCCGGGCGTAACGGCGTAACCCGTTGACTGTAGCCGTAGCCAAATTATAATTAAAGTAGGATTTCGGGTGAATGATGCGTGTTCTGTTTGGGCTTGTTGCGACTTGTGAGTCGTGAGTCTGCGACGTGAGGAGTCTGACCACGGGATCGAGGATCTTCACCTCTCTGCGGAGTACTCTGTCGAATGTTTGATCGCCTTGTATACGTACTCCTTTATTTCCCCGTCCTCCTGTACTCTGTTGTCAAGGCTCAAGGTCTTCTCGTATCTATAGCTTAAGGCAGCTGAGTGCTTCTGACGTCAAGATTGGTAGATAGGTTGGGACCTCAGCACGTTTTGGCCGACGTTTCCGGACTTCCAGCTTCCTAGCTCCTACCGGAGGAAAAGGTGACATGCTATCAGCACGTGGCCATTAAGGTTGACTCGCTTCGAGCTAACTGAATATAGTGTGGTAACCCCTTAGAATTGCGATTCAATTCAAGAGATAATGAAATATCGCTGAGACTCCCGCTATGTATCAAACTATATACCCCACTCCAGCTCCAGCGTGGCAGCGTCACTGCTAAAACCAGACTTACCGGAAAGAAACGAAGATCGAAAATAGCGGTCTGATCTGGCCCCGGGTGTTGCCGTCCCAAAGGACTCGTCACTCTCCAGTTTCATCTAATCTACCTTGACCGAGCTGTTCTGGTTAGCTTGAAACATCGATAAGATATCTAACGGCGACATACCTATAAATACGACGAATATATGCGTACGCAGTCAGGAATCCAACTGTTCCGGTCAACAGGCCATACACTGCGCAAGCGAGGAGGCTATAACTAAAGAAGAGGAGACTGGACACGAATCCTGTGATGTGCAAGTGGAAATAGTAGTACCAGACGCAGTACGCAAACACCCAGAATGCGCTGCTTCCGCCTGTCAAGAAACTTTGCCACCACCAGTGGTAGTTCTGCCCGTGTCAGTTGACATGCAACCCCCTTAATTTTGGAAAAGCTCACCTCAGAGCAGAGCTGGCTGTAGGTTGCGATGATCGTTACTTCGCTGACCGTGATCAACAGGATCGTTGTCACAGCGCTCAAGAAGCCAAATACGTAGTAATACCCACTTTTGTCCTGCCACAAATTCTTAAACACAAAGAGAAGCTCAATGAACAGAACAGCGAATGGAGCAAGCCCGGTAAGAATTGTTCCTTGCACGCTCTGTCCGTACCACGGCTGTGGCGGAATCTGGCGTGCGATCGAGGATGTCTTGGTGGGATGCTCCCATGGCTTGGCGCGCATATATCCATACCAGCTGCCAGCATAAACCAGGGGAACTTGTATCAACAACCAAAGAGCCACGATACTAACAAGCGCGCCGAACGGAATCGCCGTGCTGGACGCCTGTGCCCAGACAAAGAGATTTAGGATGAAAACGAGACAGAATGTCAACCCAGGGAATAGCAGGGCAGTCTAAGTATAGTCAGCAAGGAACATAAGAACAGGGGTTAAAACATACTATCAGAGTGTTCTTTCGCCAGCTTGATCCACCAAATGTCTTATACAGGCTCCCCGAGAAATACCCAGAGAAGACACCCGCAAAGACGAACAGACCCATACCAACGCTGACAAACCCTCCTCGGAAACTGGGGTTCAGAATACCCAGGCAGCTGAGGAACAACAAGCCCGAAATCATAAACAAGAGCTGCATTCCAGAACCGACAAGAGGTGCAAGAAGTCCGCTGAACTCCGGGACTCGAAAGACATCCGCGTGTAAAAGCTTCCATCCACTTACATCGTCCCCTTCATCGTCAGAAATGTCGGCATCCCTCTCAACGTCCGAGACCTGATCCAAAAGACCCTCTTTCTTGGCCCCGCCTCTTCTCAATTTGCCATCATCCATCACCCCGTCGCCTCGGCCTTTGATGTCTCCCTGCACAGTTCGGTTCCAAATGACATACACTGCCATGCCTAGGACGCCAGAGATGATCAAGGAATTGAGAACAGCTAGCCAGTGTGTCATCGAACTGTCGTCTTGCTTGCTGAAGTAGAGATCCCAGCGATTTGACCATTCAACCCCATTCTCCTCCTTGAAATAAACCGAATAAGTGTAAGGAACTTTCAGCGTCGCGCCGTCGTCAAAGTCATCGTCCTCAGGGAGATATGACGACCCTGGGTATTTTTGTCGTAGATGCTCCATGTTGGGAGGGATATGTAGCTCAAGCCCTTCATGCTCTTCGTGTACATGTTCCGGACATCCGTTCTCTGTATGGTCTCCGGCGCGGATACTCTTCGGATACACCTCAAACCCAACAATGACCTTGCCTCCTTCTGGTGCTGAGCGCCAACGGATAACGATGGTGAAATGGTTGTTGATATAGTAACGCTGTTTTCCATCGACCGGCGAAAACTCTTGGTATCCGAGCTTGAAGCCCGACGCGTAGTACTTCCGGCTCCGGTCAACGGTGACAAAACTCGTAGCTCCAGGCAAGTTATCAGCAATCCATTCTCCAACATAACCTTCCTTAATGAGCTGTCGTCCCCATTTCACGTCTTTGCGCCCGACCTCCTTCGCGCACAACGCCCGACATTCCACGTTCTTGCCCATGTGAAGCTCAAAGTCGGAGGTCATGATTCGATCACCGCGCAAAATCTCTCCCAAGTTTTGCGAAACACCATGTCCGGAGCCGAAAGGCGAACCACCATGTGAACGCCCGCTTGGGGGGCAGACGAAGGGAAGGTCGAAGTACGCATACTGAAGCTGTGTATAGTCCGAGAATATCTTGTTCACAAGGAGCGGAATTGATTCATCGTCATTGTACCGTTTGATCGAATAGCCTGCGGAAGCCAAGTAGATTAGTACGTGCTTGAGCGAGGTAGTACAACTCATGGAGAGTCCCTACCGGGCAAGTAGAATGCGCAGGAAGAGGAGACAAACAACAGCCATAGTGTCCATTGACGAGGACAGCTGAGCCATCGCAGCCCCATCATCGCGAAATATGCGCAAGGGTCCAAGAGGTCAAGCTAACGCTAGGTCGCTCAACGTGGCGGGTACGGGGTAATCGACCAGTCCTCCAGAGACCTGGTCTTTCGGAGTAGCGTGGTGGAAAAAGGAAAGAAAAAAAAAGAAGAGAATGAACGAAGAGCTTATGAAAATGGAGAACGGGTACGTTGACTCCTATTCTGTCCAGAAAGCAATGCGGATCGAGAGGTGGATCAAAGCTTCTTCGGAGATGAATTTAGATTGCGCTGAGAATACGCAAAAGATGAAAATATGAAAATTTCAAACGTAACGAATGGATTTGACAATATAGCTGCCTGAGGACTGGGAAAAGATAAACAAGACGATGGACGATGGACGATGGACGAAGGAGATGTTGTCAGGACTCAGTTTGAGACTTGGCAGCCCGTTTCACGTTAACCTTCAAGTTGCATTCCATGATCAATTATTACTGAGTATCCCTACGCATGATCCGGGATTGCTTCCTTCCACTTGTAGGAACCCAATGATCTACTTAAGAGCTAAAATAATCTGATGGTTAGGTGTAAACCGCCATCACAGAGTGTTAACATCGTAGATACTGGTAGATAACACCTGCAGATATATATAACCGTGCATTGAACGCTACCTTTGAAAGCGTCCATTGAATTGAAAAAGCTACGGAAAGAATGCTGGTCTACAAAGCCAGAAAAGAAAACATTAAAAGACTCCCATTTAACCACAAATTGAGGGCCCAGAATAAACGCAAAGAGTAATAAGGTGCTTGAAACCAGCCAATGTATCTCATGCCGCCGACTAGGGAGACTCGACTTAGGACGGATGGCTCAGCAAATACTCCACTGCACCTTGTACGCTGCCCCCAGCTCGACGAAGAGCCTCAATGTTTCGTTCAAACTCAAAGAATCCCATATCATTAAGTTGACGAAGCTGGTCTGCAAATCTTTCTTCCGGTGGTCGAGTATCTTGAGGAGCCGGGCTACCAAAGCCGGAACCCCCGAATAATGAGGCGAAAGGATTAGCAGCACCACCTTCTCCGGTTTGGCCTCCGCCTCCCATTGATCGCATCATCTGTTCCATCAATGCAGGATTGCGGAGGAAAGGATTGTTTTGCGGATTAAAAGCATTCGCGCCCCCTTGGCCACCCATCATGGAAGGGTTGAGGAAGCTAAAAGGATTTTGTGCGTTCTGACCTTCCGCAGCTCCGGCTCCTGGTACTCCTCCCGATAGTGTTGCTTCAGCCGAATCACCGCCTGCTGGGTTAGATGTGCTCGGGGGGTTGCCCCCGAAAAGTGCCGCAAAGGGATTGCCGGCTCCAAGGCCTTGGGGCATGAAAGGATTAAACGCCGGTGCTCCTAGGGCCGCATTGGCACCGTTATTGTTCTGCGCACCTTGGCCGTCTTCCGGTGTTGTGTTGGTAGCCCCCGGGGCAGGGAATGAACCGGCGCCGCCGCCAACACCACCGTCCAGTCCAGAACCCCCCATTGCTCGCTGAAGTTGCATCATGTGACGAATTGAATTGGGATCGGTCAGCATACGACGAAACTCTGGACTCTGCATCATTTGGCGGGCCCCGGGCACATCGCGCAGCATCGGGTTTTGGTCGATCATCATATCGATCATGGCCGGGTTCTGTAGCGCTTCGTTGACGGCAGATTGAAATTGGGGATTTTCGAGCATGTTAAGCATCCCTTCAGCGTCCGGAGGAGGGCCCATCTGATTACCCAAAGCATGAGCAGGTAGTCCAAGAATCAAGACAGAGAATGAGTCTACTTACCCCGCCATCTGGGCCAAACATGCCAGCGCCTGGAAGCTGAGCGAAGCCGGCGTAGCGTGCGCCGGTTAAACCAGCAAGAGGGTTGTTTCCGGTGCCAGCGGCGAGATTTGTTGGCACACCGGTGGCTGCTGGGCTGGGCGCTGCCCCCGGAGTTGTAGAGGTTGACGAAGCACTCGGGGCCGCGCCACCTGAACGTACATTACTGGCAGCGCTTTTCACGAGATGAATAGTGTGCCCGTCCTTGATCTTGTAAGTCGACAAGGTGTCACTATCTTTGAGCACTCTTCCAGAGTAAATCAAGCGCTGGCGCTCTGCTGGCGTATCGGCATACTCCGACGAAGAGAGCTTCTCTTTTAACTCCGAAACTGGCGTTGAGAGTGGCAATGTGAGGGTGTACTTGGCATCATTTGAAGCTTTGATATGGAAGGTGATGGGCGAATCCTCCGCCGTGGCGGTATCATCAGCCATGATGTCGGTGTTGGAGGGGGCGAGTTAAGTGAGGGGGAGCAACAGATAAACGATCACGTCACAAGCCAGAAAGATGTTGACAAGGACTGAGCAACAAAGGACGGAAAGGTAAAAGTGGGAGGATGATCACAGGAAGATAGAATGAAAAGCAACTATAAGTCACATCAAGTAGTGAATGACTATTGAGTGGCCTAGTTCCTTCGTCAACTTGGTCTGGTCCAGACAGAAGAAGTAGGGAGAAACCCATCGTCGTTCTTGATCCCGCGGCTGTCTTGGTATTTACAAGTATCTTTGATCCTACCCCTCCAAAGCTGCGTATATTTCGTCACAGTCGAACCGGAATCTAGAATCACGTGTATGATATCACGTGTAGCAATCAAACCAAACAAACATGCTGCAGACCTCCAGCTCAAAGCTCCACACAGCAATTTTTCACCTTCGCGTCTCAAAGCACAACGCTCCTAGCTTCCATTCTCCCTTTCTTCGCGGGGACATCTCGTGCTCGAGTGTCCTCTTAATTGCTGGCCCCTTCTGCAGCAATGGGAGTACTTTCACTATAGTCACCCAACATTGACTGCAATTGCATCGTATTACCAACATCCCATTTACCTGGTCTCGTCGAGCCTCGACGTGCATAGTCGCCCACCATGGCCACCACTTCACATATGTTCATGTACTCTTTGACGATCCAGCCCCCCACCGCTATCACACAAGCTATCCTCGGTCAATTTGCCGGGACCAAAGAGCAGCAGATCGTTACAGCATCCGGGTCGAAGCTGACAATCCACCGTCCCGATCCCACCCAGGGCAAGGTCACCCCGCTGTACTCTCAAGATGTCTTTGGCATTATTCGATCCCTGGCCGCCTTCAGGGTTGCTGGGAGCAATAAAGGTATGTTTCTATTTTCATCTGTCAGCGAAATTCCAAGATCATTTTAGTGATTCGTCAAGCTTCCCGGGCAGCACGATCCTTCACTGCCGAACAAGACCCGGTGGGGCTTGGACGTGTCCCGGTTGGCAAAGTGATTGCTGGTTGCTAGTCTCCTAGGATAGTGCTGAGATCTGCTTATAGACTACATAATCATTGGCTCGGACTCGGGACGCATAACCATCATCGAATATGTTCCCTCACAGAACCGGTTCAACCGAATTCATCTTGAGACGTTCGGTAAGTCAGGCGTTCGTCGTGTCATCCCGGGCCAATATCTGGCAGTCGACCCCAAGGGAAGAGCCTGCCTCATCGCGTCGGTGGAGAAGAACAAACTTGTCTATGTCCTCAATCGAAACTCGCAGGCCGAGCTTACGATATCATCCCCACTGGAAGCCCACAGGCCACAGACGTTAATGTACTCGGTGGTTGCGCTCGATGTCGGGTATGATAACCCAATCTTCGCGGCCCTTGAGGTGGACTACTCCGAGTCTGACCAGGACCCAACGGGTCAGGCCTATGAAGAAGTTGAGAAAGTACTGGTGTACTACGAGCTCGACCTTGGTTTGAACCACGTTGTTCGAAAGTGGGCAGACCCCGTCGACCGCACAGCATCAATGTTGTTTCAGGTACCTGGTGGTGCAGATGGCCCTAGCGGCGTCCTAGTTTGTGCGGAGGATAGTATCGTCTATCGACACTCAAACCAGGATGCATTCAGGGTACCAATTCCTCGTCGGCAAGGGGCAGTGGAGAACCCAGAGCGCAAGCGAAGTGTTACCGCTGGGGTGATGCACAAAATGCGAGGCGCATTCTTCTTTCTCCTACAAACTGAGGATGGTGATCTTTTCAAACTCACCATAGACATGGTTGAAGACGATAATGGTCAGCTGACTGGAGAAGTGAGAAGGTTAAAAATCAAATACTTTGATACGGTGCCTGCTGCTTCGCACTTGCTGATCCTCAAAAGTGGGTTCCTTTATGTCGGCGGCGAGGGTGGAAATCATAACTTTTACCAATTTGAAAAACTTGGTGATGACGATGAGGAAATTGAATTCAGCAGCGACGACTTTTCCGCCGACCCGACAGTTCCTTACGAACCAATTTTTTTCCATCCCAGGGGCGCTGAGAACCTTAACCTTGTCGAGAGCATTGACTCTTTGAACCCGTTAATCGACAGCAAGGTTGCAAACGTCACTGATGATGACGCTCCACAGATCTTCACCGTGTCTGGTACGGGTGCGCGAAGTACTTTCAGGACTCTGAAGCATGGACTGGAAGTCTCGGAGATTGTCGAGTCAGAGCTTCCTAGCGTGCCATCAGCTGTATGGACAACGAAGCTAACAAGGGAGGATGAATATGATGCCTACATTATTCTCTCTTTTGGTAACGGCACTCTCGTTCTTAGTATCGGGGAGACAGTGGAAGAAGTGACCGATACCGGTTTTCTATCGAGTGCGCCCACTCTAGCTGTTCAGCAGCTTGGAGAAGACTCCCTGCTGCAAATTCACCCCCGAGGCATTCGACATATCCTTGCAGATCGCCGGGTGAACGAGTGGCCTGCACCGCAACACCGCTCGATTGTGGCAGCTGCCACGAATGAACGTCAGGTCGCGGTCGCTTTGAGCTCCGGCGAGATCGTCTATTTTGAATTAGACGGTGATGGGTCCCTTGCTGAATATGATGAACGACGCCAGATGACTGGAACCGTGACATGCCTTAGTCTAGGCGAAGTACCGGAAGGTCGGATTCGAAGCTCTTTCTTAGCCGTTGGGTGTGACGATTCCACAGTGCGCATACTCAGTCTGGATCCGGATACGACTTTGGAAAATAAGTCCGTTCAAGCCCTGACTGCTGCACCATCTGCTTTAAACATCATGCCAATGGCCGACTCCAGCTCGGGAGGCACTAGTCTCTACCTTCACATCGGTCTACATTCTGGAGTCTATCTGCGAACAGTTCTGGACGAAGTAACAGGCGAGCTGTCTGACACACGCACCCGATTCTTAGGCTCCAAGGCCGTTAAACTCTTTCAAGTTTCCGTCCAAGGACAGGCAGCCGTGCTTGCTCTGAGCTCTCGCCCTTGGCTCGGCTACTCCGATCTCAAAACAAAGGGGTTCATGCTTACGCCACTGGACTACGTCGGACTTGAGTGGGGCTGGAACTTTTCGAGTGAACAGTGCGTGGAGGGTATGGTGGGTATACAAGGACAGAATTTACGGTATGTCCCTTTTGATTGTCTTCGCTTGCTTTTATCCTCTCCCTCCGCTCCGTGATCATATGATGAAAAAGGAAAAATCCCGAATTACTGTGTGGATCAATATTCTTTATTACTCCAATTGTTCCTACTGAGATCACGATCCAATGTCACTATTTTATCAACATGCCATACTTGGTCAATTGCTGACATCGACTAGGATTTTCTCTATCGAGAAGCTCGACAATAACATGCTGCAACAGTCTGTCCCTCTCGCCTACACACCACGCCGTTTTCTGAAACATCCAGAACAGCCCTTGTTTTACGTTATCGAAGCAGAAAACAACACCCTGTCACCAACTACCAAGGCCCGACTGCTTGAAGATTCAAAATCCCGTGGTGGTGACACGACAGTTCTATCACCGGAAGAATTCGGCTACCCTCGGGGTTCTGGTCATTGGGCTTCCTGCATCCAAGTGGTCGACCCTGTTGATACCAAGTCGGTGATTGCGACAATAGAACTAGAGGACAACGAATCGGCTGTCAGCATTGCTGCTGTTCCGTTCACCAGCCAGGATGATGAGACTTTCTTGGTGGTTGGCACCGCGAAAGACATGAGCGTTTACCCCCCTTCCTCCGGAGGAGGCTACATTCATATTTACCGATTCCAAGAAGATGGACGGGAACTCGAATTTATCCACAAGACCAAGGTTGAAGAGCCTCCGCTTGCCCTTCTTGGGTTCCAAGGTCGTTTAGTGGCGGGTGTTGGCTCTGTACTGCGAATCTATGATCTCGGGATGAAGCAACTCCTTCGAAAATGCCAGGCTCTCGTTGTCCCAAAGGCCATCGTCGGACTTCAAACCCAGGGCAGCAGGATTGTCGTCAGCGATGTACGTGAGAGCGTCACGTATGTTGTGTATAAATACCAAGAGAACGTCCTGATTCCGTTCGTGGACGATTCAGTTCCACGATGGACTACTGCTACCGCAATGGTGGATTACGAAACCACGGCAGGAGGAGACAAATTTGGAAACCTGTGGTTGATGCGTTGTCCCAAGAAATTCTCCGAGGAGGCAGATGAGGAGGGCTCCGGTGCTCATCTCATCCATGAGCGTGGATACCTGCAAGGTACGCCCAACCGGCTGGAGTTGATGATCCATGTATACACCCAGGATATTCCCACCAGCATACACAAGACTCAGCTAGTAGCTGGAGGTCGCGACATACTCGTATGGACCGGATTCCAGGGGACGATCGGAATGCTTGTGCCGTTCGCTGGCCGGGAAGATGTCGACTTTTTCCAAAGCCTTGAAATGCAATTGGCGTCACAATGCCCGCCGCTTGCTGGAAGAGACCACTTGATCTACCGCAGTTACTATGCGCCCGTGAAGGGCGTTATTGACGGAGACCTGTGTGAGATGTATTTCCTTCTGCCTAATGACATGAAGATGATGATTGCTGGGGAATTGGATCGCTCAGTCCGGGAAATTGAGCGAAAGATTTCGGTAAGACCCCGATTCTTTTCACCGCTCTTTTATTCGTTCTTTCACTAATAGTGCACAGGACATGCGAACAAGGGTGGCGTACTGATCTCGAGCGAGCGGCGTTGGTACGGGAGTTCGATACCGATTTTGACTACATTACCTCAATTTAAATATATAATCTCACACCGGCGTGCCAGCCGCATGTACAGCTGAACGTAGATGCGATGTCTTCTGCCTCGCTCGGTCTTCTGCCCCTTAGAAGATCTTGAGCTGGATGCAGCCATACTCAGTATGCTGTACGAGACAAGAAGAAGCCTTGCTTCAACGATCTTTGAGTACGATTTTTTCCGCAACCCACGGATCTGATCGTAATTTATCCGTTGAGACATCTCCGTACTTTTTAATACTGATATTATAATATTATTTGAATTTGCTACTTTCACTTTGCTTTTGCTTTCGATAAGGTCTACGACTAGTACTTGCCCGAAGCATGCTGCAATTGCATGCTCCTTTTTGGTCGATCCACTACAGAGGGCACTGTTTTCTCAATCTATAGTATCAAAAAGCTGCGAAAATGATCAGTCCCCTAGCTACCTGATCAGTCCCTGTGGCATGAAGACACCAACTGCAATCCTCCGTGCTCAAGTTGAATTCGCTTGATTTCCCTAGCCTACTATAGATACGCATCATTGGCCGGGATTTGTCGTGGCTTGCAGGTGGGTTTCCTAGGTAATATGGGTAAAATGGTAGTTACCTATTATCTAGACTCCATGATAGAAAGGCTGTCATGTTCAACCTCCCTTCTTGTCTCGCAGAAGAAGCAGAAGAAACCTACGAGAGCAACATTAGCCGCACAGTTGGATAGAGTAAGATGTACCCCATAGACAACACTAGATGTACTGTACGCTTCTATCAAAAAGAAAATACAATAGTAGAGTAGAAATAAGAAGATGAGGTAGAGGTAGAGGAAAAGGTAAGGAAAAAACCGATAGCGAAAGATTTGTCGTTCCTCATTACGTTGCTTGCTTGCTTACCTGACCTATCCTGACCTGAACAGCGGTAATCTGAACAGATGTGAGGCAAGGTGAGGAGGTCAGGTTGGACAAGCCCGATCCATCCCATTTGTACATTCAATCCATTTCATCCCAGTCCACCCGTTCATGAATACTCTTCATATATATACCTAAAAGCCAACGATCATTCCATCGGGTAAACAGGTGCCTTGACGAGAACGTTCATAGGCCCTCGACCGCGTACCTCGGCAGTGATAAACGCCGCGAGGCGGACACGCCCTTGTCCCTGTATTTGCCCCTGTGCTTGACCCGTTTGAGTCTGAGTCTGGCCTGAATTTGGACTGCCCACTGAGCCGCGGCGGACGCCATCTGTAGCACCGGCACCGGCGGCGGGAGGGGGTGTTGGACCAGCGGGGGGATTATGCCCCGGTTTGCGGCCCATGATGTTACTGAAAACAGAGCGCATGCGTTGTTCCCGGCCGGGGGCGCTATCTAGAACTTGATTCGAGGCGTCGCGGTCAGCTTCAGCGGGGGATTCTGCCGCTGTGGGATGGTCAGGGTGGTCTTCGGCGGAACGGCGGGAGGCTATAGGGGCGGCGCTAGTGAGTGGGGGGAGAACGCCTGGTTCAATTTTCATTGTTATGTCGTAGGTGGGCGTTCCTGGGTGAACGTACTCGACGCAGATGTCGCGGGATTCGAGTGGCATTTTCTCTGCGATGCCGACGGCGTTCTCGACGATCATGCGGGCTCCGTTGTCGATTCCTTGGGGTGGGGGATCATGGAGGTTCGTGACGATGGTTGCAACGAGGTCATCGATGAGGCGGTTGATGAGCTCGGCGCGGTAATCGTCTGCGGCGGGGCTGTGCATGAACCCGCCGAGGCCGTCGAGTGTTGTGCGGCGCCAGTTGGAAATTCGGGCGATGGCGTTCTCCTTGTCTTCTTCCGTGCACATGTTTGTCTGCTGCCGGCGCAGAGTCATCTCGATGCTTTTAAGTTGCTGGCTGAAGGCGGGGTCTAAGACAGGGTGGAAGTAGCGCTCGAAGAGCTCATCTACAAGCCAGCGGCTCATCAAGGCGCGGCCAATGGCAGTCATCTCCTTAGTGCCTGTCGCGGGGGCGTCCTCGTTGACATAGCCGACCAGCCAGCTAGGTATCGTCTTCCAGTCCTTGCGGATGGAAAAGGCGAGGTCTTTGATGGCGCCGTCCAGACGGCCAAACCGGTTGGCATACTCGTTGTCATCAAGGACTGTTCTGGACACGGCCATGCGCTGGTGAGCGACTGTATTCTGCAGCTGTTGCACTTGTGCATCTCTCTCAAAGTAGTATCGCTTTACTTTGGAATATTTGGCTTCTGTTTATCGGTTAGATAATGCGCCTAATTTAAGTTTTCCTAGGAAGCTTACGAAGATCCTCATGCTTCTGAAGCAGAGTGCGGACGTCAATATCACCTAGGTCGTCGCGACTTCGATTATCCTTCGAGGTCGGAGTTGCACGCCCGGTGTCAGGGCCCGCCTGGCCTGAATTGTTGCGGAAGCTGGCTTCCTGGCTTAGCGAGGAGGCATGGCCGGCGTGTGATTGGTTATTTTGGTTTCCACCAGACGGTCGGTCTGACATTGCCCCAAGCTGCGAGAGGGAGGATGTTTCGCTCTTGGTCGGAGGGAACGGCGAAGGAGGCCCAATTGATTGTCGGGAGGGTGGCCGAAGGTCCAATTGGTGTGGTGCGGGAGTCAGGTCGCCGTGTCTTGAGTTCTCGCCGGGCGCTTGACGGTATGAGTTGTCAAAAAGGTGTGGGTCGGTATTGGACCGCGGAATCGGTGAGGGATGCGGCGAACGAGTGTGGGGAGCGAGTCCAGGATCAGGCGCACGACCGGTGTTCTGCTGCGGCATGGATGGTCGATGCTCAGCCTCTGGACCGTCTACCGCATGCTCTCTGGACCAAATGTCCACTGACGAGCGCGATTGTTGCTGTTGCGGCGGTTGTTGCGGTTGTTGTTGACGCTGGGCCGCTTGTTGTTGCTGCTGTTGCTGTTGCTGTTGCTGCTGCGAGTGTCGTCGAGTGGATGACCTCTTTACAGAGATATTGCGCTCGAGTAGGCCGGGCTGGTCTCGGACAGAAGACGAGGAGGCTGACGAGTGGAAAGAGAATAGACTCCGCTTCGAGCGACGGGGTTCCTGGTCGTCTGCCTTGTCAGTAGGGGATGAGGGCCAGGACTGGTCGGAGAGGTCAGCATCGAAGGACTGAAGTGGCGCGAGGTGAGAGGGAGAAGGGCTGTTGTTGACTACCGTGATGGTGGATGAGATGGCGGAAGCGTCTGGCGGTGTACGGAGACGCTGAGTGTTGGAACGCTGGAGGGAAGTATGGGCGGGATGCCGGGCGGGGGGGTGACGAGAGTCGGGGCGCTGAGAGTGAGATTGAGGCCCCAGGGGTTGAGAATGGGCTTGTTGAAGTTGAGGATGAGGATGAGGATGAGGGTGAGGCTGGGTTTGGGGCGGAAAGTGCTGCGAGAGTGAAGTGGGGAATTGGTCTAAACGAGGGGAAGAAGTCGAGGATGGAAGATGCTCAACCGGTGGGAATGCTCCAGACGAGAAGGACGGCTTGGCTTTCTCTTTCTTGCGGAAGAGGGGCATGGAGATGAGCCCTGTGAAGGGGCAGAGGGGATGAGGGGATGGGAAAATGAACTTGGAAAGACAAGATAGAGATGAAAGAGCGAAGATGAAATTGTCGTCGAGCTGGACTCTTGATTCTTGAAGTGGGACAAAAACGGTGATTGGCGCCAACACGAGGCTGTGCGAACAAAAGAATTACGAGGAGTCGACTAGAGCTTATTATAATGTAAGATAGAGGGAATTGCTAATAATAGCCAGCTAACAAATGTATCTCCTCAAAGAAATCCTATCCAACTGCCATACGGAGTACTCCGATCGCTGTAAAATGCTACATTGAGAACCTGTCTAACAGATACCATGCGTCTTGCCCGTCTTGCCCTGCAGCGAATGCTCCTCGTTCTTATAATGCGGGTGTGTATGCTTCGCCTGATGCGACTTTGATGCATGCGATTGGACATGTCTGCCACCGTTAGCTCATTGCTCGCCTGATTGAGAGTCAAAAACATACGAAGTATACCGCTCCAGCATAGACTTATCCATATCACTCAGGCTCTTCAACGCAAGCTTGATATCACTCAGGAGCGTATCACATCGACTCATAGTGAAATCCTCACGAACAACCACACGCATCAGCTTCAGCTTGCCACTGTTCGGCGCCATGGTATACGCCGGCAAGATCCAGCCTCGTTCACGCAGCTGGTGCGCCAGCGCAAACTCATCGAACAACTCATCACGCTTCTCGGGGAGGCGAAATGCAACCAGGGGCAGGCCCCGGCCGCGCCGCTCGCTCATGATGATGAACCCGAGCTTCTCCAGCTGCTCGGCGAGGTAGTCTGCGATGCGGGTGATGTTGACCATCACCGAGCGGTATCCGCGCTTGCCTAGGCGGATCATCTGGTAGTACTGGCCGATAACCTGTGATGCACCTTTGGAGAAGTTCAGCGTGAAGCTGGCTTGTTCGGCGCCGAGGTAGTTGATGTTGAAGATAAGGTCTTTGGGTAGGTACTCGGGGGACCGCCAGACGATCCATCCGACACCGGGGTATACTAGGCCGTATTTGTGGCCGGAGACGTTGATCGAGACGACCTTCTCGAGACGGAAGTCCCATTGTAGGGTGGGATGAATGAACGGAGCGACGAAGCCGCCGCTGGCTGCGTCAACGTGGATGGGACAGTTGAGGTCACGCTCGACTAGGAGGTCGTTGATTGCTTTGATGTCCTCATACTCGCCAGTGTAGGTTGTGCCCAGGATGGCGCAGATACCGATGGTGTTTTCATCGACCAGATCCACAGCCTGCTGGGGATCAATTACGTAGCGCTCATCCGTGCAGTAGACGAAACGCTCTTCGACATCGAAGTAACGGGCAGCTTTCTCCCAGCAGACTTGGACAGCACTGTTCATGATCAGATTCGGCCGAGAGTAATCCTTCCCTTCGGCCTTTCGCCTGTTCTGCCACCGTCTCTTCATTGCCAGGGTTCCTAGCATGATCGCCTCGGAGGATCCGACAGTCGAGGTACCCATGGGGTGATCATCCTCGCCCTTGGTGGGGGCATTGAACAACCGAGCGATCATGTTAACGCAGCGGTTCTGGATCTCAGTAGATTGAGGATACTCCTCATAGTCGATGAAGTTCTTGCTGAACGACTCGGCCATGAGCTTCTCCGCTTCTTCTTCCTACTGAGGTGAGTATTGGATCAGACGCAAAAGAAGAGAATAGAAACAAACCATATACGTAGTAACGAAACTCGCCAAACTAGAAATACAGTTAGTAGATCGTCCCAGAACCACACTGCGAAACGTACTTCAGCATTGGGTTTCCATCCAAACTCAGCTCATCCTTGATCATCCGATAGGCCACCTCGCGGGGCATCTCGCGCTCCGGCATTTCCGTTTGAGGCATCACCTCAGTAGCAAATCGTGTGCCATAGACGGTGGTAGAGTAGCAATCCTCATCAGTAGTCTCGAGCTGAATAGAATCAACACGCTTGACGAGGGGGTCAAAGTCCTCGTCTTTCTTGACAGTTGCAAGGTGGACCATGGTGACGGTGAATCAGCAACAATCGCAGGATTCTAAGAAGGAAGAAGAAAAACGAAGAGGATGCGAGAAGGGCAAGGTATAAATATGAAAGCCAGATGCGTATCGCATAAAAAGCCTCAGGAGTCAGCGGCCACCCACCTCTGCGCTATTATGGTCGTCGTCACACTATCCCAGCTAATCATACGTTCGGGCAACACGGCGTGAGGGGAAATGCGCAAGTGGTGGGCCTCTTAGCCAGCGAATCGCTCATTTGGACTTCCTGCGTGGCTCTGGGATCGGACTAGATTGTTTCAAGTCGAGATCAACACTCGAGTGCCCTGGATTATGGACAAATGAAGATCCATTTCGCTAGCATGGTGTTTCTGGACCAGCGAAAAGAAAGCTTGAAGAAAGCTTGGCTGGTTGGGAGCCACCAGAGACATGGAGACTGACGGAGTAAGTGGGAACGAGATGTCATCATTGGTGACGTTCATTAATCAAATCGGAGATCAGGGATCGAGATAGCTGGCTGTTTCACCACGTCGCTGTCGGCAGGGCGCCTTAATTGCCACGAAATGCAGGCCTGTTTGAGTGTGCTTTTACTGTCAAGAAACAACGTTGAGGGACAAGAACAAGTTAGCTCGATGATGACGATGAAGTTTCGCGGTTGAAGTTCAGTTCCGCAATGGAGACATTGAAGTGGGCTCCGTGGACTCTGCATCTTTTCTTGAGAGTTGAGAGCGATGTGGCGGTGAATGGGCCTATAGTAAGAAGAGAGGAGTATTGGTATTCGCATTGATATCTTAAAGAGAGAAGTCAACTACAGTCAAACAGCATTAATCCAACAAACAACCAGAGAACGTCCAGTGGTATCCCATTATCCGTCCATTGTCGTATCATACAGTCAATTCCACCCATCCCGTGAGCATATAGCGAGGCCTGTTCTAGTCTCGCTCTTTTTCGCTCTTTTCTTTTTAGCAACTTATATTCCACTGGCCTCTGCGGCGTAATCGGGTATCAGCAATGCGGGGTCCAGTTACTCCCACTCGGGTGCTAGCCAACACCCTCCAGAACACACCGTCCACTCAACTCAACGAGTGGATGGAACGACACGAAAAACTCAAATCAAACATAAAATCAAATTAAACAAGTTGGTCACCCCATTAGTTCCCCTTGACCTTACGCTTGACCCATCCCCAGATGCCACCACTCTTCCGCTTATCGGACTTGGAGGTCTCCTGTTGAGACTTTTCGCTAGGGGCCTTGCCTTCTTCAGGGTTGGCGGCAGTGGGAGCACTCTCGGATTGGGCTCCTTGAGCTCCTTGAGCTTGAGCAGCTGATGGCTCAGCGGTCTTGGCCTGTTGCGATTTCTGGGTAGCAGCGCGAGCAGCAGCAGCACTGTCGGACAGCTTCTCCGGCTGTGTTAGTTGCTCCGTGGTCGGCTTGTTGGCTCCAGCAGCAGTCGCACCAGCAGTGGCTTGGATAATAGGGGGTAAATCATGCGCCTTCTCCGGTGGCGTGACAGCAGCCGGAGGTTTGGCCACAGCGGGTGTCTCTAGCTGTGGCTTGGCAATATCCTCGGTCTTCCCCTTTGCGGGATCAGTAGTGGATGTGCCTGTTGTGGCCCCGGCGGCCGCAGGCGCAGCCGTGGGTTGGGTCACTGCAGGCTCCTGGGCTGGAGGAACGGGTTTAGCCTCCTCTTTAGCAGGGCCAGGAGCAGATGTGCCAATTGTGGCAGCAGGACCGGTTGTGGAATCCGTAGGAACGCTGCCAACAACTGAAGGTTCCTTCTTGACTGTGGACTCCTTGGTGTCCTTCTTTGCAGTCTCAACCGCAGGTGCGGCAGTCGGTCTGGTCACTGCGGGTGCCTGGATGGCAGGCTCTTGGACTGCAGGGATCGTCTTAGCTTCCTCTTTGGTGGTACCAGCGGCAGAGGTATCGACAGCCGGGGCAACGGCTGCCAAGGGTTTGAACTCGGACGCCTTCTGATCTTTGGTAACTTCCGGTGCCGTAGTTTCGGAAGGAATTGCCTCCTCAGAAGTGATAGGTTTAGACGAAGTAGTGGGCTCAACGGCCTGAGGCTTCTTCAAGTCGACTGCGGAAGGGGTTTCCTTATTGTTTACCGCAGAGAGTCCGGGAACTTGCAGGATATTCAAAGATTTGTCTGCAGGGTCTGCGCCAAGTCCGGGGATCATCTGGGGCTTCACCGGGGTGGTTTCACTGGACGCGGCCGTGATGGGCGCACTCTCCTTTCCAGCTGGGGCCTTCGCTGCGACGGGTTCGGTTGACGGTGTATCATCGACCTTGGGCATTTTGGTAGGCTTCTGCTCATCAGTCGTAAAGATACCAGTCTCGTGGGGTCGCTTCGCATGCACTTCATCGCTGCTGTCCAATGTCTTCGGTCTTTCAGGAAGAGAAGTGGTCGCTGCAACGACTTCTGGGGTAGTGGCTTGAGGGGTCTCGGTCTCGGTCGCCAACTTCGATTCTTTAGTCGACTCGGGCAGCACTACGAAGAAGCAGAAGTCAGTAAACGATTTCAAAGGCACCTGAATTCATCCCATCTCACCTTCAGTCTCTAGAGCTTTAGCTGGCTCCGCCTTGGAGACCTGCGCCTTGTTCACGGCCTCCTCTACTGGGGGCTCCTCTGCCGGGGGAATCGGAACTTCATCTACATTTGAGGCGGCAGCGGCGGTAATCGGTGGGGCAGTCGCAGGGGTCTCATTCTCAACCTTGGTCTCGGTCGCCGTCGCGATATCCGGCACGGCAGCAGGGGTAGTGGTCGGGAATTCGACAGATTCTTTGGCAGCCTGCTCAACTTCTCCTTCCTTGGATACAATGGGCTCCTCAACGGGGGTGTCAGCGGCGCTATAAAGTGGAAGAAATATTATGTTAGTGAAAGTTCAAATTCGACGCAGGTACCATCTCCGGATGACGCAAAAGACAAATAAGTAAAATCGGTGCGACTCACGCAGCGGCCACAGGCTCAACGACCTTGTTGCTAGCAGCACCAGCAGAGGAACCACCCTTTTTCCCACCCTTCTTTCCTCCCTTTCCTCCCTTCTTGGGCATTGTGACGGAACAATAAAACTGTTGTTGTGCGGGGTGCGTTAGACTAGCCACGTAGCAACGAGCGATTGATTGGAGAGGGAAAACTAGGCATTGGACTTACAGCGAAAACAGTCGATTCGTTGATGGGGGAAAGGTCTGAGAGCCGTGTAGTATGACGAGATACTGAAGAGTGCTAGTAGGAGGGTGTCAGGGGGGAAGAATAAGATACTGGTAGTCTGGTTCAGTTCTTTCCGACTGCCCGCTAAAGGTAATTCAGCCGGCGAACGTTATTCCGAGATGAGTGCCGCTTCCAAGCCCTTGACAGCCCGATTTCGGAACGCGATGGTGTTGTCTGGATTGGTATTTTGTATAGTGATCAGGTGTCTGTAGGAGTAGAGCTGGGGTTGTTGTCGATAGTCTGTCGCTGTCAAGAGGCTGCTCATTACAAGGAGGGGAAGGAAGGGAAGGAGAGCGTGGAGAGGGTAGATGACTCCTAATATTATGATTTTACTGCTTTCAGGACGATATCCCTTCAGTTGAGTTGCAAGCATTCTCCTTGTGCAGTCCACAAAGCGCCAGTCCTTTATTGCCCTGTTGTTTCCGGCGATGCGATCGGTCGCGTGCTCACAAGTCTCATTATTCAGACAGCTGAAGTATGTAAAGATCCTAGTAGAACAGAGGACACTTGTTTCAATTATTTGTGTTTACAGCGTATTATTGCTATGATCTGCTTGGATTACTACATTATTAGACACGGAGTGGTGCTTAATCTGGATCGCATGAGGAAGGCATCTCTGATCTTGAACTTTTGATTATTTCGTGCAGCCGATTGCAGCCCTAGCTCCAAGGCCAAGCCACTTGCAGAACTCTTTGGTCGCATCTATGATCTGATACACTTTTTGATGTCCTCTGTACTCCGTACTAAAAAAAGCTTCGAATCCCTTCTGTAGATCAAAGCATCGTGATCTTCAAGCATGAGGACAGACTGTCCATCATTGATAGTTGACTGCTACGATGGTCCTGCCAAGCCTCATGACATCATCTTTCCCGTAAGCAATGAAGAGCATTCGTCTCATGTATATTTTGAAAAGGATTTTGGTCCCTATACATACGGAATCCGATCTTATAATACAGCGCTGTGGCTGACTTTGGTGATTCATGGTCGCGGGGTCGTGATAATAATATTCCACCCTTTGTACACTGTACTACGTCCTACAAGTAAATCGGAGGCTGAAGCTTAGTTCTGAACCCATGTCGTTCAATGCAAATGGTTCTACTCCGTATGCCGCAGTAACGTTATAGAAAGAGCATGAGTCAGGGGCCTGTAGAAAGACGTCATCCTAGAGATGATGCGTTATCTGTCTGGAAGAGCGTGCCGATTCCCGAGTGGTGGCTTACGGAGTGCTCCGGAGTATTACCGAAACCCACAAAGTGAATGTGGCAAACCAGTTCTGTTGAGTTGAAGATGGCACGTAGATACTCCGTAGTGACATGGCTAGAGAATAAAATAATGACAATGTTTACCTGGCATGTTATCATCGCCAAGAAAGCGACAGGCGTCATTGCATCCATCGGCTGGAAGAGGGCTGTGGCGCGGGCTGTGGTGGCTCGCCGATCGAGGGGCTTAGTGGCTTCTGGAATTGTTCGCTGCAGGCGCCTTGCTTCTGACTTCGTCTTCCATGATCCATCACCAGTCCTAACTCCTGAGTGTGCAAGTATCTAAGATTCTAAATGTAACATCGGATTCCTCAGTCATTAAATCCGGCCGGTATCGTGCAGCCGTGCTTGAACTTGGCAAGGAACCATATGGAAAAGAGTCCAGACTCCAGGCACACTTGGTCCTTGGATAATGATCCAGTGGAAAGATGTAACCCACCAACTGCGCTGTTTTCATTCGCTGGCTGGATCATTGGAACTTGATTGAGACTCCATCTGAACATTCGGGAGACCGAGATTTGGACGTAAAAGTCGGGAAAGCGAGAAGCGAGAGGACTTCATTTTAAATCTCTTATTCTCCACGTCACACAGGACACTCAAGCGATCCCCCATCCGCCTGCATAATTATTGCTTTTGATGCTGGGGTTGAAGTGAGGGATTTCCTCCACGTCGCCTTCACCGGATGATCGGGCAATCGCGGCTTGATAGACTGTATATTAATGAGAATGGGAACGTTTGTGGATGTCATTGAATACCAATCACGCCCTCGAGCTCGACTCCAGTCCGGCGTCTCCAGGCTGTCTATAACTGATTTATGAATGTGGGGGTGCCAATACCCATTCTCCGTTGATTAATATCTTGTGTGGCCTTGACTTTCCTCCTTCCTTCTCTCTCCTCTCCAACTCCCTCCACCAACTCTCCCCTCACCTTGGATTCACCTCACCCTCTCAGCAAACGATGATACTAAGGTCTGTCCGGATCATCGATTTTTATCTGTGCTTGCACATCGCCCGCCTCAATCCCCTTGCTGGGAAGGCCCAGCCGCTGTGATCGATCTGTCAAGGAAGACGCTCCCTCCACCCATTCCTTCTTCCTTTATCTCCTCACTTTTCGGCACCATGAGCTTCCGAGAGAAAATACGCAAGGTTTTTCAGAGACAAAAACCCAAGGAATCCGTCTCCGAGACAGGAATCAAGATCGTTTACTACCGTCGAAGCGAGATTCCCCCGCCAAAATTCAAGGGTCCCTTCGACAAGGAACATCAGAAGAAGTTGGCCGCGTGGTCGTTCCAGGATGCCCAGGCAGATCGTCCTCGCTCGCTTGATTTGTCGCTGTCACCTTGTACAACTGTACCAGATCACATCCAACCCCGGGAGTTCACCGACGCGGCTCCAGACCAGGTTCGACCCAGGATTCCAAGCCTGGAATCGTCAGACGGAGGTACGAGATTCTGCATCGAGGCGTTTATTGACTCTAGTCTTTCTAACCAATCATCAGCGTCCCCATCGGTCTACCATGACGAATTCATCCAAGATCGACAGGGAACAGGGTCCTTGTCTTCGCTCACTGCCGTTGACCCTGAAAGCTTCAGCGACTCAACAAGGACTCTGTTCCTTGATCCTCACGAGGACGATACAGTCATTAAAATCAAGGAGTCGGTCCGAACTACATCGCCGACGTTACGCACGGTCTCGCCGCCGCCCTCAACAACCAAAGGGATCCATATGCCATTTGCGCCCGAGGATCTAACACGAGCGTTGAACGCTATTCACATCTATTCGTAGATTTACCAGTATTTCCAGGCCGCCTTTTGACAAGGTTTATTTTTGTACTCTTCCGCCATTCCCGGCCGACCATCGATCGTTCTCGCCCTATCCCCCCTCCAGGGGATCCCTGCTGCAACTTCTGCAGTGGCAAGGCTTTGAGGACCCCATCCGTTCATAGCTGTCACTCACTGCTCAGTGCAGCAGACAAACAACGCCACAAAGCAGTGCTCGTGGGTCGTTGCTTACCTTTGATTTTCTCATTTGACATTCCATTGCATGGCGAATACCCGCTCTAACGAGACCGATGAACATTATGAATAGACTTGCCTTGAGCCAGCTGATTCGAAATCGCTGGTATCGAGCCCTTTTGCGTTGTACTTAACAGGCTAGACAAATAAATAAATATCAAAGATTCTGGTTTCGGGGTTGGTGGGAATGTGGGAATGTGGCGATGCGCCAAGTCAATAATTGGATTCTAGCAAAAGTACTCCGTACATTCCAATGCTTTCTCATGACTCAACTCTCAGGATCCAAGACGCTACTCTGGAGATCGTTTGAAGTCATGAGTCTATCCATCCACTAGTAACCATCTATCTAGGGATCTATCTACTCCGGAGTCCGGAGTCCGGAATAGCGGATACCTGGTTACCGGGTTTATCACTACCGTCCGGAGCAGTGCTACCGTAACTCGTGAGACTTTCTGGTCGCTCGATCCAGCACGCCGATCGATGATGGTTTTGTTTCTGCACGCGCCTCGGGCTCTCTCATTCGTCGGGGTTTGTTGGCAAAACGAGGCTGCAGATGTCCACTTTTGACTCGAGTCTGCAGATTCGGTCACACTTGGGGATTAGGTAGGAATGTACTCCGTAGAATGCAGATTGCTTCTACTTCGAACACGATGGCACGGTATCGAGGAAAGTACTCATTTTCGATGTGGTTGGAGTATTTGGACATACCTGTGACTCTGCCCCAGAGGGATAGTAGCAGTTGCCTTTGAATCATGGTAGGTTACTTTATCTACAACACCCCAACTTTGGTTATATGCTTAAATATTTCTGGCAATATACGTCGTCCTGCTGAACATATATCCCGGCATATCAAGAGATCTGAGATCACTTCGTCTTCGTTCTGCCTGTTCAAGAATGATGATGTGTCTATTTTCTTTGCTTCTTCCTTCGATTCTCTTCCAAGTACAGTAGATCTCCAAGGCCCAAGCTCTGTTGCAGTTCATCTATTGGCTGAGTTAGGGCTGTAATTTCGGGGTTTCTCTCTAAATATTATCATAGGTTCAGGCTAGATTCTCGCCGCTTGAGGTGACTTACGTTGATCGTACCTTGGTCTCAATACAATCTAGCTCAGTGACTAGACTCCCAGGAGTCAGCAGGATTTTCTTGACAAAGTGTATCGGCATGGAACCTGGAGGCTGGAACCTCGAATGGTGGGACAAAGTCCTTGCCGAACCCCAAGGACTTGATGTTGGTATCCCCATTATCACCTTTTGTTGTCCGTTCCCAACTTAATCTGTGATACATACTTGCTAATAACCGAAGTACGATCCACGATTCAGCCCTTGAACCTAGGTACATCGTCGATCAGCCCAACGAGGCACGATATTCTGCGATGGGGTCATCCCTGCAGTGAGCACGAAGTGCTATTTTATTCGCAAACCTGGATTCTTGGATCAGCCTGATTCTGGGACCGTGCCATGGAAGCTGCGGCCACAATCCCCTTGGCCTGTTCTATGTGATCGAGTGTACCGTGACGACCTGATCTTCAGCTACTGTAACTCTGTTTCGAACCATAGATCTCATGGAGTGGCTTTGATGCTCTGGCTTATGTGCTCGAGGGTATTTTCAACGCTAGATGGGGTATCTCGAACGTTTTTGGGTGTGATGGAGGCCACGTGGTATTATACTTCACTATCACCAAGAGGGGCGTGCGTGAGTTGGGCATAGAGTTTGTTTGTACTATGTAGGACGCGAGGGCATTGAAAAGCCCCAGGCGGGGCTCTGGATTTTATATCCGTTGATTGATAAGGGATTTGAGGTCCAAGGGGGTATTTTGGAAGTATATAAGCCTTGTTTTTCCTGTTGTAGACGTGCTGACTTCATGTCTTGTACTCGAGAATTGGCACTTTACTTATCTCAACACCACGTATCAATTTTGCCTCCTTATACCACCATACCTGGCTCTATACATTCTTCAAGTGCTCGTGTCTGTTAGATCTCACCGTCACTCCCTCTACCCACCCAAATGGAAGAAGACCAAAACGACAGCTATATCCTTCCTCGCGGCACCGAGAAAAAGCACCTAGGCCCGCTAATCAACGATCTAAACCTGAACCTTGCAACCCTCCTTCACGCCCCCGTATGGTCCAAACACCAAGTCTCCGTCCCATCAGCCGATACCTCAACTCGATTCGGCAGATTCGGCGGCCAGTTCGCCCTAGAGCTGCAAATGGATATCCTCCTCGACTTCCCTAGTGTATTCCACGGCATCCTCTCAGATGACACCTTCTGGGACGACTTCCTCGCCTGCCCCCTTATCCGTTCTAGCCCTCTCCATCTCGTCATAACTGACCCGGGCTGTCGGCGGAGCCAGCATCTGACTTAGCGCGAAAACCTCAGCCTGTTTGACAGCTACCAAACCCAGAACATCGCCGGGCAGATCCTCTTCGCCCACCGAATTGGGAAGACGGAGATTATCATGGAATGCGCTACCCTGTGTGCGCGCATGATATGAACTGCACGATCTTCATAAGTTCCTCCGAAATCGACGCCGTTAAACAGATCAGTCATCACGAGCGCAACTATAATCAGCGCACATGGATTCTGTTCTGACACTGACAACGACAACGAGAAAGGCTCCCTTCGAGCAGCCACAAACGAAGCCCCCTGCTACTCTCTCTCTCGCCTCGACTCAACCTACCATATCCTCAGTGGCACTGTCGGCCCCCACCCCCTGCCAACGATCACACGCACTTTCCAGTCCCTCCTCGGCCAGAAGATAGTCCTGTATCTCCAGTCTATCTCATAAGGGGACCGGACTCGACGCCCTCGTTTCACATATTGGTTCATCTGGCGCCGCGGCACTAGCCATGTTTGTGCCTTTTATCGAGGACCCTTCCGTTCGTCTTATAGCCGTCGAGGACATCGACGCTGCGCCGTTGTCTCGTGGCTCTGTGGGCGTGATGTATGGGTGTAAGACTCTCCTGCTACAAGACGAGCATGGCCAGATTTGAATTTCCCGTACGGGGCCGGAGTTGGCGCATTGGAAGGATTTGGGCCGGGTTGAGGCTGTTGCGGTTGGGTGTGAGGAGGCTGTTAGGGGTTGCGGGTTTTGGCGGAGTGTGAGGGGGTTGTGGCCGGGTTGCCGACGGGGTTTGCGGTTTTGGAAACTGTTAGGGTGGCTAGGGATGTTGTTTTTGCTTATTTCTTGGTGAGGCGTTTGCTTTTTTTTTGGCGGTGCCTTGTTTTTGCTATTGTGCTTGTTGTTGGGTTAATGTGTCTTTTTCTTGTGTCCTGGTGTTGGTGGGCGTTTCTATGGTGTTGGCGTTGGGATATATATATATATGATTTGTTCATAATAATCCAAGTTCATGCTTCTATCATCAATCATGGTACCGTATAGAAGGTCTATCCGTAACATTCATTTGAGAACAGGGTTCATATCTAGTCCTCGTGTGTAACGGCCATATCCAAAACCTCCACTCGTCCTCGCCCGCGCGTCTCATTACCCACGAACTCATTGAGTCCCTTAAAGGCACCCGGTTCAGCGAAACCCACCACCTCCCACTCATCGCCTCCGGCGATCTCCTGAGACTCAACCGATTCGATGAAACTCAAAATCTTGTCCTTGACGTTGCTTGGTCCCTTTGCAGGTGCAGGGGCAGGGGCAGTCTCGGCTTCGGAATCAGATTCATGGTGTCGAGCCGATTTCGACTTCCCCTTGCCACCCTTCTTATTGTTCTTGGCGCCGCCTCCGCCGGACGGGACCTCTTTCTCTTTATTTGACCCAGCCGGTGCGCTGGACTTGACACTTTGCTTTAACAGCGAGACAGGGCACGTTACGCGCAGTCGCATCCGCGCCCGCATAACAGGGATCGGCTGCCACGCGATCAACGCTTTCATGGCTTCCAGCGCTTGACTCTTGGCTGACTTGTTTGGATGCGCGCCTGTCCATAACGGCTTGCGCGGTTGTGTTGCTGTCGCGGGATCCTCGCCCTCTGCGACACCATCCCCATTCTGCTGCTGCTGCTGTAACTGACCGCTGGCCGCACTCAACTGGTCCAACGCCTTTGAAATCATCCCGGGCGTGTAGACCCTCTTTGTGCCTGGATCAATTAACCGGCCTGAAACAATGTCGAGGACTTCCTTCTCAACCCGTTCGGCAATCTCCTTCCTCTCGCGCTCGCCGACTTGTACCTCACCCTTGCGTAGAATCTCTTGTCTGATTTCATCGGCGGGGGTGTCAGACCCAAAGGCCTTTGTCAGTTCTGCGGAGGGCGCGGTCTGAGCCTTTGAGACGGAGAGGAAGATGGTGGGGACTTGTAGGACATTGTCGAGGTCCTTTTCGGCGCCGGATCGGTATTCGAGGAGTTTGTTTTTGTAGCAGGCTAGTTCGAAGCGCTTTTTCCCTGTTTGTTAACGATATTAGTGGTTTTTCTTAACTTGGGTTGTTCGGGCCCCACGAACCTTTTTTTAGCCTGACGATGGAGACGTTTGTGAATTTTATTTGGTTGGAGGGTTGGTTGATAGGCATGGTGATGGCCACTTGCTCGGGTCCGAGACTGCTTGGTTCGTGATTATCTGTGAGGGCTGAGCTGAAGGTATGTTGAATGTTTCCTCTCGGGCTGTCTGACTGAAGATAAAAATGGTGCTCAGTATCGATAACCGACGTCAGAGCCCAGTTGTTGCGGGTGCAATTCCTGATTGGATGAAATCACATGATGCGGGGCTTTGTGCCGCCGGGTGAGTCAGCCCGTGACCCCGGTCCCGTGATTTCATCTTCTCGGAAGGTACCGGACCCTGATTGGCTGCCCCTGCAGGTTGCTATCGGCGTCATCGCCTGCCACCTGCACCGCCTCGTCACCTCCAGGTCTTCGGCTCTCTCCTCTCCAGCCTCTCCTCACCTGCTTCCTCTCTCCTCTCATCTTGTACTTTGACAGTAAGTAGCTTGTTCTTCGGCTACTTCTTTCACTGTATAGCGTTAGATATCACAGTGAGCCATTTCTTCTCGTTACCCTCCTTGTACCTATCGCCACTCTTGACCCTGATTACTGATAAGCTCGTCGCCTACGAAGGTCCTCATCTGCCCGGTACTTGCTGGTACCTCGCAACCGATTCATCTCCAACCATTTCCGTCAGCTTTCTTCGTTGTTACTGGCACATAACTGTCACAATGAGACTTCTATCAGCCACACTGCTGGTCGGGGCTGCGGCTGCGGCTTCTCCTGCTCAACAAGTCCTCGGCGGCCTGAAGGGCTTTGGAGACTCCTTCCAAGACTCCGTGCAAGACAACTTGCCCAAGCTTAACAAGCCTCTTGAAGTTCTCGAGGATAAACTCAAGTCTCTTTCTGATGATGCTCGTTCTCTCTGGGAGGAAGTTGCAAATGCCTTCCCCGAAAACTTGGACCACAATCCTGTCTTCTCTCTCCCCAAGAAGCATACCCGTCGCCCGGATTCCCACTGGGACCACATCGTGCGTGGATCTGATGTTCAGAGTGTCTGGGTGACTGGGGACAGCGGCGAGAAGGAGCGTGAGATTGATGGTAAGCTTGAGGCTTATGATCTCAGAGTTAAGAAGACAAACCCGGCTTCCCTCGGCATTGACCCAGATGTCAAGCAGTACACGGGTTATCTAGATGACAACGAGAACGACAAGCATCTGTTCTACTGTAAGTCGCTGATGCTGTTATGATATCATCTGCTAACCTCTTCAGGGTTCTTCGAATCTCGCAATGACCCTGAGAATGATCCCGTGGTCCTTTGGTTGAATGGTGGTCCCGGCTGCTCCTCTCTGACGGGTCTCTTTTTGGAGCTCGGACCTAGCAGCATCGACGCCAAAATCAAGCCAGTTTACAACGATAACTCGTGGAACGCTAACGCTTCCGTTATCTTCCTCGACCAGCCTGTTAACGTTGGTTACTCGTACAGCAACAACGCTGTTAGCGACACAGTTGCTGCTGGCAAGGACATATATGCCTTGCTCACCCTCTTCTTCAAGCAATTCCCTCAGTATGCGAAGCAGGACTTCCATATCGCCGGTGAATCCTATGCTGGCCACTACATCCCCGTCTTCACCTCGGAGATCCTCTCCCACAAGAAGCGCAACATCAACCTAAAGTCTGTCCTGATCGGTAATGGTCTGACCGACGGCCTCACCCAGTATGAACACTACCGACCCATGGCCTGTGGTGACGGTGGCTACCCTGCTGTGTTGGATGAGAGCAGCTGCCGCGCTATGGACAACGCTCTTCCTCGTTGCCAGTCTATGATCGAGTCCTGCTACAACAGTGAGAGTTCTTGGGTCTGTGTGCCTGCCTCTATATATTGCAACAACGCCCTTCTCGCCCCTTACCAGCGCACTGGGCAGAACGTGTACGACATCCGCGGCAAGTGTGAGGACGAGAGCAACCTTTGCTACAAGGGCATGGGTTACGTCTCCGACTACCTGAACAAGGCCGAAGTTATTGAGGCTGTTGGCGCCGAAGTTGAGGGCTACGACTCTTGCAACTTTGACATCAACCGCAACTTCCTCTTCCACGGTGATTGGATGAAGCCATACCACCGCCTTGTCCCCGGCATCCTGGAGCAGATCCCCGTCCTCATCTACGCCGGCGACGCCGACTTCATTTGCAACTGGCTCGGAAACAAAGCCTGGACCGAGGCTTTGGAATGGCCAGGCCAGGCCAAGTATGCCGATCTTCCTTTGGAGGATCTTGTGGCTGTCGCCGACGAGAGCAAGGGCAAGAAGATTGGTCAGATCAAATCTCACGGCAACTTCACCTTCATGCGTCTATATGGCGCTGGCCACATGGTTCCCATGGATCAGCCCGAGGCGTCTCTCGAGTTCTTCAACCGCTGGCTGGGTGGTGAGTGGTTCTAGATGGTTGGTTAGTATGCTCTGATCTAGATGTTATGCTTTTGGAGTAATTCTGATTGCAGTCTTATGTTTGTGAATGCTCAATACAATTTTTGATTTAATCGCTTGTTTGGGATGTGTCATAACATCGCTTCTGATATAGAGTGTTGTGACGTACGCTATATTCAATGAGACTACACGCTGCATCTTTAAGTCTAGTCCTTGAAGCATGAGTTATTTATCACGGATGCAGTCTCATCGGCCTCCCCGAGGTCCCTGAAAAGATATAGTTTCGACAACCCGGGTAGTAGTAGTAACTACAGCGACTCCAATTAGCTTAAGCACACCTAGGTGTCGTCGGTATTATAATAAAGTTGAAATCATCCAACAGGGTTTAATTCCTAGTCGTGGATTGGGATCTTGTCCAGTCAGTGAACCGTCACTCTCTTTTTAACAAAGGGTAGGCCTTGCAGTGGTGTTCCAACTAGGTAAACTTACGACTTTACTTGATTTAGATCCCAAGGTCTTTCACTCTACTATACTTAGTATATCTACAGAAGGTACACATTATGTATGATCCATACGCTATTCCCGAAATAGTAGTTAGTGCTTTTGGGAATGGCTACTTTTTTATTTAGCCAGTTTGCTACGTATGGATCCCAAGTCTCCGGTTTAGAAGTTTAGAAGACTGGGAAATTCGCGGGGAAGGTGGATCTGATTTGTACGGAGTAGAGAAGGCTAGATTGTCGGTAGTTTGCGGGCGGCGAGTGGGATTCCAAGGACGAGGGACGAAAGTGTACCTGGTTGGTACGGGGGTCTTTGCCTACAGCATCGGACTTGCGGTCTTTGAATGCCACAGGCGTGGAACGGTTGGTGACTTGAGGACAATGGATCGTGCTCGAAGGAGACCGCTTGTCTACTTTACGCAAACGCAGAAGATTTGTGGTCTATTTTTTCATTTCAATTGGTATGATTCTTGTCATTTTCCAGCCCGTGTCCATTTTTCCCTATCCCTCGGACACCAGGTAGTTATTCGTTAAAAACACACCAACATACAACAAGGAAACACCCCATATCCCGTCCAGCAGCAAAAGAACGAGTTGTTTAGCCCTTCTTCTTGCTGACACCGACGGTGCGACCACGGCGGCCGGTGGTCTTGGTGTGCTGACCACGCACACGGAGACCCCAGTAGTGACGGAGACCGCGGTGAGAGCGGATCTTCTTCAGGCGCTCGAGATCCTCACGGTACTTGCTGTCGAGAGCGTTGGAGATAACCTGGGAGTCCTTGCCGTCCGTGATATCACGCTGTCTGTTGAGGAACCAAGAGGGAATCTTGTACTGGGTGGGGTTCTGGAGGATGGTGACGATACGCTCGAGCTCTTCGGTGGTGAGTTCACCGGCACTGTTTCAGAAAATGCGTTAATTTTGTATTCCGTTGGAGGAGTGGTTTGTGCGTAGTGAATGTTTCCCGAGGGCTTCGGATACTGTGCTGATACGAAAAGAAAGCTCGAACATACCGCTTGGCGAGGTCAACGTCGGCCTTTTTGCAGACCAGGTTGGAGTAACGGCGACCGACACCCTTGATCTGGGTCAAGGCGTACATGATCTTCTGCTTGCCGTCAACATTGGTGTTGAGCAGACGCAAGATGTACTGAAAGTTCGTCTTCTCGCCGGACACGAGCGCTATATGTTGAGAGAAACCCAGTCAGCGAATTCTGTCATTCCGTTGATTGTGCGTTGATATTTTGAGATTTCGAGATCTCGCCGTGTGCCCTGCAACGATTTCTAGAACCTCCGGAAATTTCCTTCAAAAAAGCAGAACAGGCGGTTGACAGGGTAGACAGGATAGACACAGGACGTACACATGATGGGCGGTTGGCGCGAATGGAATCGCGATAAGTTGTCGACAGCGAAAGGTGTGAGAAGGAGGTGAAGTCGAGGGCTCTGACGGCTTCAAGTTTGCTCGCCCATTGTGGGATCGGCTCGCTTATACCACGCTAACCATTTTAGGATTATCACGTGAGAGCCATCATTATCTGCCTCAGGCAAATATTTCTCCACATTACTCTATATTTTCCCCACTCCCGGGCACGTGACCACTCCGTGACAAAGGTATCAGATATACACCCGTGATCAACCCTGCCCTGTTGGAGCCTAAGGAAGGTCTGTTAGTGACCATAAACTATACCTAAGCGCAGTTTTTCAACCTCTTGATACCTATCCTTTTTTTAGTTCTATATATATATACATCAACGGTGGTTCATTTTCTTCCTTACCTACCCAAGCGAACCGATTAACCCTCACCCACCTGAGCGAAGCGAGGGCAAGCTTGCTTGTCTAACTACATCTACTCCGTACATCTTCGACCTCAGCTTCGACTTGGCCTTATTTTAGCACGTTGCTATAAATTTCTCATTGATTTGAAGGTGCAGATTTTATGCTTAAAATAGTAGCGAAAGAACCACTTGCACAAAGAGCTCTGCTAATTCTGTACCTGTCTCGGCTTCGACTGGCTTTGTTCGAGGACAATTTCGCCTCGAATCCGTAGTTCAACCACACATGGCGCCTTATCAATAAAGAGGTCCATATCATGCTACCCTGGATTGTACCAGTGACCTTGGTGATGCTACAAGGCTTCCATGGAGCCTCTACCTTAGGCTATGATGGAAGACCCTTCGCATTCTTTCAAGTCCACAATCTCTTCTTGTTACAGGGAATGGACCAATGCTAATTATATACTATTGAATGAAGCATCAATCGAGTTACCTTGAATATATAATCATGAGAATCCTCTCAGGCCAGCTGCAACAATGTCCGTAGCCTATATTTATCACTATTATTTTCTGTTGATCAGATCCTGCCAGTACTCTTCTTAAACCTATATACCTGCCATGGACGCCGAGAGGGACTACCCACGCCCTCCCTACAATGTGGAGGTGCTCGGACAAAAGCTCAACCTGGATTCTTTGCCCGACCCGCCAGAGTACTGGCGATATTTGGGGTATAAAACGATGCAGGCCTTGAACGAATCGGGCCAGAACCGCAAATCTAACGCGGAAGATACCAGGCGCTGGGCCGACTTTTATCTCTGGGGGTTCGAGTGTAAAACCTCCAATTCAAAATCAAAAAAACACAAATTTTCGATGGAACAGACAGAAAAAGTTCTCCAAAAGCTCATGTATTACACCGCAGAGCGCCACCTGCCACGGAGTTGGCGAGAGTTCAACGACTTTAAGGATGCTGGTCCCCGCCTGATTGATTATAATAAAATCCCGTGGGAAAGAGAAGAAACTCAGCTTAAACAAGACGGGCTATGGTATGCGCCCGTCAGCAGAAATTTTCCTACCCTTCCCAACACTTTCGATATCAATCTTGCAGATTTTCGGCGACCTGCAATTACTCCAGCCCACTGGCCAGATACGTGGATACAACAAGCTCACATTGCACAAACAGTTGAGGCAGTTTCTGCCCCAGTCGCTACCCCAGTCGCAGCCCCAGTCCCCGCCTCAGTCGCAGCCCTAGTTGCTCCAGTTGCAGGGGTATCATTCGTCCCTGCCGATGCTCCAGCTACAGGTATCGTGGCCATTCCTGGTGAGAGGCCAACCAGAAGCAACGCCGAGGAACTATCGCAGGTACAGGAGGATTTGGAGCGGGCCATCCTGAGATCCGCTTATACCGATTTGGAGCGACACCGAACTGCTTCCGCTCGAGAACCGCCCCGGAATTATACCGCCACAACTAGTGAGGAAGTCATGGTTAGTGTTGTTCAGATTTCTTCAGCCCTATCACACGCGCGGATGACTCAAGATCCCTCCGGCAAGCCGTACGTTGACCGTGGCGGCCGAATGCACGCTGTGAGGGGACGTGGCCCGGAATATAGTCGTGAGTCTGCTATTATGGATTGCGTCATCACAGTCGGCAAACTACTCGATGCTGGATCCACGAATGCCGACCGCAAAAACCAACAATGGTTTGTGAACCTTGATATGCTAGAGAAATCATTCATTGAGCTCTGCGATGCCAACTGGGACTCTTGTACGGCTGTCACTGGCGCGGAAATGAAGGAACGATTTCGAAGCCTGATCCTCCAAGCCAAGCCTAATTTTGGAGACCGTGGTCCAGACGAAGTCCGATTTCTGTGGAGTGCAGTTGCGAAAAGCCTCGGCCAGTTTGCGCTCAAATACGACACCACCGATACTCCTTGCCCGTGCACAGGGAGTATTACGACTATCGGAGAACACGTTGATCACGTGCTGGAGCCCCCCGTTGAAGAACCTGTAAGGGATTCTCAGGGCGTGACCATGCAGGAGCTATTCGATCGTGTTTTTACGGCTACAGCAAACTCGGCGTGTCAGAACTGTGGTCAACCCAATACAATTCTCTCGAGGAAGAATTTCCACAAACTTCCTCCACGTCTGGCTGTAAGAATTCCGCTGGGTATCTCAGTCGTCGGACACACAGGGAATGTGGCAGTCGCATACAAGCAGGCGGATGCCTATGCACAGGAAGGTCGCGCTGTCTATCGCTGGCTCGGTGGTATCTATTATGACTCGGAGTCATATCGCGTTTTCTGGGCTGATACAAAGCCGGGGGAGACCGAAACTCAGCAGGTTTGCATGTATGAAAGCTCGACCAACGGACTGATCGTTGCAGGACAAGCCGCTAGCAGGGGCGAACGAGTACCCGTCAAATGGTGCAACAAAAAAGTGATACCAATGCTCTTCTATGAACGCGTCCAAAATCCGTCGGAGGATGTACTCAAAGAGGCCTTGAGGATCGTTAAACAGATGGCCGTGCGTCAATCTCGCGGCCATGCGATTCTCGAGACCAATCCACGTCGACCTGTGCCTGATTCCGGCCGACCCTTCCAGACAGACTATCCATGGCGGCCACCGGCAGTGGAAAGACCAAGGGATGCTCGGCATTATTTTCATACAGCCAAGTCTGCGAGAATGGCACCGCCATCGGACGTCCACGAGAGGGGAACACTGCGAAATATGGGGCCAGACAGGCGTGCAACTATGACAAGTCAATCGAGTTATTCAACAAATTCGGGGCTGTCAAGAACAAGTTCGCAGTCAACAATGAGGGGAAACTTTGATGCGCAATCGGGGCTCACACCAAGGGTCACCCATGGCATGTCGCTGTCTGCATCTGAAATGCGGCAAGGTTCGAATGAAGATATTCAGATGCAGGATGTGCAGAGGGACAACGCTATTGATCTAACCGCAGAGCTTAGTCTTCCCCCCAGTGGTGAAGTCCACCAGAGCCAGTACCTGCAATCACATATGTCGACAGGAAAGCGCCCGCACCCCGGTCAAGAGGAGGCTTCAAGACCAGCAAAACGTCGAACGCCACCGCGGGATAGAGCAGAAGAAGAATTAGCCTCTGACTCAGGAAATCGGGACACCCCAAATGAGGGGTGAGTAAAGGAAGTGGGTTGAGATTTGCCTTTGAATTCGTGGGGTTTGTGCCCCCTTTGTTTGCACGCACCACGCTGTACCTGTTAATTATTATTCCAGTTGCTACTTGCACATATGTAGTTGTATATATAGACTTATGAATAGACGTATTGATTTCCATCGTCTTCCTATAATGTCCCATATAGCCCGATGGGGTTCACCTAGTCCTCGCAACTGACAACGGTTAAATCGGTTACTAGAAGCTGTGGTCCTGGTTGATAGTCCCTATCTATAAGCTATGTCTGTATCAATAGTAATATAGCAAGGGTCTTATTCTGCTGAAAGAGTCAGTCTATGAATGTTCCTCCAAGTGAGGCCCTGAATGAATCTACTTCCACCCCCCTGCCATATCTCTTGATTTTTCATGGAGCGTTCAGGCATTGCGCAATCAAAACACTTACTGCTCATTCACTTTGAAAAATAGGAAGAACCTGACCACGTTTCGACTCTCGAATTTATCGAACTGGCCTCTTCGCCTGCTCAAGTTCTCTCTCCTAAAAACTCTCTCCTAAAAATTTTCGTCTACGAAAACTTCCCCCACCAACACTCTCTCACCAAAACTTTCTCTAGTCTTCACCTGAGTTCGTTTCACCATGTTCAAGTCTATCCTCAAGAATTTAATCAATTTCGGTATCGAGCGCGGTACTCGAATTTTGTAAGTCACATTTGTCCCAATCAAGTTGTATAGTACATACTGACCGTCTAGGACCAGTATGATCCGCGAAAATGTACCCCACCAGCCCTGTCCCGACCCTAGGTGGACTCATGAACCCCTGTCATGAACAATACTAATCTACTTGGGTAGGCAGATACCGACCCTTGGAGCTTAGCAGAAAAGGGGGAATCGGAGTTTGTTCTTAAAGTTAGTTCTGCTATAGCTCTGTCTGAGTTGTTCCCTGTCTGTTATTGAGATGAGGTTACTAACGTTTGGCTCTCTACTAGGAGTAGACGCTGTAATGTTCTTTTTTTTTTTTGTATTTTTTTTTTTTGTATAATAGAGAGTCAAAGCTTTATCGACAATAAAAATTGTTCTGTTTTATCTTCATCCGTCTATAAAGTATTCTATGTGTTCATAGCCGCGCACGATGAGCACGATCTGGACGCGGCGGCCCAGTAGGTTGATCACTCTTCTTCGGGGCAGAGTGATACCCCCCCTTAACATTATCCGTATTGGTGACCGCGCCACTCTCATCCCGACAAATACCCAGCTCAATCAACTTCGCGAACGCCCGTGCGAAATGCTCAAAGAACACCTCCTTATCCCCCGCATACTTCTCCACCCACGGCCGAAACGCAGTGTCATCCCGCAGCGCAATATCCGTCGGCAGCATCATAAGCGGCTCCTCATGCTCCTCCGCATCCGGATCAACATAGACAAACTGACTGACCCCATTCTCCAGCGTCTTCGCCCTCCACTCCATCGTCAACAGCAGCTTGAAGAACTGGTTCGAGAACCGCGTCGGGTTGTTCACCCAGGGGCCCTGGAACCCGCTCCGATCGGCATGGCACCGGCCGAGATTATGCCCGCCCGTTAACGCCACGATCTCCTGGTCGTTGAAGCCCATGCGGTAGAAGATAAAACGGAGGTGCTCGGCGCCTTGTGCGCCGTCTGGGAGTCGGCCTCGGGGTGGGACTTTGGAGTCGTCGACGTGGTCTGTTCGCCCGGGCTTCCAGGGGATGTGAGGCCCGCCCATTTCCTTGACCGCGACGACGCCAGCGAGCGTCCAGAGGTCGCTGTATGTTATCCAGGGGTGTGCTTGTTTGACGGGTTCGAGGAAGGCGCGGCCGTGTTGGAGGCCGGCGTTTGCGGGATCGCCACCTTCGGCTTCGTAGCGCATGCCGGCGCCGTTGGACCCGCCTGTGTCGGATTCAGCGTCGTATGTGCCGGCGGAGTGCCTGGCAGAGAGGATGTTAGCACGGGTTCGATTTGTCTGCGTATGCGTTTTGAGTGCAAGGGTATACGGACCATGCGAGTCGCACGAAGACGGGGCCTGCGCTGCCATCGTCGTAGTCGGGTTTCTTGAGCTGGGCGACGATGTCGCGGCGGACTGCGGTGTAGTCTCCTGGTTCGCTCATTTTGCTACTGGAGATTGTTAACGGTATAATACAGAGAGAAAATTGAGGAAAGGAGAGTGAAGATAAAGTCAGAGATACGATAGTCCTGCGGTGGATCGCTCGGCGAGCCGAAATTCGGGATCCGCGATCACCACAGGATGTGCCGAGGTCTACCATGAAGGGAAAGATCAAGATCCATTCGATTGTTAATTAGCCATATTCAGAAGGACGTGCGGAGTACATCAAACAAGAGGAAGAACCTCGGGCTCAAGACGAGCTGTCATGTTCAGGAACATTCGCGACCGTCTGCTCCATCTCCCACTCCAACTGGTTCGACAGATCTGACCCCGAGCCCGATTGTGAACGTGATGCCGAAGTTGCAGCTGAAGATGGAGCTGAACCCTGCACGCTTGCTCTGTCCTCCATCGCTTCAATCCGCCCCTTCCAAGCCTGTTGCAGTTCCTTGATCTGTCGCACTAGCTCCTCAATATCTTCTAGTATCTGCCGCCGCCATCGTTGATGCCGAACCAGACTGCGCTTTAGTTTGCGAATCCGCTTTTCCCGGTGTTTGTTGACAGTTTCGATAAACCCATGCAAAGGTGCCGTGTTTTCCGGGGTCAAAAGATCGTCGTCAATTGCGTCGCCGATGGCGACGAACGTGTTGGACATCTGTTGGGCGACGGAGTGCATTAGGGCTGTCTTCTGACTTGAGGTCAAAGAGGCGATGTCCTGGAGGAACGTGGAGGAGGCAGACGAGTTCATTTTAAGTCGAAATTAGCTGACAAGCTTGTGTTTTGAGGTCGGTTCAAACTGCTCAGTGATGACTGCGATGAGAGATGTAGAGGAAGGATACTCGCCATGTCGCTGCAGGCTCCGTAAATCTTTTCCCTACACAATGAATCAAGCTCCTTGTCTGAGCAATCAATTTTCTACGCTCTTGCTTTGGTGAGTACATCTCTCTTCCAAGACCAGTCGGAGGGTGCAAACGCCCGTCCCGGTGCTCAACGTCGGCCCGTCGGGGCGGATTCAGGGCAGGGCATAAAGGGCTATAAAAGGCTATATAGGGCTAACCCCGCCCCGCGAGTTTGCACTGTTTGTCTCAAATTTCTTCTCTTCGACATCGTCATCTACACAAGTCCGATCATCTACGATTCTCGATCAGATCACAATGGCGCCCTCCGCACACCCCCAAATAGAAGAACTCCCCGACGACTTTGACGAGTCGCTCGACCTCAACGCTCCGACCCCGCCTCAACCAAAGCCCGCCCCCGCAAACGTCGAACTCCCCCTCCGCGGCAATGAGGAGCGTCTCAAGGAGTTGGAAAAGGACACACCCGCGCCGAAGCTGCCGCCTGCGATGGCTGCCGTGGATTCACATACAACGGATGAATTGGCGGATATCCTGAATAAGACACCGCTGTTTATGACAGATATCAGTAAAGCTGGGGATGAGAGTGAGTGTTTACCCCGGTCGGATGCAGGATGTAAGGATGCTGACTGTAGGTAGATGGCGAGAATGTTCTGCTTGATGCGTTGCGTGCGCTGCAGAATGAAGGGACGCGGGGTGAGGTCGCGCAGGGATTCCGCGAGCAGGGGAACGAGGCGGCGAAGGAGAAGCGGTGGGTTGATGCGAAGGAGTTCTATTCCAAGGCGCTGGCTGTTTTGCGGTCGAAGGAGGATAAGTGGGATAAGCCGGAGGATGAGGCTGAAGAGGGGAAGGTACGGCGGCAGGTTGAGGAGGCGTCCTATATCAATAGGGCGCTGTGTAATCTGGAGTTGAGTATGTTCACCTAGAGTTCCAGTTTTGTGACCCGGGGTCGCTAACGAGTGCAGGAAACTACCGGTCAACGACGCTTGACTGTGCTGCGGTTCTGCAATTGAATCCTTCGAATGTCAAGGCGTTTTACCGCTCCGCGATGGCGCTGTATGCGCTTGATAGAATCCCAGAGGCGCAGGATGCTGCTGTGCACGGGCTAGCTTTGGATCCAGAGAACAAACCACTACAACAGGTTGCCGCAAAGGCAGAAGAGCGGAAAGCATCGCTTGAACGGATAGCCGCGAAACGAAAGGCCGAAGACGAGCGAACACAAAAGAGGAAACTGCTCCTAAACACAGCGATACGAGCTAGACTGATCCGGACCCGCAAAACCGAACAGCCCCCGGAAATGGAAGACGCAAATATCCGACTCCAGCCTGACCCTCTATCACCGGAGAGCACCCTCGAGTTCCCAACAGTATTGCTCTACCCGATGGACGCGGAGTCGGACTTCATCAAAGGCTTCTCAGAGACCACTTCCATTAATGATCATCTCGAATACATCTTCCCGCTACCCTGGGATACGAAGAAGGAATACAGCATCGAAAGCGTGGACTGCTACATGGACACATACACAGGAGGACTCATTAAAGCCGGGAAGAAAATTCCCCTCCTGCAGATTTTGAGTGGAAGTAAGGTTGAGATTGTCGACGAGTTGCTTCGCATCTATGTGGTACCGACGGCAAAGAGTAAGGAGTTTATTGATGCAGTGAAAGCACGCAAGGTGACTTGAGTGTGACATGGTACGGACTTACAGCCTGAACTTTATCTCCGTACGCTGCATCGGAGCTCGCAGACCGATGTTTATATTCGGCATGCACGATCTGACCGGGTGTCGCTCTTACCCTGATCTATGCAGTCAACCTGGACTATGGGTGAAAACAGGTCCATTTCCGGCGAACTATATCCTTACCTGCCACAGCAGCTGGTCTGCTTGCTATCCCTGAGACAAGCCGTCCTCGGCTCCCATATGCTATGTAGTCGTACCGAGTATTCTAATAGGGATGCATAGAAAGGCAAAATCCACGTTGCCTAGTCCACCAAGCGACTATAGCGATGAACAAGATCTTGCGTAATCCTCTCTCACACTCCGCTGTCTATAAAAAAAAAGTAGTTCCCCATCTATTTCAGACTCTCTGCGCCGACGGCTGCCTAGCGGGCTACTTGGACCTGGCAGCCCACGAAAACCCAGCGCTACGCATTCTTGAGGTCGGCGCAGTGACCGGCGACGTTCTGCAGCGTGAGGTCCGCACGGGGGCACCTGGTTTCGCCACATATACTTACACTGATACATATACTTACACTGATATATCGTCTGCTTTCTTCGAGCAGGCTCTCCTACGATGGCCCAAATTACAAGCGGAGGCGGAGGGCCGCCTGAAATTATCCGTACTCAACTTAGACAAGTCACTTGAGAGTCAGCGGTTGTCTGCCTCCCCATCCAAAGTCGCCGTAAATTGATGAACGGTCGGTCCCAATCACACATATATATCCAGCTATATGCTTCCGAGAATTTAGAAGATAAATTAATGTTATGAAAGCGCCTCAGGGGAATGGGAGCGATAGATGAAGGTATAGCGACTGCAATACGTTGCCGATAGAACTAGGTGGTAGAGAGCAACTGAAGGAGTAATATATTAAGATAGATAGAGAACCTAGGATCTAGATACAAGCAGAGGTCTTATATAGACCTCGCAGAGCTCCGATATTTATCCCTTCGGAGTTGCCGTTGGAGTAGTACGACTACTCTAATAGATCGTCAATCCTGAGACGTCTTCGGCGACCAATAGCTTTACCTAGTAGCGATACTGCAAATCTCCGGTCCTAGCCTGATAGATAGCGATTTGTCACACTCCTCTTCGTTCAATACCCTAAAGCGAATGAAATGAGGCTATACAAACCTCGCGAAAGCAGGACATAAAGCAACGCGCGGGGTAGGGTGTTGAACGCCTTTTTCTCTTCAATCTGAAGGATCTCGATGTTAAATCGCGATACCTTTGGTGTTTCAATTCAACCTTAATAGCTGAATGACTCTTTTCAAGCCCTCTGGCTTAAACGCTTTCGTCAGGCCGTTAGCGACCATATCGTTCGTAGGAATATAAAATGCCTTTATATCGCCGTTCTGGATGAATTCACGGATTGCGTGGTAGCGGATCCGTATGTGCTTGCTGCGTGAATGATTGACTGGATTTGAAGCCAGGGCTAGGCCCCCCTGGTTGTCAATTTATTTCCTTGACTAATCGTGCTATCTCGTCTCTTTTCCGCTTATTTGTCGAATTGGTTGTCAAGGCATCTCGATCCTTGACCCAACCAAGGTAACTAGTCCTGCTGATATTGTACCCTCGCGCTAGGACTTCTCCGTGCTTTTTAAAGAAGTGATACTTTTTGTCGATATGTTCGTTCCATA
The DNA here is from genome assembly GCA_027569205.1 of Aspergillus kassunensis. Classification (NCBI taxonomy): domain Eukaryota; kingdom Fungi; phylum Ascomycota; class Eurotiomycetes; order Eurotiales; family Aspergillaceae; genus Aspergillus; species Aspergillus kassunensis. Next base: position 168,856 of record JAPDEQ010000058.1, read on the forward strand.
TGCTGATTTCCTGAAGGTCTTGCGTAGAAAGGAGCGTTTGCCTGATCCTAGGCATGTATAAAATATTTGAAATCCGCGCGATCCTTCCACTGCTGAGGTGTATCTTCATGATACCTCTTCCTTCGATACTAATCGATTTTCCAGCGGTCCCTAGGCTCCCTGAGTACCTCTGGTCGAGAGATTTGAATCGATCGATACGTCCGCTGCAGGTGCTAGTAGCTCCGCTGTCGATGACAGGGTCGTTACTCTGATTAATCCGGTACGCTGCCTCGGATTCTTCTCCTTTGTCGTCGCTAAGGAGGTATTCGAATTGGTTGCTATTTCCTCCCTTAATTCGATTCTGAAGGCTTCTTTATCGCCTAGCTAGTATTGGTCGTCGTCCTGAGGTCCTTCCTCCTCGCCCTCTTCGTCTCCTGCCCTCGCTGTCGCTCTAGGGTGCTTAGGGGTGAAGTTCCGTCCTCCTCGACCTCCTCGACCTCCTCTGCCTCCTCTGCCTCCCCTAGGGGTGCCTCCCCTAGAGGTCCTTTGGTTGCCCTGACTCCCCTGCTTCGAATCCTCTCGATCAGAGGTACTCAGGGAGCCTAGGGACCGCTGGAAAATCGATCAGTATCGAAGGAAGAGGCATCATGAAGATACGCCTCAGCAGTGGAAGGATCGCGCGGATTTCAAACGTTTTATACGTGCCTAGGATCAGGCAAACGCTCCTTTCTACGCAAGACCTTCAGGAAATCGGCATATGGAACGAACATGTCGACAAAAAATATATTGAGATAGATAGAGAACCTAGGATCTAGATACAAGCAGAGGTCTTATATAGACCTCGCAGAGCTCCGATATCGATCCCTTCGGAGTTGCCGTTGGAGTAGTACGACTACTCCAATAGATCGTCAATCCTGAGACGTCTTCGGCGACCAATAGCTTCACCTAGTAGCGATACTGCAATCTCCGGTCCTAGCCCGATAGATAGCGATTTGTCACAATTAACCTTTCCTTGCTTGTGTTCAGACGAAGTTGTGGTGGTGTTTATCTGCTGTGGTTGTGAAGGTTAGGGCTAAATTTTCACGCTACCGTAATACATTAGGCTAGGCTCAAAATAACATAGTGTGGAGGGCTGCCTGTACCTTCACCTTCACAACAGGTCTGTTCTAAGTACATGGATTGAATCACAATCTGAATATCTTTACGTCTTGGAAGCCTCCCCAGTCTTTTTGAATAATTAATGTATTACCATAGAGTTTTACGGGTTTACCTCTAGATATAGATAGATATATATATATACCGCCATCTTTTCTTTGCCTGTCATGTCCCATGTCCAACCAGAATTTTTATCCGTAAATGAACGTTAGATTTAGTTTTCGAGCCCGAAAACAAAGAAAATGTAAAAATGATACCAGGAAATCAGACCTGACATGGAGGGAGGGAAGCAACCTAACAATCGAGCTCCGAGTGTTGCGCTGTAGAGAAAACCATGAGAAAATCCTGGACGAAAAGGGAAGTAATATACATATTGTACAAAGAATAAAAGAAAAGAGAAAGAACGCGATTAGTTAGTGTTGAAGTAGTACGGCGTAGAACAGCTGCCCATGCTGGCGGCCGGACGCATCACAGATATGGAAGCCGGAGGGTATACATGTCCCTGTCCCTGTCCATGACTCTGATGGGGGTTGGGGGGTGCTAAGTGCGACTGACTGTTGGAGTAGTAGTGCATAGCAAAAGGCGCGATCTCGAGTGGTCCTGCCGGTTAGTAACATGTAGAGAAGTGAAGTGTGTATGAAGAAGCTGTGTCATGGGGAAAGGGTTTGATGGCCGTGTGTAGGGGCGGTAATCATGCTGGAGCCTCAGGAGAGCATGTAATCCATGTAGTTGGTACAGCCGGGGAAACGGTTTCAGGAGCGGAGAGTGGTGAGAGATAGTATGCCGTTGGCGCGTCTGTTCGGGAAAAGTGATGTCACTTGCGGGAGAACTTGAGGGGAAGACAGAGGTGTGGGAATCCATGTCTGGTTTTTCGCGATATGTGGTTGGCTTTTGAAGTCACTGGGTAAGTAGAGAGATAATTGGTGATCCATGTTCGGGATATCGACGCGGGAGACGGTGACAACTACTTTGCTGTCTGTGGAAAGTCAGCTAGGGTTGTTCAAGACGATGTGACTGAATATACCTGTTTCGCCATTAAGGTATCTTTCTTCCTCCCTGTGGACACGGTAGATTTCATCTAAAACGAGACACCAAGTGAGCGAGATTTGGCGTCGGATCGATTGGTCTGCCTCTTTGAGATTGTCGACGCAGATCTCGTGGCTCTCGCGTAAGTCGCACAGGATACGGAGGAGGAGTTGGATTCTCCCTGTTTCTAGTTAGACGGCGAGTATAGCACTGCGAAAGACACTGACCTGGTTTTTAAGGTGGTCCGGCTCACGATGAATGACCCCGGCGGGCCACCGGGAGGGCTTTGTTTCTTCTGGATCGAGCTTCTGAGGCGAACCAGATATGATCTTGCGTCCATTGTAGGGGTAGTTAACTTGTTTCCGGGCTCGACGATTTTGATATATGCTTTTGCTAAGATGCGATAGTAAGCTTGCTGTAGTCTTTCGAATGCCCTTTCGTAATATTTTCGCAGGAGACTGTGGTTTCGGATTGGGAGCGTTGTTTTTGTGTAGCATGTTATGTCCGTTGGGACCATGGTTCCATGTGAGATTTTTTTTTCGCTTTCGAGGTTGATCTGAGAGTTGGGAACTGGTCTTGTTAGATCTGTCGACGCCAAGAAGACACAATAGACTCACGTAGAGCAACTGGAACTGCGATTAGACGTTTCCAGTGAGTCTGGAGAGAGCGGACTTCCGTTCTGGTCTTCAAGATAGGGCTGAGATGAAACTATTTTAATTAGGTACTCTCTTAGACGACCACATGAAGTGCTTACTTATGTAAGTCCCATCTCCAGAAAAAGCAACCGCTTTCAGGAATGAATGGGTGACGTTGAATGATAGGATGCTGTGACATTCATTCGCGACTGAGGATGAAGCTCCAAAACGTAGTTTGCCGTTGTCATTGACTTAGAGTAATGCGTAATGTGGACATGACAGGCTGTCTAACGGCGCATCTATTAATATGAATGTATTGGTCTGTAAGGGTAGTCAGTTTGTGTTGGTCTCGACGGCTGGAAGGAGATCAAGTATACCATAACGCTGGCGCAGTGGGAGGACGCCGAGAAAAACGCTTCGCACTCAAGACTCAAACTGCCACTAAACAAGCCCGCTGTTCAGGCGGTTCAGTGTGTGCAAAGAAGAAGACAAGGAAATGGAAAGAGAAAAGTATCTGTCTGAAGAAGGCTTTAGGTTAATGACGCATTCAGCTCCTCCAACTAAATCCACTATTGGTGCATCCTACATATCTATCATAGTTAGTCGAGAACACTTGGGGACTAGTAGACAAAAACCTATTTATAGTAGTCGCTTCACACGGATAGCTTGTCAGGCTCTTCAGCAAGGCAAAGAGGATAGGAGCAGAGAAGGCCATGTTAGAACTAGGCCCAAACCATGATCAAACGCAGGTCACGGATCACAAGACCCGGCATCAGGATAGTGAGTGAGACAGACAGATGACCGGGATCCCTCCACCTTTATGTGTCAATGTTCCAGACTAATGCAGGTATGCATCCTTATTTTCAGCTCCGCAATATAATCACGAACTCGACGGGAAAGCCAGTGGCAGAGAATGTCCTCTAGCTGTAGCTTACAGATATGCCACGCACTTCTGACAAGGCCTTGCAGAGATTCGAGCATGTACCCCTGATTAGAGTATCATGATGCTTTGCGCAAGCCGGACAAATTCAGAATTGTTTGAAGCTGAGCCTGACGAGTCTCAAGAATCAATGGAAGTGGCGAATCCATTGCTATTACGCCTATTTCGATCATCTCAGCGGTCCTTTGTCATGTTCTTAATAAAGTTTCCGAGATGATATGTCGAATGTGGGTGGGACCTATGCTTTGAAGTATGGGACTGATCACTGACCGTATTCGTCCGGACACGAACAGATGTGAGGAGTGATATAGACAGCAAGCCAAGAAGCCTTGAGCACTGGGCGTGTAGTCTTGATCGGCTAGTGGTCTGATAGATGTCAACTAGCTAGCCACATGGAGAGAATGATCTCGATTGATCAGTGTGTACTCAGACATATCATATGCGAGCCACGTTTGTATGTTCAGTACGAAGCTAATACAGAAATACCGGGGCACTCAAGACAGAATCTGGGGATAATATCCGGTAATATGGTAAATACATGACGGATTACGAGATTCAGCATCCCGATCTCGATTTGGACTTCGTTCATTTCAATTCTCACTTCTGCCAGTGTCAGATTGATTGATTCATTCCAGCAGCAGGGACACTGTCTCAGAGTCTATCTGTATCTACTGCTGATCCCCTCCGACCTCGATCCATGCCAGAAATCAATGACTCCTGCTAGCCAATCACTATCTTCTTTGCTGCTAGCCTAAGCTCAGCTTCGACATTTCTTTTTCTTGACATTCCGACTCGATTCGACCCGACTCTAGCCACCCTGTCGTTCTATTAATACCGCTATTATTATCTTATTTGCGCCCCCGAGATTCCTGACTCTGCTTCTGATTCTGTCTCTGATTCCAACAAGACGCGATCATGGACCCCAACGCGGCCGGCTATCAAATGCAACACAACTCGGGTTATGCTGTCCCTTCTCAGGGTAATCCGCAACAGTCCCCCTACTATCCGAATCAGTTGCCTTTTTATCCACAGTCGAGCGCTCCTCAGCCTTCTTACGGTGCTGTGCCACTGCAACCTGGTGGAGCTATGATGCCGTCGAGTTTTCCCCAGCAATCACCAGGTACGCTTGTTTTCTTGCTTTTTCTCTTCCATTTCCCGTGTCTCCTGAGCCCCTATCATTGCCCGTGATCTTCATACCTACCCCCCTGCCCAAGTTCAGCGTTGGACGAGATTTGCGCGCAGTGTCTCACCCTTGCTCATACGAGTACTCGACTAACGCGTTGATCCTTTTGCCTTAGGACCCCACGCCAACTTCTCGACGCCATTTACCCAGCCACCCGTCACGGGGGCTTTCCCCCAACCAACGACCTCGACCATCAACATGCCTTCGACCCAAGCGCAATCTTTCCCCCAAAATATGGCCGCAGTTCAAAAGAATATGATTCCAGCGCAGCAACAACTGTCCGCCCAACCGGCCCTGACGTCGAACACCGCCCCGACGGCTCAGTCGCCGGCGGCGATCGCGCGCGAGAAAGAACGTGTTTCGGTTCTTTTGGAGATAAACTCCCTGCTGCTACAGGAGGCCGTCAATCTTCAAGCAGCAGGCAAGGCGGGCGGTCCAGGCCAACAAGCTTCATCAGACGCAAACCCATCACCAACATCGGAGTCGACCGCGGACAAAAATGCCCAACGAACCCCGGAGTACATGAATTGCATGCGCCGATTGCAAGTCAACCTCGCATACCTAGCCACCGTCGCGGACAAGGGTAAAAAGGCTGCAGGAGCGGTACCCACGATGCCGGCCATTATGTCACCACCTCCGAATCTGCCGGCCATTAGCGAGCTTTACACCAAACTCAACGAACTGTTTCCGCGTTCTGCAAACCCTGGTCAACAGAGCGCGCAAGGATCTCAAGGCAATGGTGGACCCAGTCCATTGCCTACAGTTGAAAGCATCGTGTGAAAGTGTCGCGACTACGGCGTATCACGTGCGATTTTATCGATTTGGACGCGGCATTGGAAGATGAGAGCATCTACAACCACTTGGGACTGGATAAATACCACGCCCAATGACTGTCCAACCCCCCCCCCCCCCCCGGCGTCACTCCCGGACGAGAGTATTTGCCGAAGCACCGCAGCTACCATGCGGACTGCGCCTGGTTTCCTTCGTGCGAGATCCGCCTACTGAAAGCTTGTTTCGGATTTGTGCCCAAGTTGTTTTACCTGTGACCTTGGGAGTATACATTGGTATTTGTTTACCTGCTGGAGCGACTGAAGGAGGATGGAGAATGCTAGTAGATAGAATAGCTTAGAGTGTACATTATCAAACTGTGTATTATACAAATAATTTCAGTGAGAAGTAATATTGGTCATCAGACTGGCAGGCGATTGCAGGGAGGGGGTTGCCCAATCAGTGAGGCTTATACGAGAGTCCGCCTCCAGACTTTCCGCTGAGCGCTCACATCAATCTTCCTTTTTTGTCAACCTGGTTCAACCTCCCTCCTTTTTCGCCCCCCTCTTTCTTTTTTGTCCATTTGCTGGGGGTCGTGAATGTCTTTTTGGTTCCTAGGCAGCAGAAGGTGCTTGACTGTCGCTATTAATCCCACCTCTGTTATCGCTGCGCCCTGTGCGTCCGCTGCATCGCCGTCCGCGTGGCCCTCCTTCTCACCTCGCACCCAACATACAGCCTTGTCCCGATCGAATTTCCTTGCCGGAGTTGCCTCGCTTTCAACCCTGGTGCCTAGTTGCGCCCTGCTGCGGCCGTCAGCCGGTATTACAACTTCCGATCCTTGTGCTACTACCCGGACACGATCGATCCGTTCCCGACTATCCTCATCTATCTCCTCTCCAGAGTGTCGTGGAACCGGCCGCGACGACAATTCGAATATGAATGGCGAAGGCGCCCCGAAACGCAAGCGCAACTCCGTCACCGCCGCTGCGGAGCGGCCGATGAAGCACCTCAAACCCGAAAACTCAACACTCACACCCGGCGACTCAACACCCGCCAACGGAACAGTTTACGATGTGGAAGAGGGGGATGACCTGGGGCCGGTGATGGCTATCGGGCCGACACAGGCGGACTCACCTGAGTGGCAGGCTACGATTGAGGAGGTTGTGAAGACTGTGGTCTCTATCCATTTCTGCCAGACTTGCTCATTTGACACGGAGTTGTCGATGAGTAGTCAAGCTACTGGATTTGTGGTCGATGCGGAGCGCGGATATATTCTTACGAATCGACACGTTGTCTGTCCGGGTCCGTTCTGGGGTTACGTTGTCTTTGATAATCATGAAGAGGTAAGCGCGGTATCCTGCTGCAAACCTTGTAGGGTGAAGCTGACTTTTTCTCTCTAGTGCGACGTGTTTCCTGTGTATCGCGACCCCGTTCACGATTTCGGCATTCTCAAGTTCGATCCCAAGGCGATCCGTCACATGAAACTCAGGGAGCTTAAGCTTACACCCGATGCGGCTCGTGTGGGTTCAGAGATCCGGGTTGTTGGTAACGACGCAGGAGAAAAATTGAGCATTCTGTCAGGTGTTATCAGTCGACTTGACCGGAACGCGCCCGAATACGGCGAAGGCTATAGTGATTTCAACACCAATTATATCCAAGCCGCGGCTGCAGCTAGCGGTGGTAGCTCCGGTAGTCCGGTAGTTAATATCGATGGCCACGCGATTGCTCTGCAGGCGGGTGGTCGTGCGGATGGAGCTGCAACTGATTACTTTCTGCCTTTGGACCGGCCATTGCGTGCTCTGGAATGCATTCGCCGGGGACAAGATGTCAGCAGAGGAACCATCCAAACCCAATGGATTCTCAAGCCCTTTGATGAATGTCGTCGTCTAGGTTTGACTCCGCAGTGGGAGACGGCGGTGCGTAAGGCCGCTCCGACGGAGACTAGCATGTTGGTTGCCGAAATTATCCTACCGGAAGGGCCTGGCGATGGGAAGATACTGGAAGGCGACGTCCTTCTACAGGTCAACGGAGAGCTCCTCACCCGGTTTGTCCGACTGGACGACATTCTCGACACCAGTGTGGGAAAGTCAGTACGGTTACTGGTGCAAAGAGGCGGCGAAGATGTCGAGGTAGAGTGTCCGGTTGGTGACCTGCATGCCATTACGCCTGATCGGTTTGTATCGGTCGCTGGCGGAACCTTCCACAATCTATCGTACCAGCAAGCTCGACTCTACGCCATTGCGACAAAGGGTGTCTACGTGTGTGAGGCAGCGGGCTCCTTCAAACTGGAAAACACCCTCTCAGGATGGCTCATCGATTCGGTGGACAAACGCAAGACCAGGAATCTGGAAGAGTTTGTTGAGGTGATGAAGACGATTCCCGATCGCTCGCGGGTCGTTATTTCCTACCGTCATATCCGCGATCTTCACACGCGCGGCACTAGCATCGTTTACATCGACCGACATTGGCACCCGAAGATGCGATTGGCGGTCCGGAATGACGACTCTGGTCTTTGGGACTTTTCCGACCTGTCTGATCCTGTCAAGGCCGTGGCACCGGTCCCGCGGAAGGCTGATTTCATACAATTGGATGGTGTGAGTCAGCCCGCCGCGGCTGAGATCGTGCGGAGCTTTGTACGGGTATCTTGCACCATGCCGCTGAAACTCGACGGGTTTCCACAGGCCAAGAAAACCGGGTTCGGGCTCGTGATCGACGCGATGAAGGGCTTGGTAGTGGTGTCGCGTGCCATCGTACCGTACGACCTCTGCGACATTAACGTGACCGTAGCTGACTCGATCATCGTTGCCGCTAAACTCGTCTTCCTTCATCCATTACAAAACTACTGCATCATCCAGTACGACCCCGCCTTGGTGCAAGCCCCGGTCCAGAGTGCGAAACTCAGCACCGATTTCATCAAACAGGGTCAGGACACGATCTTTGTCGGGTTTAACCAGAATTATCGCATCGTCGTGGCCAAGACCACCGTCACTGATATCACGACGGTTTCCATTCCCGCTAATGCCTCCGCACCGCGGTACAGGGCGATTAACCTGGATGCGGTAACGGTCGACACCGGATTGAGCGGGCAATGTTCAAACGGTGTGCTAATTGGTGAAGATGGCGTTGTCCAGGCCTTGTGGCTGAACTATCTCGGTGAGCGGACACCAAGTTCGCACAAAGATGTTGAGTATCACCTCGGCTTTGCCACGCCCTCGTTGCTGCCTGTTGTAAACAAAATCCAACAGGGCATTCTGCCAAAACTGCGAATTCTCAACATGGAAAGCTACGTGGTGCAAATGAGCCAAGCGCGGATCATGGGCGTCTCAGAGGAATGGATCGAGAAGGTGGCCAAGGCCAACCCGTCCAGGCATCAACTGTTCATGGTGCGGAAGGTTGACTGCCCGCCTCCGGAGTTCAACGCAACCGCGGACAGCTTCCAGGAGGGAGACATTATCCTGACACTCGGTGGACAGCTGATTACGCGCGTGTCGGAGCTCGATATCATGTACGAGAAGGATATTTTAGAGGCGCTGATTGTGCGCAACGGAGAGGAGATGCGAATCCAGGTGCCGACCGTGTCAACGGAGGATCTAGAGACTGACCGGGCGGTCGTTTTCTGTGGTGCTGTGCTACAGAAGCCACACCACGCTGTACGCCAACAGATTTCCAAACTCCATAGCGAGATCTACGTCAGCGCACGGGTACGTTCATCTCCTGGTATTTTTGTGAGTGGAGCTAATTGTTACAGAGTCGCGGATCTCCGGCTTATCAGTACGGTCTTTCACCAACCAACTTCATCACGGCTGTCAACGGCATTCCCACGCCAAACCTCGACCGCTTCGTGGAAGAAGTGAAGAAAATCCCAGACAACACCTACTTCCGGCTCCGGGCAGTGACGTTTGACAACGTGCCTTGGGTGGTCACCATGAAGAAGAACGACCATTACGTATGTTCTTTCTCTTGATACTTGATCACTAACTGACTGAAAACTAGTTCCCGATGTCCGAATATACCAAGGACGAGACAGAGCCATTGGGCTGGCGGTCGATCTCACACGACAAGAAAAAGACGGACGGAGTGGCCGCGGACGTGGCAAACCTCAACCCGGACGCAATGGACGAGGAAGTCGAAGGAGCGAGTGATATAGAGCCGGAAGCTGTATAGTAGACTTACTGATTAGAGCGTGTACCTAGCATATGCATGGCAATCTCACACATTATACGATAAAGCGATCACTAATCATTTGTTTTCTGACAAATCGAGAATGACGTTATCCGCACATTCTACGGAGTATAAAGAATTCCCCTCATCCCCAATTTCTAACCTCAACGCATCTACCACGAAACAATCCACACAATGCAAGCTCTCCTCACAACCTCCACCAAAACGGCCTCCCTGAGCACCTCCCACCCTGTCCCAAAGATATCTGCCTCCCTCAATCCCGACCGCCTCCTCGTGCGCACCGTCGCCGTCGCCCTCAACCCCACAGACTGGAAATCCATCGCAAACGGCTTCGCACCGCCCTCCTCCGTCGTCGGCTGCGACTACGCCGGTATAGTCGAAGAAGTCGGACCCGGCGTCAAAAAGCCGTTTAAAAAGGGCGACAGGGTCGCTGGGTTCGTGCATGGATGTAGCGCGCTGAATCCCACAGAGGGCGCCTTTGCCGAGTATATCATCGTGATTGGGGACTTGCAGATTGTCATTCCCGATTCTTTGTCGTTTGAGGAGGCCGCTACTCTTGGGGTTGGGATTACGACTGTTGGGCAGGGGCTTTATCAGTCTTTGAAGCTTGAGTTGCCGAACCCGGATGCTGCGATTTCGGCTGCGTCTGGGTCCTCTGAGCCTACAGATGGGGATAAGATGGTGTTGGTTTACGGTGGTTCTACGGCGACAGGGACACTTGCTATCCAATTCGCCAAGTTATCGGGCTATCATGTCCTGACGACCTGTTCGGCGAAGAACTTCGATCTCGTGCGTGGATACGGCGCAGATGCGGTCTTTGATTACGGAGATGCGAATGCACCTGCTGAAATCAGAAAATACACCAGCGATTCTCTCCGCTTTGTCTTCGACACCGTCTCCACGGATTCAACCGCCAAATTCTGCGACCAGGCAATTGGATCCGGGGGTGGTGTGTACTCGACTTTGTTGCCGGTCCAGTCGGCACGCAGTGATGTTGTTACGAAGTTTACCCTTGGGTATACGGCTACCGGGGAGGAAAAGGTGTTTGGGGAGAAGCGGCTGCCGGCTAGTAAGGAGGATAGGGAGTTTGCGGCGATGTTTTGGGAGCTTGCGCGGGGGTTGTTTGAGAGGGGGGTGCTTAGGACGCATCCGGTGCAGTTGAGGGAGGGCGGTTTGGGGGGTGTGCTTGGGGGGTTGGAGAATATGAGGGAGGGGAGGGTTAGTGGGGTGAAGTTGGTTTATAAGGTGTAAAACATCCTGGAAAGGTGTACTGTAATGCTTTTTGTGATAGCAAGGAATTTCTCCTTGTCTTATACCTACATGGTGGCTGTGCAGTACACAGCCCGAATGTCAGGCAGGCAACCAGCTGGAGCCTCACAAGCTGAAGCATAAAGATACTGGCTTCTCTCCAGATATGCTCGGGGTGATTCTCTGGCTTCAGACCCAATATTGTATAACCTTGTTCACCAACGGTTTCTCCCTTCAGTTCACCATGACCAGTCAAAGGGAATCTCCCATTCCAACAGCACCAGATACAGAATGTTCTCGAGAGATTCTAGGACCCACGATATTTTTGGATGGTATGCTTCGCTATCAACTCCATGACCCAGCCTACTGGGCAGGTCTTGGGAGTATCCGACTCCCACCCTGCTATGCTCCGAAGCTCGCCCATTTTCTGTGTATTTGACGCTATCGATGTCATGGTGTCTTGGACCACATCCGTTTTCTCCTCATCCACGCCGACGACAGTATCGGTCGCCGCCACCCAGATCCTACGGCGTCGGATTGGCGACAAGGATGGAAACCCTGATCTACACGAAATACGGACCCGCAAGACGCAGTGGCTATTGCGCTGGGTCACATTCATCCTCGGAGCCCTACCCCAATTTGTTGCTATACAGCAGCCTCTCCCTCTTTCTATATTCAGACGGCATCCTCTAAAGCAGGCTTGGATCATCGTGGCCTTAGTCTGTAACGGTATCCTTTACGCTCTTCCCTCCGCGATCGCATGGGTTACCATTTTCGTTTCGGCCCTCGATAGTACCAACAGCCACACACAAACAGTTTACCTGGCATTCCACCCGCCCGTCCTGTTTGTCGCATACCTTGTCTTGTGGTGGAACCTGTTTCCCTATGTATTCCGGCCGAGAGTGGCCACGCCGGATTGGGGGTCGAATATCGCCCTTTTTGATCTTAAGATCCCGTTTAGGTTTCTTGCAGAGGATGGTCTGTTTACGCAGGGCTCAACAAGCGTCGCTTTGGTCCCGATATCTGTGGTCTTGTTCCTAGGACTTCTTCCCCGTTGGTTTAAAGACGGTAGGCTTCTGGGACTAACAGCGGCCCATATGTGGAGGCTGAGGGTTCTCTTTAGCCAGCCGTTGATTTTCTATGCTTTGGTTTATGATTCTGTGGGGACGTACCAGCCTGACTGGCTGCAGTACCTTGGATAAAACTGTTATTGAAATATTTGGATGGAATACGGATTGCTGGCTTGGATGACTCGCAGTGTGTTTCGATACGAAGAATACCTAGTGCGGTAGGAAATATTCAAATTGCAGTCATGGACGTCTTCTGACCTACTAATACTAGACTCTGATCCCCTAGACGAATAATCGTGATTAGTTACGGTGGTATCTCGCTCCCCGGCATCTGACAGCTGCATGGCCCAGTCACAGACTAAATAATCCTTGATCTGCTCGACGGCTTACGGTGCGGAGTATCTAGCGGGCGGCTTACCCTAACTCCATACCTCGCTCCATAGTGCATACCTATTCCGGGTGGTGTGACACTGACAGGACGTTAAAGTGGAGGAATTACAATTTCTCATCTGCAGGACAAGGATCAACAGCTTATCAGCTCGGAATTACTGCGGAATGTGGATTCGCCAGACGGACGGCGCGGAACGATTCCACTCGGGTGTTTATGCTATAAGAAGGAGAAGGGATCTTTCTGGCTCTCCATTCTTTGGAGTACCTAAAGTAACATTCTCTTGAATCCAGTGCAGGTCGTGTTTGATTGTTTATTGTTCATCATGGCTTCAGCCCTACCCCCCGTGCCTACCCAGCTCTTCATCAATAACCAGGTACCAACCAATCCTCAACATCCACAATCTACAACCATAACAGGGGATCATAGACTCATAATAACAAAACCAGTACGTCAACAGCACCGAATCCACCCGCCTAACAGTCACAAACCCCTACGACGGCACCGAAATCCCGCACGCCGCCCACGCCGCCAGCAAAGAAGACATTGACGCCGCCGTCTCCGCTGCCCAACGCGCCTACAAGACATCCTGGCGGAAGCTCTCGCCCGCGGAAAAACAAGCATGTATGCTGAAATTTGCTGACCTCGTCGAGCGCGACGCCCAGCGGCTGGCTATCCTGGAGTCCCTGCCGACGGGGAAGCCGGTTTCTCCGACCGTGGGGTTTGATGTGGCGCATATGGCGGAGGTTTATCGCTGTATGTTTTGTTTTGAATTATTATTTTTCTTGATTTATCTGAGGGATTGATTAGTAGTTAATGGTTGGTACAGACTACGCAGGATGGATCGATAAACTCGGCGGCGAGTCGTACCCCGAGACAAACGGCGTGTATAAGATCGTGCGCCATGAACCGCTCGGTGTCTGCGCTGGCATTGCCTCGTGGAATGCGACGTTTTTGTATATCGCGTGGAAGATCGCGCCGGCGATTGCGGCCGGAAATTGTGTATGTTTCCCTTCTTCATTCCTATCCATCCACTTCACTTTAAATAAACTCCTCGAGATACCTGATCTGAATGAAGCTAATGAGAACAGTTCATCTTCAAACCCTCCGAAAAATCCCCCTTCGGCGCCCTCGCCCTCGGAGAACTCTACGTCGAGGCGGGATTCCCACCGGGTGTGGTCCAGATCCTGAACGGCGCACAGAGTACCGGTGCGTGTCTTGCGGCGCATCCTGGGATCGCGAAGATCAGTTTCACGGGCTCGCTTGGTGGAGGCCGTGCTGTGCAGGATCTGGCGTCGAAGAGTAACCTTAAGAAAGTGACGCTGGAGTTGGGGGGGAAGTCGCCGGCGATTGTGTTTGAGGATGTGGATTTTGCGAATGCTGTTGGGGGGTGAGTTCTCTTTGCCATCGTTCGTATGGTTTGATATTAATAAGAGGTCTAGGATCTGTGGGTTTCTGTTTAATTCGGGGCAGATTTGCGTTGGTGAGTTTCATGCATGCATCCATCCATCCATCTTACCGTACTGAGATGCTAATACCTCCAGCAACATCACGCGTCCTAATCCAAAAACCCATCGCGGACAAATTCCTCGCCGCCGTCAAAAAAGGCTTCGAAGACGCAGAAGCAATGCTAGGCGCAAACCCGCTCGACCCAACAACCATGTACGGCCCCATCGTCGACAAGCTGCAATTCGACAAGATCATGTCATATATCGAGATCGGGAAGAAGACGGCAACACTGATCACAGGCGGCGAACAGAAGGGCGAGACGGGATATTTCATCAAGCCGACTATCTTCTTGAACCCGGACCCTGGCAGCCCGATTCTCACAGACGAGATCTTCGGGCCTGTTATGGCTATTCAGACGTTTGAGACGGAGGAGGAGGCTGTGGGGTTGGCTAATGGGTCGGAGTATGGGCTTGCTGGTATGTATTTTTCTGGAATTGGGTTGGGAGGTACTAATGTAGTACCTATAGCTTCGATTTATACGTCCAACCTTGATAGGGCGTTGAGGGTGTCGAGTCAGTTAGAGTGTGGTGGTGTTGCTATTAACTCCCCTTTCCTTCCGCAGCTGAATACTCCGTTCGGGGGTGTGAAGGCGAGTGGGCAGGGGAGGGAGCTGGGTAAGGAAGGCCTGCTGGAGTATACCGAGCCGAAGAGTATTCATATCAAGTATGTTCCCTCTTCATGGATTGCTGAGAAACTAACATGGACAGATTGGACTTGCCGAAGCTGTAGATACCGAGGCCTCGACAACGTGGATAAGATAGTCAGGTTGTTTTAGTGCATTCATAGACCCCCCAAGCATCCCTCTGTAGCTGTATAAAGATGACAATCCAGCGGGGAAGGACCCGCTAAATTAAGTTCTGGCCCCAAGACCCCCTGGAGGGGTTTCTCTGTTCTCACTCTTTCTCTCCTCACAAACCCCTCCTCTCAATCCGAATGGCTGTCACGAAAGCTATCGTCGCCCGAGAACCCAAGTTCACTGCTCTCAGCTGGGACCTCGAAGATGTAACCGTCAACGAACACCCCGGCGACAACGAGGTCCTGGTGGAGATGGTCGCCTCCGGTGTCTGCCACACCGATATCGTGCTTTCTTCTGTGCCTGCTGGCCAGTTTGGCATTTACTATCCCAAGGTCATGGGTCATGAGGGTATTCCTTTCTATTCTGCCTTCCAGGCGTCCAGGTATTGATAAGAACAGGATCCGGATACGCCAGGAAGATAGGCAAGAACGTCACCGCCGTGCAAGTCGGGGACCCAGTTCTACTCTCTTTCTACTCCTGTGGCACCTGCGATCAATGTGAAGAGGCGCATCCGGCGTACTGTCACTCGTTCGCGTCGGAGAACTATATCGGGCGGAAGGGCCATGTTAACTTGGCGGAGGGAGAAAAGGAGGAAATCTATTCGCGGTTTTTTGGACAGTCGAGTTTCGCGCGGTATAGTATCGTCGACCAAGCGAGTGTTGTTAACGCGAAGGATCTTGTTAATGATGAAGAGGAGTTGAAGCTGTTCGCGCCCCTCGGGTGCGGATTCCAGACGGGGATGGGGGCGGTTAATAATATCGTGAAGCCTGATTCTCGGGATGTTATTGTTGTTGTGGGATTAGGGAGTGTCGGGCTTGCTGCGTTGATGGTAAGCCTTTCGATCAAATAGCTGCATATCGTGCAGCCAAAAATTGTAGAACAAGCTGACTCTCTAGACGGCAAACCTCCGCAACTGCAAAGCCATCATCGGCGTCGACAGAATGCCAAACCGCCTCCAACTCGCCAAAGAACTCGGCGCCACGCATGTAATTGACAGTTCACCACCCGGGCACAGTCTTCACAAGGCCATCTGCGAGCTGTTTCCAGCGGGCGTATCGGCCGTGCTGGATACGACGGGGTCCCCGCAGCAGATTGAAGACGGACTCCGGTCATTGCGGCAGAGGGGGAAGCTGGTACTTATTGGGGTTCCCCCGTTACCATATGAGCTTGGTGTTAGTGCAATTGAGCATATGAATGTATGTCGACATTCTTTTTGCCAGCACTGAGAATACGATATGCTGATTTGGGTTGTTAGATGGGTCGGTCTGTTGTTGGGTGTCTTGAAGGGGATTGTGTTCCTGCAGAGGTAAGCTCGCTTTGTTTTGCTATAGTTCAAATCAAGAAACGTGCATTGGAGAGGCTAATGGATCGGACAGGCAATCGCTACGTTGATAAAATGGTACCGTGAAGGGCGGTTTCCGATGGAGAAGCTGATCACTTACTTCAAGGTGTGTTTGCGCTTAATTACCCCCGGACTGGAGACTTTCTGACAAGCACAGGCGGATGAGTTTAAAGAGGCACTGGCTGGATTAGATGATGGATCTGTGGTCAAGGCCGTTCTGGAATGGGATACCACAGCATAGGAATTCAGACATCGTATATGCACCTGGGGTACAAAACCTATTTTACCCAAACTATTAAAACCAGAACCCAGCCATAACCCACAACCCACATTCCACATCCCAAATCAGCCCAAACTCCGCTCCAACACCCAACATAAACATCAAAGAATCACACAGGCAACATCTACACGGTCCCGTCGAATGCAGGTAAGCGCCCTGGTATAATCGCATGAGTGATTTTTAGCATAGACTGTAGAGATCGTCAACTTGGCGGCGCGTAGAGATAGCTAAATAAAGTTATGAGCCAGACCCTTGATTCTAGATAGGTACGGGTTGAGTCTACCCAGCAGGCGTGAACACCGACCAACTGTCTTCTCAGCAGCTCTCTTAGGTGGCTTTAGCCATCATATTGGTTTGGGGTTTAAAGTTACCAGCAAGGGACCAGCCCACCACGCTGCTTGGCAAGGATATGTCTAGTAACTATACAGAACCATATGACAGCGGTATCCGTTCCATACCCTCATAGTAAAAGTGTTTCATAAGAGCGCATGAAACCCGAAGGGCTCCTCGACCATGATCTATCTATCTAAACACTCCAAAATAAAACTAAGTAGGCACGTAATAACGAGGTTATATAACAATTTCCACGCTGGATTAAAATTACTGCCTCTCCCAAACCCCATGCGCAGCAAAAACCGTACTAACCACCATCGCCGCCCCAATCTGCAACCCCGTCACAGGAGTCCACCCAAGGAAAGACCCGGGAAGAGTCAGATCACATCCATCGATGATAATCCGCTTGAGGAGCGGCCACTTCGGCGCGCTTGTAGTCTTCTTCGTTTTCTCATTATCTACTGTTTTACCCTTCGTGTGCGCCGGAGCAGAAACAAAGAACAAATCCCACGACGCCCGCAGAATGGATAGGGTGAGAGCGTAGAACCAGAACTTGTTCGCCTCAGTCATGAGTGGTGCGTACCAGTCTACCTGGACGACCTTCATGTCGTGGAGCTGGTGCTGTTAGTTAGCAAACTAAGCAGGACAGGAAAGGAAAGAGAAGAGGGCATACGATAGTGAAGTTCTCGAGGAAGAGATACAAGCCGAGGAAAGTGTACTGCGCCAGTTCCATTACAGAGAGGATTGTTCCTGTGGACGACGTGCCCAGGAGGAGGCTGCCGACGCGTTCAAAGCAGGGGTAGAATTCGAGGAGGCGGAAGTACCGTCGGCCTGTCTTGTTAGTATCTATTGATATGGTTATTTAAAAAGGGTACTTACCTAGTGCTAGTTGGTTGCGTGCTGTGAAGCATTGTGTCGCGAGGGTCTTGTTGGCTGTGAGTTCGGCGATGACCCATGATACAGCTTGGATGAGGCGGAGGGTTTTTTCGAGGCCGGCTGTTTGGCTGGTAAAGGTGACAAGCTGTTTGAGAGGGAAGGCCATCTTGTGTGGTGATGCAGATAGAGGTGAGGGTGTTGAACTGTCGACGGAGGAAATTCCGAGTTTTGTCTAAATCAAGGGCTCCACTTTTAATTTATCATTCACCACCATTGGACTTTATTAATATTAATATATGCGATGATACGGAGTACGATAGCTTCAGCAAGCCCTCCAAATCACCCTCCTGAGTTTCCTGTAACTGCTCAGACACCCAACCCTCTGTATAACTTCCACCAAAATCCAAAATCCAAATATCATTTTGCGTGTCAACTAGGATATTCTGTGGTTTAGCATCCCCCCAGACGATATTTCTTTTATGCAGGCTGTCTACGGTATCCTTAATCTGAGTATACCATTTCCGACGTACATCAATCTCCGTTTCCTCTATATTGACATCAGACAGAAGCGCTCGATAACAGATCTTCTTCAGCAACACCCCGGGAAACTCAGTGTCTAGTCCAACATACCCCTCCAATCTAGGTATCCGAGGAGGGCTTGAAGATTGATGAAGTGGGAATAGCCTTTGCAGCGTCATAAGCTCGCGTTCGAATGAAACAGAGTCGCCGCCCGCTAGTTTGCAGATAAAAGCGTTCCCGCCAATTTCGACCTCGTAGATACGGCATTCAATGATTGTCTTGACCACCTGTGCTATTGATAGAGGGTATCTTGGCGGTTCGCTCAGTATGGCACTTGAAGTTGTGAGGCTTGCGGGTTCACAGATGGTATCCGTACGGTATGCCCGATTTCGTGCACCCGAGGCCGTCCCTCATGTGTCGTAAATTGTAAGATGAGCTCCGGATTTCGTAAATGGGACTCCAGGTCATGTCCATAGATTCGGGCATGTTTCCGGAAGAAAGGTTGGCACAATGGGCCCAGCAAGTCGGCCAAGTTCTCGATCGCGGTTTCGTCAAGTTCTGCTGGAAGGGACTGGTGCCTCGCCTGAAGAGCAACATTCGCGTCACCGTCGGTGGAACCAAAGCATTCGATCAGAGCATACGGGACAATTCCAGAGTCGGTGTTCTCCATCGCAGGGGGCAGAGTTAACAGCCGGAAATGAAGAAAAGAAGGAGCTTGTACTTCAGGTGGTAAATGATTTAAACTCCTTTAGGCAGCCGTAATTTATCTCCTAATTCGGTATAGTTACCTAATGTCCTTCCTGGTATACCTATCTCAACTTCTACCTCCAGACTTCCTTTCCGATTTGACTTACCTCATCCACCTACACCCTACAATGAACATCCAAAACCCCCCCTTCAAGCCCCTCCACTTCATCCCCTCCGCCGAAGAACAAAAAGACTCATTCATGTCCCTCCCCGTGCACTGGCTCGGAGCAGTCGGCCACGAAAAACTCCCCGCAGGCGGAAACCACTGGTGCTTCTACCTGAACACGGGCGAAACCAGTTCCGTGCGCGTGGACATCTCGCCATCATACACAGAACCCAGCGTCGTTATCCCCGATGGATCGAAAGCCATCATGATCGTCTCGAGTCTGGATTGCGCGGTGCTCGACAGGGCGCTGAAAGTTTGCAGGATTGATGTTGCGCCTGGGACGAGGGTGCGTGATTTCGTCGATCTGCTGGTTGAGAACGGACGCCATTTGTATGAGTTTAATGGTGCCGGGCAGGGATGTCGCTTTTGGGTTGTTGAGCAGATGGATTTGTTTGAGGGGAGTGGGCTTTTGGGAGATGCGGATGCGGCTGGGGATGCAGCTGGGGATGGGGGGCAGGTTGCGAGCGCGAAAGAGGGCATTCTTACGCAGTGGCCGGATGGGTTACGCTATCCGCTTGTACCGGGCGAGTATTACTCTTAGGTGATTCGGATGACTTGGGTATGGGAAAGTGATATCGGTTCTTGTGGTTGCCAACCTGGTCGATGACGCGGCTCTCAAGCATGATGCATGCGCTATCACGGTATGTGAAGTAAAAGTACCAGGCATTGCTCGAGAGGACTCTCAGTACTTGATACCCCATCATCGTGACAATGATTCATATTCAGATGATATAATTTTCAAGGAATGTCTTAGAATAAGCTGACAGCCCATACATTGCCACCCTCTGAGAGGGCCAAGTAGACAGCCCGAACATACTACTACAGAACCTCTAGTCAGGCACTATCCAAGAACAATCCCACCCCAATATCCTACCAAAAAATCAAACGCTATCATAAAGCCAAAACCTCCTACTCCAAACCGCCAACCAAGACCTCTCCATAAAATGCCCAACCTCCGGATTACTCGAGTTCGCGCCCGCATACTCAAACTCATCTAAACAGCGTCTCCAAAACGCGCGCGGACGGCGCAGAATCGCATCGCGGCGGACCGCAAACGTGCCCCCATGCAAAGCAGTCACACCATCGGGATGCTCCTCACGGAACAGATGCTCCCAGAAGACACGCATCGGATAAGGCGCGTACGTCAGAGACGCGAGCTGGGACGGCCTCATCCAGTAAGCCTCCGACGGATCGGTCCAGTCGATCTTCTCCCATTCGGCGAGGTCATGGACGAGGTCGTAGTTGAAGATAGTAACGGGCTCAAAATCCGGATCCGGAGGTGCGAGGAGGGCTTTCTGGACCATTTGCTGGGTGGTGTTTGTTTGCGGGGCGAGGAGGTCGAAGGGGGCTGCTTGCGTGAAGATCATTATTGGTTGGAGATCGTTGTAGTTGGTGTATAGATGGTGGCAGTATGTTTGGCCTTCGCGGCCGATGTTTGGGAGGAGATCGTAGGATCGGAAGGAGGCGTGGGGGATGGGGTCGTCGGCTTGCGGGGTATCGTGTTTGGCGTAGAGGTAGATGTTTGGGGCCAGGTCTAGCCAGGGATCTAGGGGCTCGTTGTAGCGGGCTACGACGATGCCGAGGAGGTCTGGGGGTGGGACCCATGATGCTGTGGTGAGGTCCATTTTCTTGAGAGCTGATTCTTGTGGCAGTAGCCTCAGGTGATATTAAGGGTTTATGGAAGAGTTGATTAAAGGAGGTTCTAAGGCAGATGAGGTGGCGGCGGCATTCATTATAGGGCTGCGTCGTTTCTTCAAGTCCGGAAAATCGACAAAGTAGGACATCACCGCGTTTATTATGAGACTGGGGGGGCATGAATCATTCATGTCGCGTTGGAATTACTCCGAAGTACGTAGCACAGAAAAAAACAATGTCACGATGATTGGCGATGAGGTACTACGTACTCATAAAAAGCAAGGTCGTAGGCGAACGGACTTCGGCATTTGAAGACAACTTAATGCAAATCGAGTCTGTATCGGGGTGGCCGTGTTTTATCCATGGATGAATTCAAGGTACTATTGCGTCAGTGAAGCAGTGAAGCTATTGCAGCCAGAAAGGAAAGTAGTGCCACGCAGGTAATCTCGTAAAATCATACACTAGGCAGCGTCGACAAGCTACGGCTATATTAATGGTGATAGGTACTGGATGATCCCAGGGCCTGATATGATTGAACGATCTCTAGATTTCAGTAAAAGAGAAATTGCGCCACCTGCATGTTTCTGATTCATGGCGACTCTAGCCCATGGTCACAGTGACGTAATATGATGGAGAACTACGGCGATACTTGTAGTTAGTGTGTTGGTAGAAAAGGTCCATGGTATTCCAGGTTACCGCTGGAAATCTAGCTGCTCATTAATGGTATGACAAAAAGCATACAAAAGTCCAGACAGGCTCAACTAGGAACAGGATACCGCCGCCTCCATTGATACTGTCGCAGCATTTTCCTCTTTCTCTTTCCCCAGCTCTTGTCAGGCAAAGTGCACTCCTCTGCCTCTGCCACTCTCACGCAATCCGCGACATCTGCCCACGGAGCACCACATTCATCAACTCCCTGCAGAATCATTTCAAGCATCCCAACGGTCCCGTGGCGTGTTGCGTTGCGTAATGCCCCCCCGCCGTCAGCCAGCGGATCGGCACCATGATCCAGAAGTAAGCGGGCGGCTGCCGGCTTGCGGCGGACGTCGGACGCTATCATTTGCAGGGCCTTGTGAATGCCCCAGGCGCCCTCTTTGCGGAGATTGTTGTGGTGTAGGAGATTGCTGTGGAGTAGGAAATTGAGCATTGCCTTGGGATCTCCGACTTGTTCGTCCGCGCATGCAGCATCGACGAAAAAGTTGTTGGGGTTGCTGGTTGGTATGTTGAACGTAAAGCCATGATCTAACATGAATTGAACGATTCCAACACACCCTGTGGAAACCGCAGCTTTGACGGCCTTTGTTTGCTCCTCGCTACTCATTTCCTTGGGTGAGAATATGCTAGCCCAGCGGTCGTGTTGCGAAAGGAGATCTAGAGTCGGTCTGCCCCCTGCAATTGCCCGGTGAAGGACACGGACACCCGAGTAAATAGGAACGCGCCAGAGAAGCTCACTCTCGCACTTGCCCATGTGCTGGCGCAGGTCAATCCCGGTATCTAGAAGAATCTGCAGCGACGCGATTTGTCCTGAGGCCACCACTAGTCCGGGCACTGAGTTATAAATGCTATACTCGGACAGCGCGACTAGGTCGGCCCCGGCTTCGAGGAGGCGGCGGAAGATTGATTCAAAGCAGATAGCTTCCTGCAAGGCGGGACCGGTCACCATATCAAACGCAATGTACTGGTTTGGGTCGGCACCGGCCTTTAAGAGGAGATTGACGATCTCCTCGTTGTTGTGTCGAACAGCTTCGATGAGGGGTGTGTTGGTGACCTCTCTGCTGAATCGTATGACGTGGGGGTATACTGTGGGAAAATGATAGGAGCTATAGGTAAGGAGGCGTTGCAGGAGGACCTTGTCGCCTTGACGTGCTGCCCAGCAAATGGGTGCTGGGGTAGAAGACCGACCACCAAGGGTATGCGGGATATTCGGGTCATAGCTATATTTCTCGAGTAGGTCCTGAACGAGATCTGCCATTCCCCAGGCGGCTGCTACACAGCATAAAAATGCTTTATCTGCGGGCTTCGCGATGAGAAGGTAGTCCCCCCACGAGGACGAGGCAGCGAGATTCAGAGGGTAAAAGACTGCTCGGTCCCTGGCCTTCTGCGCTAGATTATCCAGCACGCCTGCTTCAAGCAGTAACTCGATGCATTTGATGTTGTTGCCCCGAGATGCTAAGTGGATGGGAGTATCTTGGAATTGAACCGCCTGGTTTGGATTTGCGCCTCGTTCAAGGAGAAAGCGGACAATACGAGGGTGACCGTTCTCTGCTGCCAAAGCTAGTGGTGCCCTGCCCTCATCAACAGCATGAATATCAGCGCCCTTGTCGACTAGAAGCTGCACAATGGAAAGATGACCGCATTTTACAGCTTCCCGAAAGGTTAACCGTCCGTCCGGTGAGATAGGAAAATTGACGTTATTTTCCCTGGATAGGAAATCCTGGAAAAAGCGAACAAGTGACTCCTGGCCACGCGGTACGGCAAGTAGGACCAATGCAATGAACGGGAAATCTTTGCATGATGCGCGGGGAGAGTTCATCCAGCCGAGCTCGTCGCTTATATCAACGCCCTTTTGTGCTAGATGTCGAACAACCGCCTCGTGGCCGTATATTGTTGCGACAGCAAACGGACTGAAAGGAATGTGGTTGCCCGGGAATTTGTGGGGAGAAGCGCCTGCGTCTAGTACCTTCTCGACAGTGGTAAGACATCCGTGATGACATGCCCATTCCAGGGCGGAGCTCTCTCCATGCTGGACATTGTGTTGGTATAATAAGGGGTTTCCCACGGCGTGAAACCATTTGTTGGTGCGTGAGAAAGCACTGAGTTCACTGGCATACTCCACTGATCCCAGTATTTCATAGATCAGCTCGATGGGTAGCTTTAAGAGCGTCATCTAGGTGGTAGCGCAATGATGAAGGAGTTGGAGGGGAACAAGCGTGCTATAAATGGAAGATTTAGCTACCTGGAGAGGTGGACTGACCTCAACATCACTCGAGCGCCACTCGAACCACTTCTTCCTTTCCACCAGCTCAAGGCCAAATAGACTTTAGGATATTCGTCATAGCCATCCGCGTGGACGGAATCAGAAAAGGTCTTTAACATGTTAGAGTATCATAGTTCAGATAGAGAAGACTTACACCTTCCTACCACCTAGATGTCGCTTAAAGCTACGCATCGAACTGGCCGTTTACTTACTACCAGGTAGTAAATGATCTAAACTGCTTTAGGCAGTCATAATTTATCTCCTAGTTCGGTATACCTAATTCGGTATAATGTTTTCAATAGTTATCCGGGGTAGAAGCACCAGTGGACGGGGCATGGTAATACGGTGTTGATGCGGTAGTTCTCCCGGACACAGGCATTGTTAATGACCCCCACCAGCCTACCAATACAACCCCGGTCAAAAGTCTCCGTACGTACACTCCACCTTTTCAACCTTCTACCACACCACCAATATGCCCGATATCCTGCAGAAAATAAATGGAGATAGAAAACCAGGTGCAGAGCTCTCAACAGAAGCGCGCACCGCCATCCTATACGGCCACTCGATCAAGAGATCAGTGACCACGCTCGCACGCGAGTTCAAGGTCTCCCGAACCACCATTTACGACACGCGAAGACGCTGGCTGGCCGATAAGAACCTCAAGTCAAGGCCTCGCAGCGGTCGGCCCCGATCTGCAAAGAAACACAAAAGGTCCGAAGTCCTGAATTCGACCCACATCTACAAGGAGGTAAACGGACTATGTAAACGGACTATCGCTGTCTGTCGACGTGTCGAGACCGAAACAGGCAATGCTAGCGGCATCGCGCTTATCCATTTCCACGGGGGGGGGGGGGGTTTGGTACACCCTCATCATAGTTATAACTAAGTTGACTGAGCGCGTCGTGTTTAATGGATCATTTTAGATTAAGATGTTCAACGGCTAATATAAGATTTGCAACTGGTCAAACGTAGCTAAACCTTCGTCTGTTCTGAGCGATAGATGCTGGGGTAGGTAGACGTTGTATCCCGGTGTTCCATTCTGCTGACGATAGACGGGATTTCTTGATAGACTCGTGCCAAAGCCGCCGTGCCTGTCTTGGTAGGGAATTCCTTTGTGTGGAGGTAGGCTGCTACTGCCTGATTGACCACGACTGGTCAATTGCCGGCAGAGAAGGAGTGGCCACTGTGCCTTCCTGAAGTGGTTGCTATGTGGCTCCTTGTAGAAGGAACGATCAAGAACCTGACAGCCACGGGACGCCAGAGAGCGAGGAAGGAGCGTTGATGCCCTTGCGGATCGTACCTGCCAAGTTGATGTCGGGGGAGGGCCGTTCCTGCCTTCCTTGGTATAGCAGCTCCTTCCTAAAGCGTGGTTATTGTGTTGAGGAAGGAGCAACCGTGTCCAGCCTTTTCTCTGCGGACAATCAAGGGAAGGTGCGGCCATACCTTATCTAGGTGAGGTATGCAACACGGGCTGCTTTGCCTTATCTATATGCATTCCTTATCTATGTGCATTCATGACTATAGCGACGCTATCAAAACCTTGTCTTAAACTTCCACTCCGTGGAAACACCCCGAGCCAGCACAAAGAAGACCGCCGAGGATACATACACCACACCACAAAATACGATCATCCCCCAGTAAGCCTGGTCATTGCCAGAGCTCTGGCCCTCTAATATCTGCCCGGCAACAGGCACAGCGACTAACAAGGCCAGTGCAACAAGCGTATACGCCGTGCCATAGCGCTTCCCGAAATCCTCCGTCTTCGATATCTGCGCTACACATACTGGAGACAGACTGATCGCCGACCCACTCCAGAACCCAAAGAGAGCGGCATAGCTGATTATGGCACCGTGATTCGCGCCGCTCTTCAGCCAGAGTGCCAATGTCAACACGGCAGCCACAGCAGTCGTTACAATCATCGTGTTGAACCTCCCGTACCGATCTGCCGCATACCCGGGCATCAGCCGAC
Organism: Aspergillus kassunensis; assembly: GCA_027569205.1. Classification (NCBI taxonomy): domain Eukaryota; kingdom Fungi; phylum Ascomycota; class Eurotiomycetes; order Eurotiales; family Aspergillaceae; genus Aspergillus; species Aspergillus kassunensis. The sequence continues at coordinate 194,579 of JAPDEQ010000058.1, forward strand.
CAACAATAGACAACGCATTCAGAATCGACATCAAGGCATACGACTGGTCCGTCGACATCCCTTGAGCCCTCGCATAAGAAGTCAGATAGGTCAGCGGAATCGTCGCCCCAACATCCGCAAAGATAATCGCCACAGCCGTCAAAGCAAACGGCCCCTCAAGCATAACCCGCGGGTCAATCGTCTTCCGACTCGTCTTGTTACGTCCAAGCCGTGGCCGCTGCAGGATAGACCCCAGTCCGCAGAAGAGCAGACAGATGAAACCCAGCGTGCGCATTGCCCATCCAAACCCGGCCTTTTCGGCCAGCGCGTTGAAGATCTGCGGCATTATTATCCCGCCGATTCCGCCAGATGTTACCGCGATTCCGGTTGCCATTGCGCGACGTTTGAAGAACCAGTGGTTTATTATTGAGATGCTGGGGTTTGCGATTAGGGAGGCGGATATTCCGCCGAGGACGCCGAAGCTCAAGATGAATTGGTAGAATTCTGGTTGGTTAGCATCTTACTCCATATGTCAGGCTTGTGGAGGTTACCTTTTGAAACGCTAAAGCACATCACAGCAACCGTAAGCCCAATGGTCCCTACAGCCATAAGGTGCCTTGGGCCATATCGGTCGAATACCGGTCCTGTTGGATACACCCTGTGTCAGTGACCAAATCCAAGCGCACACTCAGGATGAGAGGAAATATACCAACTTGCACACCCCCAAACCACAGAAAAAACATATACAGGCTGAATATCCACGACACATCGGAGCACGAATACCCACTCAGCTGGTGTGTAACAAGCCAGTCCGTGAACACGCCGGTGGTATTCATCAGTCCGAAACACGGTAGAAAGCCACACCATGACCCAAGCACCACGGACCATGCCTGTAAGCCACCGTCTGGAAATTCATCGGATGCGTCGTCGACAGTCGTTCTCTCAGGCGGTGGATTGCCTTTCTCCTGCTGGCTGTCGGTTATTGAACTCATTGTGAACGGGACAGATTCAGGCTGTGGCAAATCGCTACCTATCGGGCTAGGACCGGAGGTTGCAGTATCGCTACTAGGTGAAGCTATTGGTCGGGGAAGATCTCTTGGGAGTGGCGGTATATTGCAGTAGTCGTACAACTCCAACGGTAACTCCGAAGGGATCGATATCGGAGCTCTGCGAGGTCTATATAAGACGTCTGCTTTTATCTAGATCCTAGGTTCTCTATCTATCTCAATATAATTACCCCTTCAGTTATTCTCTACCACCTAGTTCTATCGGCAACGTATTGCAGTCGCTATACCTTCATCTATCGCTCCCATTCCCCTGAGGCGCTTTCATAACATAGGTTATGAGCCCGGGCTATTACATTTCGACCTAATACCTCGGAGGATTGCTTAAGGCTAACTACCTTGCTCAATTCAATAGATTGAAGCTATACCGACGTGTCGACACCCCGATCCTACGAAGTAGCTAGGCCCGTACAACCTACCTACCTTCCTATAATCAAGCTGCCGACCTTTACCGCCGCCGATACGAATGTCAAGCGCTAGCGAGCGAAGATACGACCTCCGTAGCAGTGAAAGAGACACCACGGAAGACTCCAACAAAGCAAGCGACAGCCGCTTGCCCGGGGCATTTAACAAAGATCCAGCCGATTCACGCGAAGAACTGACCGATATTATCCGATCAATCGAGCGAGACAACGCCGACAAAGGCGACGAAAGCGACGAAGCAAACAGCCAATTACAAGCTAAAATAGCAAGTAACAAACCTCAAGCAGCTGATACAGCGCCAGCAGTGGCCTCAACAATCCCCAAGTCACATGAAGCGAAACCAGCGAAACTGGTACAGTTTAACACTGAAAATTTAACAAAATCGAATGTGAAGACATAGAAAGCAGAGGTAAAGGAGTTCTGTGAGTCGCAAGGCGTATAAGCAGTCATTTACCATACAAACGAAAGGCAGAGCGACGAGAAAGGGCTTAAAGCAATGCTAAAAGACCCCGTATAGGCTGCGCAAGATGCAATAGCGCGAATCTACCTAAAGAAGAACCTCTGTCAGGAAGACAAGGCCGCCACGAGAGATATAACTAATTCAGGAGCGATCTGGAGCTACCTCAGGGAGAAATATAAACACCAGACGACCTTTAACATATTAATATTACACCAGAAGATTAACAGATAGAAAAAGGACCCCGGAACAGATATCAAGACCTCTCTACAATACCTAGAGCAACAGATAAGAGACCTGAAGGAAGCCAGCAACGAAGAGATAAAGATAAGCAAGATAATAATACTATTAATATTCCTTGATAGCCTGCCAGATGAATACGCGTGGCAGAGGGAGTCAATATTCAGCACCCCGATAGCAAATCAAAGGCTAGATCGAGGTCTAATCCTTTCAATACTTTAGCAAAAGGAGACGACATTAAAAAACGCGGAAGAAAGCAAGGAAGCGGCCAACAGGGCCCGCGAAGCGTTGAAATATTATAATTATAATAAAACAGGTCACTTTGCAAGGGATTACCGACATCCCCCGAAGGAGGATCGAGAGGATTCAAAGCAGGGGAGTCAGGGCAACCAAAGGACCTCTAGGGAAGGCACCCCTAGGGGAGGCAGAGGAGGCAGAGGAGGTCGAGGAGGACGGAACTCTACCCCTAAGCACCCTAGAGCGACAGCGAGGGCAGCAGATAAAGAGGGCGAGGAGGAAGAACCTCAGGACGACGACTAATACCAGCAAGGCGATGAAGAAGCCTACAGAATCGAATTAAGGGAGGAAATTAGCAACCAATTTGAATACCTCCTTAGCAATGACAAAGGAGAAGAATCCGAGGCAGCGTGCCGGATTAATCAGAGTAATAACCCTATCATTGACAGCGGAGCTACTAGCACCTGCAGCGGATATATCGATCTATTCGAATCTCTCGACCAGAGGTACTCAGGGAGTCTAGGGACTACTGGAAAATCGATTAATATTAAAGGAAGAGGTATCATAAAGATATACCTTAGCAGTAGAAGGATCGCGCGGATTTTAAATATTTTATACATGCCTAAGATAAGGCAAACACTCCTTTCTACACAAGATCTTCAGGAAATCAGCATATGGAACGAACATATTAATAAAAAGTATTACTTCTTTAAAAAGCGCGGAGAAGTCCTAGCGCGAGGGTATAATATTAGCAGGACTAGTTACCTTGGTTAGGTCAAGGATCGAGATGCCTTGACAACCAATTCAACAAATAAATGGAAAAGAGACAAGATAGCACGATTAGTCAAGGAAATAAATTAATAATTACTGCATCAACGCTTTGGACACCCAGGTCAGACAAGGCTCATTCAAATAGCAGCGAAACTAGGCATTTCACCTAGCAAAGAAGTAATTAAGGAATTAAAGACCTGCGAGACGTGCATCCAAGCGAAAAGCATGAAATATTAAAACCATGCCGAAATCCCAAGGGCTTCAAGGCCCTTGAAGCGAGTTTATATAGACTTTTGGGGTCCGTATAAAAGAGTTACACGCAGGGATAGTATTAAGTACTATCTCTTATTAACAGACGACTGCACGAGGCTTTCATGGCTTTATCTAACAAAGGATCGCAACGCTATAATGGTCCAAGGGATCTTGAAGCAATGGCTTGCTTAGGTTAAGTAACAGCAAGGCATCAAATTACTTGTTATTTAAACTAACAACACGAAAGAATTTATTATACAAAACCCATGGCTATCGGACCTAGGGATCGAGATTGAATTCACTGAAAGCCACACGCCTCCGCAGAACGGCGTGGCAGAAAGATTAAATCGTTTTATTCTCGAGATCGCCAGAGCCATCCTAATCGGAGCTAATATTCCGAAGAAATACTGGGTTGAAGCAATTCAAATGGCAAACTTCATTCGGAATCGAACAATAAAGGTGCGAGGCACTACCAAG
>JAPDEQ010000059.1:0-192822 GCA_027569205.1 Aspergillus kassunensis
GCGAATCCCCAGGGTAATCGGAGAAGGAGCAAGATTCAGTCTATGTCCTTATGCAACTATACCGTTTCGCTACCTTAACGTTCTAGTTTCTCTACCTGACCAACAACCTTAGCTACTCCTTGACATTAAATCTATTTTTAATCTTATTAATTAAATAACTTGGAAATCTATTTTATTTTTAATATAAACTGGTAGAGCGCTTTCTAAATAATAAATTAATTTTTACTAGAAATTAATACCATCAAAATTAATAGAGTTATTAGACTGTAAAGTAGAAGAGGGGTGTGCCATTAGCGAACGGGGTGTGCCGTTAGCGGCGCCCTTTCCGATATAAGTCTATGGAAGATGAGGGGGGCAATGTTCTAAATATGTTTCTGCTATGTTACACATTTGTCCTCCGCGTAACATTGCATTGGGCTGCCTGCTAACGCACCCATAAAGGCTTTAAATTGTGGTTTTAAAACAGATAACAAGAATTTTTCAAGACTTCTATTGTCGAACAAACAATGTCCCGTGCTTCATCTGGAACTCTAGACCGGATTGTACAGCCAAGGGCAGTAACATAAGATCCTGGACTGCCGTAGCGGTCCCGGTGGAGGAGGATGAGGCGCCCGTTCAATGAAGGTTCCTGCTCGACTTGCCTAGCCCTTCGTAGCCCTGCTGCAAAGGCGTCATTATAAAACTCATGCTTGCCAGGTATTAGAAAGACAAGCTCGAATCGGTCTGTTTAAGAAACAGCGATAGTTGTCATACCTAGTCCATCACCAGCGAGGATGAGATGTTTAGCGCATACGGGTATCTCAAAAGATAGGTATTGTTGATTGACCTCAAGATGGAGGTCACAGAAAACTTGGAAAGAGGCGGATGATTTACCAAAAATCGAGAGTATTTATATCTATCCATCTCTAATGCTCCAAAGTCACTGGGTTATAAGAAACTCTTCACTACCTAATGGTGTCTACGGAAGTACAGACCGTTTATCTAAAACAACAGTCTTACAGCGAAATCAAGCAAGTTGTATATAATACCTTTTATTCTAGTAGCAGAAAACCTGGCCATACTAGCGCTGACGAGTATTATGAATTAATTCAGAATAGTCCACTATACTCAACACCTCCCAATCTGTCTGTTCCTTTGATCTTTTGATTGACTTGGTTACCATACTCAACCAGAAGTGTTCGAATCATAGTCATACGGGAATAATGAAGCTCCTCCCACTCTTCCTCTAACTCATCGACCTTTTGAACTTGGTCACTATACACAACCAGAAGTGTTTGGATCATATGGGAATAATGAGGCTCCCACTTCTTCCGTTCCTTTGTCTCATCGATCTTTTGATCAACTTTGTCACCATACTCAACCACAAGTGTTTGAATCATACGGGAATAATGAAGCTCCAAGTTCTTCCGTTCCTCGATCTTTCGACCAACTTGGTTACCATGCTCAACCAGAAGTTTTCGAATCATATGGGCATAATGAGACTCCCACTTCCTCTGTTCAAACCTCATCGATCTTTTGATCAACTTAGCATCCTTTGTCTCCGAATCTTCCTCCGACTCGGAGTCCGTTGGCTGAACATGACACCTCATGCCCTCGTAGTAATGGGGATGTGAGTTAAGATAGTGTTCCCACTCAAGTTCGGATAGTAAAACATGGTGAGAAAAGCTCAGTCGCGAAGCAGTGCTATGTGTGATAATTCCAGCTCTAAAACACCTGGCAAGAAATGCCCTAGCGAACGCTTGGTTTGCCTGAAGGTGGGTGTGTTCTGACATAAACTTCTTGTCGAACCTCTCAAGATTGGCTGCAGGGAGAGGTCCAAGTTCCTGTGTTGTTTCAAAGTCTGTTTCTCTTTGAGTAAATTCTTGGTTTTCTTTCTTTTCACGCTCGTACTCAGTGTGGTCCTGAGGACCCCCAACAACGCTATACCAGGTAGATTTTATACCATCAGGATAAAGAAGTATTACTATCCAGCGGGCAACGTGGTCATCATCTATGGGTTTTTTGATGCCCAAATGAAGCATAAAGTCCGACATTTTTTCTGACGCGCTTTTGTAAGAATTCTGCTATGTTCTGTTTGGATGGCTGATTTTTAAATGGCAAGTAGAAACGGAGTGTAGTTGTGCTCAATTGTCATATATCGCAGAGTGCTAGTCCCATGCAACTGGTATCTTCTGCAGCCAACAGGCTGTTAGATGCGGTGGCCAAGCAGAAGCCATCCAATATTCGGCGGTGGCTAGTGGAACACTTATCGTGCGGCAGTTGGATATAACCCGCAGGATTCTCAGCGATAAGCCCTCACTCAGGTCGGTATCTGTCTCTAAACAGTGCATCTGAGGACAAGCTCACTTTCGAAGCTCATGGCTACGATCACATGACAATCTGCTACAGCACATAACTGATGTTACCTTGGTTGGAGGTCTTTGTAAGGAGTCTCTCAGAGACGAAACATCATCTAAAGAGTAGCCCATAAATGCCCTCCTTTCCCCGTCACCACATACTAGGAAGCCGAAAGGCACCCTCCATGTCCAAGCCCAGACTGAGCAAAACCTCATCTCAACATGGACAGATTTTGGTTCACGATAGTGCTGGCCAGCATCACTGCTGCTCGCCTTATCTTCTCCGAGGACTCTATGGCCCAGCCAACTACACCCTGTTCAGGGTCCCCTACCAGAGTTGAGCCAGACGGTACTGTAATCGTACTGGTATCTTGTCAGGCCTATGTATCTACCCCATTTGACAAAAGCAGTACGAGCGCGTATAGAGAAGCCCCTTTAAAGACAGCTACCAGCTCTCATTAAGTGGGTTCGTCATTGGTCGAAAGCGGATTGCGAAATAGAACCCATCTATGTAACCCCAGCGTCACAGCGTCCGTTTAAGCCGAGTCGAGTACTGTGATTTCACCTACTAGTATCAGTATTAAAGACAGGAGCACTTCGGTCCGCGTAATGATAATACTAACCCACTTACCCACGTCCCTATCATCCGAAGCATCACCGATCAACTCGACTTTATTCACACGGGCAGGGACCCAGAACCTAGGTATGTCTGCAATAATAAGGGGTATTGTTCTACTATCTATTCTTTGGTTCCTTTGGCACTGTGGCTCGGGTGGGTCCTGGTGATTTACTGTGGCATCTATGATACTGTAGTGTGGATCTGTTACCTGGCATGGTGGCTTGTAGGTAGAATGCTCATTAGAGCTAGCATACACAATACGAAGACTGTGAAGGACACCATTGTGAAATTAACCCCTTAACTCTGCTGCTCTCATGCCAGGGACACCTCCAGTTGTCCAGGAAGGAGATGGCGTAATTCCAGTACGAAAGGAGGAATACCTGGTGCTACCCTTTATATTGTCTCTGTTACAATAATGCTCGTCCGCATTACGATCAGGTATAAGCAAACTGATTCCATCAGGCAAGAATCTCGGCAGGAAACCATGGCCGCTAGCGCAGGGGCTAAGTCTAAGATAAAACCGAACAAACACAGTAGGATACGCATTGAATAATCGGGAAAAGCTTCGGCATATATAGTTTCCGCCGTGATCTTCTCTACGATTCCAAGGAGAGGATAAAGGTGCGCGCCTCGCCCTTTATAACGCTCTGAATTACTAGAACTTGCACCCTTAGAGATAGTAGCAACAGCATCTTTCCATAATCTAGAATAAACTGGAACCAACCGAGAACGCCACAGCGAGCCATGATATGGCTAATATCCATAGTCTAAGACTAGCAGAGACGCCCGCTTGCTCTAATATACTATTAATACCCCGCGTGAGTAATTAATATATGATTATTACTAATATAGATACTCTAATAATCAAGAGAGAAGACACCTGGCTATTATTAGTATAACCCTAATGTTTCTCTTATTAGCTTACTACTGAAGAGATGATAGCGACTGGCTTTGCTAATGGGAGCCTGACCAGACCAGTGACAACAGTAATAAATATGGCAATGAACCCCATCATGTAGGCGGCCACGATCCAATGTGATACTCGGCGATATCCCTTCAGGACTGGCTTCGTCCAGTCTGCTAAGACTCCATTCGCCTGGCCCAGGCGACTGGAAAGAAGGTCGTACATACGGCCCAACATGCGGCCTTCGCGTGATACCGAAACGCCCACTCAATTTCACCAATCATCAACCCGTAGCGCCACGACACCAACCTCACGACACTCCTTTCACTAAAACCAATACAATTGGCTTACTAGGATCACTGTGCTCCTCGTGAGCCTCAAACAAGCCTACTAGTATATAAGACTCAAGAGTCACTTTCATTAGATACAATTCAGCTATCGATAACATTGTCAACGCTTAATTGCCTGCCAACTTCAGCACTTGGCTGTGACGACTGCCCAGTCTCGCACTTGTAACCCAACGTACTACGAACAACAAGCCGACAACCTGTTCTACCTACCCTGTAGCTAGTACAGACCCGAACGTCACACCATGGCTACTCTAGCTATTTTTTTCCTTTTTCTCTCCTCCACGATCAGTGTATTTCCTTTATATTTGTTATCTAGGACCGTTATAGCTAGCTTAATTACCCCTCGAGTCGGAAAAGAAGATAGCAAGATAACTTAGTTAGCCTAATACACTCCAAGTCAAACCCTAAGCCACCATCACCTATGTCCAAGCCATTCGCACCTTTCGGGGCGGTTAAGTCGGATGAGCTCATTATTAGTTCTCCTTTGTCACAAGCAGACAAGGAATATGGCTAACTAGAACATTTGTCGCATAACGCCTCAGGTGTAGAGCGACACAAAGATTCTATAATTCCCACGCCTGATCCCCATGTCTTATCTTAGCCTTTCTTCCCGGCCGATATTGGGGTCATAACTTCAAAAATATTTGTGGTAATATCTTTAAACAATGGCCGTCATGCAAAGACTACATGAAACCCTTGTTACCAAAACCATAACCAAGAAGATACTACTTAATAATACAAGTCATAATAAAGCAAGCTATCTAGAAAGAGAGGCTAGGACTATGACTAGTAGTTATAAAGAATATTAAACCTTTTAGTTGGAGGGTAGATAATGGTTCATCAGACTCTCCTGGAGAGAGAATACCAGCCAGTTACCCCTGAGTATCTTTATCTTTGTCTTAATTAGAATAGACCTAACAACTCCTGGCCTGCCTCTTCGCCGGTTGTACCTTTGGTTAAAGATATTGTAGCTGCCTGACCATGAGCAGAGCAATGCTACAACAAGGATAAGGACGCGGCATATGAACTGCAGTTTGAACTCCACCAGTTCTTGTCGGAGAATCTCCAACTAGGACTGCGGGTGTGACACTAAAAACCTACAGACATAAGGTGGAGTTGCCATAAGCGATGCCGGAGGAGTTGATGATTAATATTGATGTGCAATTGCAGTATTGGAAGCTAAATAATGCACCACCGGCCTACACTGAGGAGGTCTACCGGTATCGCTCAAAGAGTCAATGAACGGAATACCGGATACTTGTTCCGGTGTCAAACTATTGTTACTCTGGAAAAGCCACACACCGAAGTACGCTCTTAGACGCATCAGCAATCCCTACCGGCTGTGGGTGTAGTAGGCTTCGTATGTTTATACAGTAGGATTTCCAGAGGACGACGACAAGGACTGAGCATCGGGTCATAATTATCTATTCAACATGACTTCAACACAAACCGACAAGCCTGAGCGAGTCCCTCCAGAGGCGACCCTCGTTCTCCTTATCGAACGCATGCTTGGCATACCCCGAGCCGAAATCGGCACTCTCATCCTCTGAGGGTCCTGCCTCGGCGCAGTCAGCAAGATACTTTCCCCCCTTCCCTTCCCACTGTTTCCCAATCGCCGCCCAGACAGTAGTCGCAGCTCCTTGCTCCGGGCTCTTGAATTCCTTAAAGAGATCCCCGTCATTGCCGGCTCTCTCCAATTCGGCCGCCGGAAGGTGTTTTGCGAGAGGGGTCATGATCCCGCCAGGGTGTAGGCTTATCCCGTGAAGGCCTTGAGAGCCATATCGCCGCTCTATTTCGTTGGCCATGTAGATGTTAGCGGTTTTAGACTGCGCATAGGCCCCCCAGGGAGTATATTCGCTCTTCTCGAAGTTGTAATCGTCCGAGGCATTGATGCCACCCCTTAGGTGTGCGGTCGAAGACACAATGACCACACGGCTGTGGAAGTCTGGCGTAGTAGCCGCCAGCAGTGCCGGCTTCAGCATTTCAAAGAACAAGAAATGAGACAAGTGGTTGGTGCCGAACTGGAGCTCGTGGCCATCTTTAGTGAACTGAAGAGTTTGGATGGCCATGATTCCGGCATTGTTGACCAAGATGTGAATCTTATTAGTCTTAGATAGAATGCTACTGGCTGCGAGGCGGACACTTTGCAGCGAGTCCTGGTCCATCTCGACGAGTTCCATACGGCTGGGGTCAAAGATGCCGGCCAGTGCCTTCTTCGCTTTGCCGAGGTCGCGGGCCGTCAAGAAAAGCTTGGCTCCAGTAGCGGAGAGAGCCCGAACTGTTTCAATTCCAATCCCAGACGAGGTGCCAGTAATGACGATGACCTTCTCGAGTAGCTTGCCCCCCACGCCTTCGTCCTCGATGATCTGGAGCGCAGTTGGTCTGGCGTCGCCGGGGCCTTGGGGATTGGCGTGGGCTGCTGCGTAGCGAGACATAATCGGAGATGCTCAATTGAAAATTAGGATGGATTGGTGATGTAGGCTGAGAATAAGCAAAATGGGATGGAGATTGACCTAAGATGCGGGTGCTTCCCAGGTCTTTTATTTCTGGGAAGGGCATGTATTATCCGCGCGTATTATACCTGTTTCCGGCAACCTTCGCATTTCCGTCATTTCCGATGAAATTTGGCTCATGTGGAGCTGCTAACTACGTCTCATGTATTACTAATTAGTATACCTTAGTATAGTTAGTTGGTTGGTTATTTGGTGCTTATAAATTCTTGGAAGTTCCGATTTCAAAGCACAAGATTAGAAACTACTACTTATTAACATATATCACCGGTCATCCCACCAGTCATCCACCCACCCGGCTTGAAATTTCCCAACACCACAACTTTAAACTATTCTTAATAATGCAATAATAACAATTTCAAACTAAAATTTTTTAGAAAAGAATTTATCATGCAGCTATTTTATACTAGTTATCTAAAGCGTTATTTTGTTTTTATATAGTGTCTCAAATTGTCACGTGCGTCATGTGCGTCACGTGCCACCAACTCCGACCAAGGCGACTGACTAACCTGATCGCCATGGATCAAAGTTCTCCGGTCCGGGTGATCAGCGCCTATCGTCCCCTGTAATCTACACAACCAATTGAGTGCACTGCACTGCACAATAACCTGTTTCTTTCCATTCACTCTTGAAGACTGTTAAATTGCCACGGAAAACTTCTAATATCTTGTATAATATCTGCCGACGGAAGTCTTGATAAATTAAATAATTACTATGTCTAGCTCTCACCACCCTTCCCAGAGATTGACTGGCCAAGACTGGCGTGCCCCTAGGAGCTCATAACGTGTATCTGAACAGGGACTCTAGGACGCCACATTTCAAGTTAGACAGCGCCGTTTCGCCGGGCCTATAGGGGATGAAAAGGTGGTATCTAACAGGGAGCATCAGCAACCGACGAATACCAGATGCAAGCCAACGCGTGTGGTAGATCCTTCCGGAGTCTGAGCCGGTTCTGAGCCGCTTCACTGTTGGGAAACGTCAAGTGAGAGACAGGATAGCCACGAAATGCCCGAGGACCCATTTACGGGGGGAGAATAGCGTACGAATATGATGATCTTGCATCAATGTGAAATTGTCTCGGAACACAAATTAATACAAGAAGGGACTTACCTAATCCTGAGCTTCATGTAGAAAAGTGAAATCGAACCCGCTCGCCACTACCAAACCTGTAGGATCCAAATGTGTACGGATGACGTTGATGGCGATCTTCCGAATGGCGAGTCGAAAGTTTTGGGTATCAACGAGGTCGCCCACCGAAAACAATCTCGCCCGCTCTAGTCAGATCTGTACCTGTGGGGCACGAACAGTCAAAGGTAAATTCAGACAAAAGGGCAGTCGAGAAGCCGGGGCCGTCGTTCCTCGGCACGGCTAAAAGACAAGAGGGAGGTCAAAAAAGCAAAGGTCACGAGCTCTGCTAATAGGAGAATTTAGAAACTGTGGGCGGTGGTAGAAGCTTCAATATAGAGAAGAATGCGATGGAGATGGGGGCTTATCAGAGTCGGCTTGGACAGAGAGAATACACCGCATTCTGAGGTAACAAAGTCTATTCTGTTTCGGTTAGTAAAGCTTGCACGGAGTGAGAACCCTTGCCATTCCGCGATGATGTTAATAAATCGCGAGTGGAGAGACAACAACAGCTCGTTCGTATCCTTCTAAAGTCGGCAACAGTCGCGGCAGCCCAGTTCCGCCTCTTGGTTTCTTGTCGGAGATATGATCAGGATCAAAAAACTCCCCTGTAAGTGGAAGTTCCCCGGGCTGGGCAATTAAATCATGCTCTATACGACGGAGGGTCTGAATTCCTCCTTGGTTCCATGTGAGAGGGTACCTGAGGACTACGGAGGCCTGTTGGGGTGTGGCTGGGTTTGGCTTCCTTGCTGGCAAGGGAATCCTCGCGGATGGAGCTGCCAATTGGGGATTGCTGGATCAATGAACGGGGCTTGAATGGGTCGCAGACAATATTGCATTCTTCGGCGGGGATCCAGATAAGGTGACAATCTCAGGTGAGTCGGCTGGCACGATGTCGGTGCTGGATCAGATGGTTCTCTTTGGCGGAGATCACATCTACAAGGGCAAACCCCTGTTTCGGAAGGGATCATGAGTTCTGGAAGCTTCCTGCCGGCTGAGCCGGTCGATAGTTCTCGGGCTCAAGCGGTATATGATGCTGTTGTGGAGGCAGCTGGGTGTGTAAACGAGACTGATACACTGGAGTGTTTACGAGGGCTAGACTACGTGGACTTCCTCAACGCAGTCGGCACACCAACTGGTCTTCTCTCTTGCGCGGGTATCGCTCTTTCCTATCTTCCTCGTCCAGATAGTCATGTCCTCCCGGACAGTCCAGATATGCTCGTCCAACAGGGCAAGTACGCCCCGATTCCTTTCATTATTGGTGATCAAGAAGATGAAGGAACACTTTTCAGTCTTTTCCAGTCAAAACTGACGACCAAGGAGGCTCTTGTTGACTATCTGCGTGATATCGTTTGGAAAAGCGCCACTAAAAGCGAACTGGACGAACTAGTAGAAACCTACGGTAGTGGATTCTCTGCCATTGTAGAAGACAGTCCATTCCGCACCGGGCTGTTCAATGACATTTTCCCTGGATTTAAACGCCGAGCAGCCCTACTGGTGATGTCCTCTTTACCCTCACTCGACGGGCATTCCTGGAAGTAGCGAATGAGCTCCATCCGGAGGTCCCGTCCTGGGTACCTTCCACGGTTCGGATCTGTTACAGGTATTCTATGGCATCTTCGATAACTTTGCCGCAAACAGCACGCGCACATTCTTTCTGAACTTCGTTCATTCATTGGACCCGAACGGGGATTCAACCAGCGGATACCCGCAGTGGCCGCTGTGGGCAAAGGCTGGGGAACTGATCAATTTGCAGCGGATAAGGCAACATTCATAACGGATGATTTCCGAATTGATAGTTTCGAGATTATCAAGTTTGTATGTATACTTAAAGTAAAGGTAGGTGTAATAACCTTTAATATACAAAGGCAAAACTAGGGCTGTTCACGATACTATATAGTCAGGATTTTCGGATATCGGCAATAGTATCGTCAAATTCAAACCTTGACTATCTTGATCATCAAATAGTATCGTCAAAATCCCCGGGTGCCGATACTATATCGTCAAATATCGTTGCTGATACTATTATCATCAAATATAGACTTATTATACCCAACCCGTGAAACCCGCCCTAACCTGCCCTAACCTACTAAGAAATGGGTTAAGTTACTTATATTAATAACCTACTAGGTTTTAGGTCATGTAGAAAGGGAGTTACCGTGTCGGCTTGTGACGCACAGACCGGTGTCTGATCACCCTTTCCAGCCTCAGATTGTAAGATGCCTTATAGCGTATTATGCTAGCAACAGACAGCGGACAAGGCAAAGCACGAGCAGTCGATAAATTTACAGACAGTAGAATGGTGATCAAAGGGGATTTGGTCAGACAACAGCGCCTCTTTCTAGTCAGGCTACAATATTATCAAAGACTTAAGTCGGTCACATATAGTCAAGAAATTAAAAGACTTACAGAACGAAGACCGAAGCCCGAAGAATAATACTCAAAACCGTAGTCACTTTACATAAAAGCACTATGAATCAGGTAGATATAAGCTGAAAGTTCATGTTATATGTAGGTTAATGCACTTCTCCGTACCAAACTTGAAGTCACTTCCTTAAAATTCGCACTCAGCTTTCAACCAGGACAAAATCAAACGAGTAAGCATGATCCGCGACGTCAGGAAGTATTCGTCAGGTCCAAGGATAGCCTGTGAAAATTTCTTGGCGCCTAAGTTCTGCATTGTATCGATAAGGGGCTGATGGATGTTCTCCAGGTGCACACGATTAGGGGCCGCTATCAATAGCACATTCTTGTTAACGAGCTTCGAGGCCGCCTTGTGCATGTCCATGCGGTCGTAGTCCGCTGGAGACATCCTTTCCAGCTCAGAGTTGAGGTCGATACGCCCGGCAGTCGATTCTTTTAAATCGGCGAATACTTTGGCATAGTCGTCTGGTATTGGAAGAGATAATAGGATAGGGCAGACCGAGATCACAGTGTTGAGCGCGGTGTTTTCGGCGGCCCCTATCCAACCGACTGCACCACCACCGCCACTTTTACCGAGGACGGCGATTCGATCTGTGTCGATCAGAAAACTGCGTGGTCGAAATGTCGTGCCAGGCGGGGTAGTGTGCCGGCCATCATCCTTTCGTAGAAAGGCCACAGCCGAGTGCAGGTCTTCGACTGCGCTCATGAGAGAATAGTCATGTTCGTTATCCCACATCCCACGCGGGTTGAAGCGCAGGACATTGATACCCGCGCCCACCAAGGCCGGAACAAGACTGTCCAGACAGTCACCGCCATAGCGTTGCGGAGCAAGAATAACGCACCCCTTGGCCTCCCTGCCATTGGCAAGCCACATGAACGACTGGATGGGCTTGCCATTGCTCATAAAGACGTGAGGAAAATGGATAGGCGGAAAGTCGGGGTCATATAAGGCGGAGTCTGTTGTGGCATAATCGATCCCGAGGGCAACGGGCCTATATTCCTTTGCGCCGCAGTCTTGTTTCATTTTAATGATCCAATGCAATCGTGTTTCTGGGTAAAAGTGTAACAAAATGGGTTGATTGACTAGCTAGATAAGTCTGCGAGAAGAGATCTCTAGCGATATAAATAATGTAAATGCTAAGACCAGTCATGTCGCTACATTACTAACGCGCGTGAAGCTAGGTAGCAAGGAGTAGAAGTCGGGGCTAGTTCAACTCTCAACTCCGGGACTGGGACCGGGACCGGTCCGGGCTTTGGAGTAGTCAGGACCGCACCACAGTCCTCCATGGTCCTTGCAGTCACCCCACGGGGCCCCGTGTAGTTTGTAATTAATACTGATCAGTTTCCTTTTTAGATGTATAAATCAATAATTCAAAGGAAACAATAGCAGATTATTTATTAATTATATATAAATCATGTTGTTTTCTATATTGGCCTTGTTTATAGGTGCGCAAGACTGGACCGGTCTCCTGCCGGGATCAAGTCAGGAGTATAACAATTAGCGTGGCTTCGATTTCTATTTACAATCTACTTAGCATTGGACGAGATAATGGCATGTAAGGGTAGAGATGGGAGAATACAAATGAATTGAGATTAGTTTGTGAGTGAATGAGGTTCCTGATTGGATGTAGATAAACATATAGTTGGAGCATCTACGATAGGGCCAGCGATAGGCACATTTTGACGGCACTAGTCCCCCCGTCACTTTACGTTTTGAAGATAGGATATCGGATTGCTCTGAGTCTTCAAGATAGGCGGACCGGGTCTGTTCGAGCTTTGATTCTTGACCGGCCCGTCTACGGTCACCTGGTGGCTCGCTTTTCAATCCACTCAGCTATGAATTTGCTAGTAATGAACCGACTAGATTAGCGATGATAGGTATTCGCATCTTGAGTAGGCTTCTACGAACATTATCCTATAAAGTCCAGCCTACCCCTGAGGTTAACCATGACATAATCCAGAACAATTCACTCTTCGGTCAATCTGCAGATATCATACGTGATGGCTTCCTCAACGGTGCCGAGGACGTATCCCCGTCACTATGTTTCTAAGCTGGTGCCGAGCTTTGCGGCTAGCATCACGATCCTCCTCATCGCGGCATCTGTTGTGGACTCGGTCGTATGCGTCAACCCTGATCAAGGCCTTATGATATACTGATCAGATCTTGCAGCTCCTTGGTTACGATAGCTCCCTCATGGGTAGCTTAAACGTCATGCCGACGTATTTGAGTTACTTTACCCTCACGACGGCCACAAAGTCACTGAACACAGCCATCTCGTATGTCGGTGGAGCTTGCGCCGCAGTCCCAGCCGGTTTCATCACTGATTGGCGTGGACGCCGCGAGTCTATCTATTGGAGCTGCGCCATCACGTTGATCGGCGCCGGCGTCCAGAGCGCGGCGCAAAATATTGGCATGTTCATCGCCGGCCGCTTTGTTCTCGGATTTGGCATGGCTTTTGCCATGACCGCGGCGCCGACCTACGTCTCCGAAACAGTGCCGCAAAAGTGGCGGGGGCTTGCCCTGGGCTTGTATTATTCGTGCTGGTGTGAGTTGCGACAGTCTCTCTCCCTTGTGCATCCGACTGATAGCAAACCTCTGCAAGGTGTGGGCACTCTGATCGCGTCTGGAGTGTGTTATCGTGTAAGCTCCCATTGGGCCCTCTCCCGCGTGCACTAACGCAATCTCAGAGCCAATACATCCCATCAACCTGGGCCTGGCGACTTCCCAGTGTTCTTATGGTCATCTGGTCGATCCTTTGCGCGGTGGTCCTGCTTTTCGTCCCCGAATCACCTCGCTGGCTCATTGCGCAAGATCGAGGCGATGAGGCGCTTGAAGTTCTAGCTCTTGTTAATGCCAATGGCGACAAGTCGGACCCGGCTGTTCTGCTTCAGTACCGCGAGATCAGCGACACTATCGCCTGGGAGAAGGGCGAGGGCCGGCAGCTCACGCTTCCTGAGGTGTGCACCAATCCTGGAAATCGGAAACGGCTTATTATCACCGTGGCCTTCTCCGCTATGAACATGTTTTCCGGTAATAACGTTATTGCGTACTACTTCGGCACGATGCTGGAGCAGGCTGGCATCACGTCCGCGACCACGCAGCTCGAGATCAACGTCATCTTGAACGCCTTTGCGCTGATCATTGCCGTCCTTGGGTCGATCTTCGTTGACAAGGTCTCACGCAAGGGGCTCTGCGTGTGGTCTCTAGTAGGCCAAATCGTCGCATTCTATATCTTTGCCGGCCTCTCGGCGAAATACGGCGACTCGACGGATAAGTCGGGCATCTACGCGACCATCGCCATGTTATTCCTATTCATCGGGGCGTATGCTTATGGGATGACACCTTTAACAGTTCTGTGGCCGCCTGAGGTGCTGTCGTACCGGATCCGTGCCACCGGCATGGGACTTTATACCCTCACATCCGTACGCACATCCCAACGATTCCCCTCGCAGACAGCTAACCTCGAATAGCGACTCGGCGGCCTGTTCATCACCATGGTCTTTCCTTTCGGCCTGGACGCCATCGGGTGGAAGATGTGGGTCATTAACGCCTCGGTCGACATCCTGATGGTCATCTTTGTGATCTACTACTTCGTCGAGACCGGCGGCCTCACGCTCGAGGAGGTCGACTCGCAGTTCGATGGTGAGAAGCACTCGTCTGTGCCAGATCTGCACGACCTACAGAAAGTGATGGAGGAGGAGTCTGGGAAGGCGATATGGTTGACGGAGGGCGTCCCGGTACCTCTTGAGGAAAGTGTTGCTGTGAACACGGTCGACGGAAAGGGGAAGGTCGCGTGAAGCGCCCCAGGAGATATAGAGATAGGGACAGCCTTGAAGCTTTTTCTGAGATCTTTCGGGTACAGGCAAGGAGCATTTCCGCTGTGATTCTTGGGGAGAATTTGCTGTGGACGAGGTGTTGGGAAGTGGTCGTATGTTTGATGCTTGCCCTTGGAATTATTGCTTATTCCTGCCTTTTCCTATTCGTAATCTGCAAACATGGCCGTAAACTTCACATGGCACCACTGTTATAAACAAGGCCAATATAGAAGACAATATGATTTGTATATGATTAATAAATAATCTACTGTTGCTTCCTTTGAATTATTGATTTATACAGCCAAAAAAGAAATTGATCATGAATAATTACAAACTATAGAGGGCCCCGTGGGTTAACTGCAAGGACCCTGGGGGACCATGGTGCAGTCCTAACTACTTTAAAAAAAGACTAAAGACCGGTCCGGTCCCGATATCAGTCCCGGTGTTAAGAGTTTAACTAGCCCCGACTTCTCTCCTTGCTACCTAGCTTTACGCGCGGAAGAAAGATGATTATAAACAATCTGGGTTCTGGGTGGGAGTCCGGTGTGGGAGTCCGGTGTGGGAGGTCCGGTGTGCGAGGTCCGGGTGAGTGGGATTTCTGTTTGCAGTCATCTAACAACAGCTTGAATCTTTGCAAAATCAAGCCCTCTAGAACTTCGCGTGAAACATTCCTTCATCCATCAACAAACTGCCATCCAACCTCACTTGGCGTGATAAGTCACCCACAAGAACCCGCAAGGATAAAATGAGGTTGTGAAGACTAATAGATTGGTAATATGCTCCTCGCCTGCGGACGTGACTAGAGCTCTCACATAGTTAATTGGTACGCTCCTCTCCTGGCAGGACTCTGGATTCTAACCATCTCTGGCTGGCAAGAGGGCCAGGATTCTCTCAGGACTCGCTGTGGAGCCTGTTCTCTGGTGGTTAGATACACGTGCCTCGTGCTGCAATTTGCGCAGATAGCTGCCGATGCCATTGTTAGTCAAATGTCGCCTTCCGAGCGGATTTTGGAGCCCGTGTCACCTTTCCGAAACAAGAATCTTCTTATCTGGCTGTCGGAAGTAGCATTCCGCACCGCGGAGCTGGCAGGGTTCACAGGGGCTTTTGCCTGTACATTTCGTCTTCCTCGCTTTGCACGCTTCGCATCTGGCACCGGGTTGTTAGTAAACTGAGATTTCGAAGGCCGGGAAGCATACGCATTAGTGACCTTGCTGTGCTGCTGGCGACGGCGAGCGTGGTGCTCCATGAGTCCGTGTTGGTTCTCGCGCTGTTGAAGGTATGAAGAGGTTGCAGAGTCGTAATAACATTCCTAAGTGGGGCTGCTTTTTACGTGATTTGTCCCCGATCATCCGCTCCACCACCCACAATGTATCGGCCCTTTTACACCGGGGTAGACGAGATCCTTGTAGATTCCTCCGCACACCAAGGGCTTTATCATTATGCGGGGACGTGGGATACGAGAGATCATAGAATTGTGTCAACCACTGGGCAATCTCAATACTATAACCATCGTCAAGCCCTTCAACGGCCCCTGGAAAACCAACAGCCCGTGGCACCAACATACCATCTCCAACGAACCTCTCACGCTGGTCTCAGACTTGATCCAGCCAGATGGCAGTATTCGCGTCACACCACATCATGTCAAAAGTGCCCAGTCATACGTTCTTCAGGCATTCTACATGTACCAGCCGTTGGCTCGAAAGATTATTCCAGCTGTGAACCCTCCGACTTTCCTTCAAAGCGGATCTCTCTATGTAGACCACTTCTCCGTGAAGGGCGCTCGGGAGATCACCAAGTTCTTAAAAGAATACATCCTTGTGGATGGGGTACCCGAACTTCTGCAGAAGGTATGCAGCTACCTGTGGGAAGACAGTGTAGAGATCCCAGGAGACATCTATTGGATGCCTGGTTTGGAAGAGGATTTCGCGACAAAGTATTCGGTAAGTCTTGCTTGCACCCGAAGCTCTCGTCAAAGAAAAACTGACTCGGTAAAGTACACTATTTTGCGGTATCTTCCGCTTCTCCAGACAATTGGTGGGTACCAGCTTCCGCAGCCTGCTGTATCGGTTATCCTTGGTAGTGGCGACAAAGGTGCTGGAATCGTAGCTGATTTCCTGTCGACATTGACCAACGGTATCGATTCATACTTACTACACCTACCTGGCAGAATGGAGCCACCGAAAACTAGGGCTCGAGTTCTCAGCACAAGTCGGATATAACATACCGGTGGACATGCTGCAACTAGTACCTAGCGTGGATGCTCCAGAGAGCGAGAGCCTCTCGTTCATGAGCGACATTGACGGTTACTCGCAGTACTCAACACCGGCGGAGCTCTCCGGAAAGCCAGTCGTGTCAAATGAAATGGGCGCCGACTATAAAACGCCGTTTTCACAGACCTGGCAGCGGGTCTTATCCGGTGCAAAGGAGGCGTTTGCAGACGGCGTCAATCAACTCGTCCTGCACGGAGCCCCTTTCTCGCACAATTTCATGCAGACCACCCAGCCCGGGTATATTACTCACAAGTATGACTACCCCGAGTCCAACCGACACCAGCCGGGCTGGGAGGTCGGATTCCGAGAGGCCACGGACCACATTGGCGGAATTCCTGGGCGCTGCAGAGCGGTCACCATTTTATTCTCTTTGATTCATTGAAAGTATCACGCTAGCACGGATATGGTTAAGAAATTATTATATAATATCATATGGTTGGTAGAAGAATATAATCTTAACTATTCTTGGACTAGCGTAACACGTTAAATAGAATCAAGGAGTGAAGATTTGAGGTCACCAGATGATTCAACCGCGGCCTATCATGAATTAGTGGGTTCGAGTAATAATCCATCTGCGTCGCGATAAGATTGGCGAGCTGCGGATGCGTCACAAGTGTCAGAGTCTTAAGTACTAAAATTAGAAAGTCTTCGAGGGCGCTTTATTTTTGTATCTACTGGAGGGATAGAAAGATACTTAAACAACCCAAGCCGGCTGAAATCTACTATAGAGCAAACAAAAAAATCTTATCTCTACCATGCATGGAGAACTTACACTATTAGATCATGTTGTCTCCCAACTGTTACGGAAAGGCTGACCTCTCAACGCTTTCTTAACCCTGGGTCCTTCACGTAAGCTCGAATTGATTGACTTCTTACGACAGTCTTTGGAAGGTTGCCTTGGACGAACTACCCGATGATCATCGCGCGGCTCTCGGCTTTGACCACGCGGACAAGGATAAGCGAACGAACATTCTGGAAAACATGATGGCAATGGCGATGAAAGCAAGGAAGGAGTGCGAAGACAAACAGTTGAGAGTTGAAATAGATGGACAATTTCTTCCCGCCCAGAAGTTGTTTTTGAAACTCATTGGCTGGATCTACAGTTTCAAGGAAGTTGGAGATCTTGCGATGCAATTCCATCCAACCAACGCAGCTCTCCCATGGGCCGGGTTCAGATATCTCTTGAAAGTACGCATCGCCCAGTGATATAGTATTTCTGCTCCAGACTAACATTACACCAAAAAGGTGGTTGTTTCCGACCTTGCGGCCTCCGGCCCCCTTCTAAACCACATGATTCTCATTAGTACGATAATAGATCGTTGCAGATACTTGGAGACGCGATATTCGTTGTCAGGTAGTACGCCCCAGGCGGCAGATGCGACCCCATCGCCAGATACCAAGAGAAAGCTGCGAGAGATGTTGACTGGATTGTACCGAACCATTTTGGCTTACCTTTCCCACGCCTGGACACACTATGACCGTGGTTTCAAGCGTAAGTGTTGCCGTAGATATCAACTTCTTTCGTTGTATGACACTGACCTGAACATAGAGGAAGTGGTGAAGACGGTTTTCGCGTCGCAAATTGACTTTGATTTATATTTCAAAGAGATAACGTCAGCTCAACCCCCCAGTTGAGCTATACGTCCAGAGGGCCGAGTTCGAGAGTAAGCATGTCAGATATTTTGGATCTTTGCTATACCGCACTAACTTTAAGAAGCATATGATTCTCGACACAAGACCGCGATATCACGTCTCGATGGCATGAATGATTCACTTGAAAGGATCCAAGACACGATGAGAAGGTTGGATGATCGCCTTAGTGGTATACCATGACCCCCTGCCAGGCCACTGCAGTTGTGCTGATAATGATGGTGTATGTAGCCACGGAACGAAACGAAATTCTCGATTGGGCCTCAGCTGAGAAATATGAGTATCACCACGACCAGGCCAAGCGCAAACGTTTCAAGTCCACTGGCTCATGGCTTCTGGACAGTGACCTATATGAACAATGGAATAATGCGAGGGGGACCTTCCCGGTCCTCTACCTCCAGGGTTCGGCCGGGACGGGGAAGACGACATTGGCGTGAGTACTATCATGGATGTCTTCACGACCCAACACTAATAGGTGCTAGATCTCTTGTCGTTGACGAAAGCAATGGACCCGTCTACTTCTATTGCTCCGGAAGTTCCGGCGATCCCAACCGAACGGAGGCGCAAGTAATTCTTGCCAGTATCGTGCGACAGCTCGCATTCCGCCCGGGCGATGGCGTCCCGTTCAAAATTCTCACGGATAAGTACCAAAAAACAACATGCAAAACGAGAACTCCAACATGACCAACTGGAAGCAGGGGAAAGTCTAACTCTGATTCTGGAAATGCTCAAATATTGCACCACGCCAGTAACAATAGTTATTGATTCAATTCACGAGTGCTGCCGCGAAGAGGAACTTGCCATCCTTACGGCGCTTGACAAAATCATCACGGAGTCCCAAAACCGGGATACATCCATGTCAAAGTATGTCTTACAAGCCGTCATGATTAGGACATTCTGGCCCGCCTGCATCGCCATCAACCCAAACGTCTGGATATCAGATCCAACAACGCCCGTGACATTCACCTGTTTGTCGAATCCGAGACCGATGCACTCTTGCAGGCTGCGCGTTTCTCCTTTTTACCAAGAGACTTCCAGGACGAATTGCGAGTGTCTGTCATTAAGATCATTACAAACAACGCCGACGGAATGTAAGTCTCACGGCTGCAAGCCGGACCTTCTATCGCGAATATGGCCATCACTAACACCCGGCATAGGTTCCAGTGGGCCGTTGTGAAAATGCAAGATCTGTCTAATGTCAAAACTGAACAGGCTCTCCGAGATGAGCTAGAGAAGCCTCCTGGGGGAATCGATGACTCCTACCAGGGAACGTTGGAGAAAATCCTCGAGATGAGTGTGACCGACCAAAGATATTTTGAGAATTGCGTCATCTGGTTGATTCATGGCCTGCAAGCCCTGGAGGAAGAAGACTTCCTGGAAGCCGTGTCGATTGGTGTCGGCATACCACCAACAAAGAGCTCGCTTTTGGATCTCTCCTTTGCCCTGATCAGTTATGATTCTGGCACTGAGATGTCCAGTTTTCACACCCTTCGGTGAAAGAATTTCTAGCCAAAAGCTTGCCATACTCCGATGAGCAGAGGTCTCACGGTCAAATCGCACAGGCGTGTTTATTATGTCTTGTGGCATGCGATAAACAACCAGCAACAACAAGATTCCTCAGCGAATTTAAGGGTGCCCCAAACCACAAGGTTAGGAAGTCACTGCATCGTTATGCGGCCACTTATTGGCCTTCGCATTGTCATGGCGCAGGAAAGAACAGAAGGGTGTAAGACGGCTCGGAGCTGAAAAAGCTTCAATCATATTTCATGTCGAACTTGTGGTCAATCGATTCGTCCTTTCGGCTCTGGGAGAAGACTATTTCACTTATACATGGTACATATGACGGGACGATTCGCACAAGAAAATCATCGAGGCTCTACGACTGCCTAGGCGTCAAACCCTCAGCCATATTCTCCGCATGCTGCTTTGACCTGGTTGAGATTGTCCGAACGCACAAAAGTCCCAGGCCTCAAGACCCCGTTCTGAATAGATCAGGGAAAACGCTCTTGCAACTGGCCCTAATGTACGATAGCGCCGACTGCATCGACCACTTGACGCGTGATAAGGGCCCAGAAGACTCCATCATGCTGGCCGCTAAATGGGGTTCAGTCGAAACAATGGAACGTTCATCCAGCGAACCTCAGCACAGAACATCACGGAGAAGGTCATCTCTTGCGCCCTACAAAGCTCCAGGGACCCGGAGGAGAGAGTCAAGCATCTTCTGAGTTATGAAAGAATCTCCTTTACCATCACTGGGCCGTTTCTGCTTAATTGGATACAACCCTCAATCCGTCACAGCCGTGGCATGACGCAGAGGATGATGGACCTTTTCCATCGGTTCAATGGCGGGCGCTTTAAGAAGGGGGCCTCCTCCAAACAGCTGGTCCTCTTTATAGCTCGCTACGGCCCAAAAAAACGCTACAGTTCTTCCTCGACATGAATAAATTCCAGAAACCAATCCCTCAGCCAGTGCTTCTCGAAGTGGCTCTCAATACGGTCGATGGAGCGAATGTTATGCGCGCCTTGGTAAGAAGCGATAAGAACCTCCCCACGATCCCAGAGGACGTAATGATTGCCGCTTGTGGAAATCTTCGGCATGGAGGGGACATTGTGACTACGTTGCTCGCAAAAACAGCTGAACCACTAGCAATCACAGAGAGCATCATCATCGCGGCTTGTAAAAACTATGAGCAAGAAGTCGGATCATAGAATTGTTGGCACTCGAACACAACTCCGTACTTGTTACGGAAGGAATCCTGGTCGCAACTTGCAGGAATCAAATTAGTGGACGAAAGATACTGGAACTGCTCGTCCAGCATGTGAGTCAAGCATCGCGGCCTTCTACCCGAAAAGTACTCAAGGCAGCCTTTGCCCGTCGACACGATGGCGTTTTCTTTCTGGACAAGATAATCCAGAATTTTGTGGGCGATGATGCTCGTAAGGAGGGTTTCGACTTGGGTCTCGACTTGGAGTCCGCTGTTTTAGCTGCTGCCAACGACCCGTGGTACGGGGCGAAATTGATGGAACTTCTTTTTGTTAACTCTGCGGATTCGAAGGTCTCTCAAATCACGGAATATGCCCTTTTGGCCGCAGTCGAAAATGTGGATAGTGGTCTGGGTATCATTCAGGCGATTCTTCGTCGACGCCCGGATCAAATTGTTATCACTGAAGGGATTCTGCAGAACGCAGCAGAATTCGGGACCCCGGAGCTTTGGAACCTAGTTTGGAAGCAGTCAAAAGACCAGATTCACGTAACGGGGGATGTGCTTATGGCCATGACTCGGAACTATCGAAGCGGTGTTGAGACGATGAAGGTTGTGCTGGACGAACAGAAGGAACTGCATATACCTGAGATCGTCCTGATCTCCGCAGCAGAGGCTCGCGACAGATCAAGTGAGCTCATAAAGATATTGCGAAATCATCCCGGCAATAAGTTTAAGACAACTAAGGCTATGTTGATGGCCGCCGCAAGTAACGACGCTACTGCGGAGACCCTGAAGTTCTTTCTCCAACTCGATGATTTTACGCAGTACTCGAATGACATCCTGGCAGCGGCTGCTGGCAATCCCTGTCCTGGAAAGATCCTCTAGTATCTGTTGAATCACTTCGGAAGCGAGTTTCGAATCTCAAGGTCGACCATCGAGGCTGCATCCACGAACGTTCGT
Organism: Aspergillus kassunensis; assembly: GCA_027569205.1. Lineage (NCBI taxonomy): Eukaryota > Fungi > Ascomycota > Eurotiomycetes > Eurotiales > Aspergillaceae > Aspergillus > Aspergillus kassunensis. Next base: position 21,670 of record JAPDEQ010000059.1, read on the forward strand.
ACCGTTGATGCAATGAGTTTTCTTCTAGGCCATTGCAAGGCCCGGGGCCTCATCAGCGAAAAAGCACTTTGTATGGCGTCGGGGAACCAATATATGGGAACGGAGCTGATATTTCTCCTGCTGGACTACAAGGGTGACGATGTCCGCATTTCCAGCAAAACCTTCGGGACGATGATCTAATGCTAGGTCTTCGGGGCTCCAGGTCCTAGAATTGCTCGCAACTCGGTGTGGAGACATTATCGAGATGAAGGAAGATGTGCTCAAGGCGATTATTCAATTTGGCGACTTTAGGATGCTGAAATATACACTCGACAAGTTCAACTGCGAGACACTTATTACAGATGCTGTCTTAGCACACGCTTGTGAATTTTGTCCGCCACAGGGCCTGGATCTTCTTGAATGGCATCGACCCGAACATTTGCCCCCAACACCGGACATGTTCGTGGCTGCTGCCCGAAACTCCCAGGGGATTTTGAAGCATTTACTCTCTGGTGAAGAAGGGTCCGAACATATCACATTCGAAGTTATCGAAGCTGCTGCGGATAATGTCTTTTCCCTCTGGACTTTCACCTGTCTTATCAGAGACTATCCTGGCGAAACCAGGCGCATCATAACAAGGAAGATGTCTCTTCCCGAGACTTGCTCGGACCAGAGAGATCCCGTTGAAGTTTTCCGAGAAAAAAACATCAGCGATCACAAATCAATTACCGCTTTGGGAAATGCCATGAGGGTCGGCAACATATCGGAAGTATGACGACTCCTAACGCAAGAGGCACCGATGAAATATCTAAATCGGGCAAGACAAAATCCCCTTTGCATAGCGCTGGAATACGGTCAATATGTTATCGCCAAGCTACTCGTGAAAAAGGGATCCATGTTAGATGTCCAGGACGACAAGGGTCAGACGGCCATTTTCCAATCATTCCGCACGATCCGGCTGGATAACATCTGGGAACAGACGTGCGACGTTCGCATGTTGCAGCTGCTCTTGAATGCTAAGGCAAGGATTGATATTTGCGATAAAATGGGCCATGATCTTTTCTCCTTGGCAAGAAAAACAAACAGCTACGTTGCTTTACACCTGTTGAAGAAGGCATCTGAAAAGTAATACGCGTCGTTGTTAGGTGGTGATTTCGAGCTGAGAATGTATGTAGTCGAGCTAGTTCAACCCAGTAGTTATTGACTTTTATATTCATGATTTCGATAGCTCTCCTGTGTTCCGCAAGTCTAGATTATTTATGTATCGCTTTATGCCTGGGCAGATTACATGAGATCCTGCACATTGCCCACGTGGGAGCTCCCAACCAATGAGATCATGCCAATCATCCTCGTTCTCGATGTCAACCTTTGGTGTCCTGCCAGCAAACGTCCACATAAAGTGGGAAAGCCCGCTCATTATCCATCATGCGGACTATTTACGAACCTATTCTCGATATGCTGGCTTATTTCCTCAGTTTCCTCTTTTCAGGGGCCACCCTCGCCGCCGTCGACAGCTTCTACCCGCCGCTGAACCACACCACGTACATCACCAATGCCTCGTTTGGGTCTTATGGCGGGGTCTTTCAAGCTCTCCCAGACCAGGCCAGTCCAACAGGAAGTGATGTCTATAATTACTGCACCATGCCTCATCCCCACGTTGACAGCTACTCCCTACCGCCCCCCGTCGCGAACCGAACCGTCTCTGCGAAGCTCGTTTATGTCGAATATTTACAGCGCCATCAGCGTCGGACTCCATACAACATTCTCCCGGGCGGCGAGGTATTCTTTCCTCTTTTACCCATACGAATCGAATACTGATCGTATCCAGAACCAAGAATACAATTGCGACACTATTCACCCGCACCTCTTCGCCGCCCCGGCAGGCCAAGGACCTGAACCCATGCACGTCTACGCACAGACGTACACCGATCGGACAAATCCCTATCTGGCCAACTACGTCAACGGCTCGTGCCAGTACCCCCAGCTGACGATCGGCGGGTACCTAGACGGCTACCAACACGGCCGCGACCTGCACGCCGTGTACAGCAAGAAGCTCGGCCTTATCCCGGAATCGCTGAGTGAGAACGACAAGGCTGTGTTCTTCCGCTCCAGCTCGGCGGCTTTGACGCAGGGCTCTGCGGGTGGTGTTCTTCGAGGTCTGTGGCCGGATTATACGGGACCCTTACCGCTCCACCAGCAGGCTTCGAGTGTTGATACCGTGAATCGCGGTTTCTCGTGTCCGGCCCGTTCCACTATTCTCGCGGAGATCCAGTCGACGGCTGAGTGGAATGAGCATCTGGATGTTACGGCCGGGCTGCGCAATAAGCTGGCGGATATGTTCGATGCTCAGGATTCTTCGGCGTGGCTAGAGACGTGGGATCATTTCGCGGATAATTTCCAAGGTCGGCTGTGCAATGGATATGACCTTCCCTGCCGCCTGCAGGATTCGTCGCAGTGCGTGACGGAGCAGCAAGCGTATGAGGTCTTCCGCGCGGGTGATTGGATGTATAATTACTGGTGGCGGACGAATCCGAAGGTCACGGAGTACATCCGGGTGATTGAGGGGATGTTTATCGCGGAAATTGTGCGCAAGTTTGAGGCAGTTCAAGACCGTCGCTCGGAAATTGTCTATAGTCATACTTTTGCGCATGATGGAGATATCGCGCCGATTCTTGGCGCTTTGGGAATTAGGGCCTTGAGGTGGCCGGGGATGGGGTCGAATGTTGCATTTGAGATTTGGTATGTTCCCAGGCTGATTCTTTTCTAACTAATATAGCAGTGTTTGGGTTGATATGGCTGACTAGAAAGGTAGGGAAACTGATGAGTCCGAGTTCTACTCGAGAGTGCTGTATAGTGGGCGGGCTATTGAGACGGTTCATGGTGTTTTGGAGTGGATTCCCTTGAGCTCTTTGATTGATATTCTCTCAGTCTTTATTCCAGAGGATATTGTTGCATTGTGTGGGTGATACGACTCGCATCGGATTGTATTGATGGTTTATTGAAGCGTGGTTCATATGAGGTAGTTTGTATCTGACACAAGTGATACACTTTATCTCACGTCAACAGTGATACAATTCATCTCACGTCAACAGTGATACAATTCATCTCACGTCAACAGTGATAAGTTGGTTCTCGATGAAGAGAATCGAAGAACAATCGAATATAGGAAAGATGTCAACGGCGAGGATCATCATGGACGAGGTCGTACACAGCGAATCTCTCCCCTTTATTCAGGTCCCTGTTATTCGAACGTTTACTCCCCAGACATTTCCCTCCGCGACTTCTGGCTACGTCCCAGAACAACAGTACTGAAATCTCCAACAGGAAGGCTGATCGGGAAATCAACCGCTTCCAGAAGCTGAGTCACGAGGATATACCAGACAGGGAAGCAAAGCGCGAAATTGAATGCACCTCCAGCCTAGTGAAAGCAGAGGTTAGTACTATAGTCCGACTCTGACGAACTAGAGAGATAAAAAGGAGACGAACCACTTGTAGCCGCTGCGCAAGCTCCATGGCGCCATTGGCAAGCTGCCAGTATGTACCCGCGAAAAGCGAGAATGTGATCACGAGGAGGAAGAGCGCGGTGAAGAGGCAGATGTTTGTCCGGATCGAGCAGATCAGATATATGGTTGTCAAGACAGCGAGGGAGACGTAGTAGAAAGCTGTGTTATGCCCGGGTTAGCAGTGTTCTGTGCGGTAGATGAATCTGAGAGGTGGAAGTGCGTACCTATACTAGCATGATATCCTGCCGTTTCTGCTCCTTCAAGTGCATTACCGTCTGGGGAGTACTGCAAACCGGTGGCGAAGAAAGGCATGAGAGTAGTTCCTTGGACGATCCAGAATGTTCCTTGAGAGAGTTAGCGATGTGAGCGAGATTATGGGGAAGCGACAGTACCATAAGTCATAAACAAAGCGCAGGTAAAGGTGTTCCCGATAATCCACTCCCCAATGGCTCCGAGAACCTGAACGACACCACCGAAGAAGATATAGACCGGGCTGTCGAGTCAGTAGAGTACGTCAGAAAAAGCCATTGGACTCACATAATAGCTCCTCCGTTACCACCAGCTCCTCGCCAGCCCATCAGGATACAAGCATTTGGCATTGAGGCAAGCAAGAAACCCATCAAGCATATAGGTGTAGGATTGCCCAATTTCTTACGCAAGTCACCCGTAACAGAGGGGTGCTTTGGACTAAGGTAGAGCTTCTCGAAAGTCTCGCGCGAAATGGGCAAGAAGACACTCTCTGCCGTTTTCATGCGGTTAAGAGTGTCGTCGGACTTTTCGTTCATGATGTCGCTTGACATGGTGGTTAGGGACGGGGAGTAAAGGTATTGAGAGTACTAGTAGGGAAAACGCAGAGCAGGTGTCGAAAGCTAAGAACGCTAAGACATTGCAGGGACACCACAATGCTTAAATAGACGCCGCAAGTCTTGCCTTTCCTCGTCATCCCCTCAGTGGCCAGCAGATCATGCGGAGATGTGCGGGGGATGAGGGTCTTGATGGGTCCGAAACACCTCAAATTTTGGCTGAATTCCTGGGGAATTACCGAGGCCAGAATAACTGGGGAAATAGAGTTGGCCAATCCCATGTCATTTTAGCATCGAATATCTGGAGCTATGGCCCACTCTGAGTCCATAGTCAGATGGGGCTACCCAAAAAGAGTAAATGTTGGTACTCCGTCTATCCCCCGCACGACGATTCTTAGTACGTGGAACCTACTCCGGAGTACCTGAAGCTGGTTACATACCTTCGTGTCTTTACTGTTCAGAGTTTTGATCCATTTCGCTGGCTCTTGAGCTCGCCGTTATATTGAACTCCGGGGTAAATAACTATTATGAGTCTTGGTGGGCCTTCGATGAGAGATTATTGGGGGCTTTCAGTACGTGATATTCGACAAGGGAGCTATACTGCATACTGCATTCTTAAGTAACGACTCTAGCACTGCTATCTGACCTGATCCGCCCGGTTTCAGTCAGCCTTTTTCCTGGTTGATTCGTCGATATAGCTTGTTGGGAATGGGTGACCCCCTTGGCTAATGTGATAATCATACTCCAATTGGGAATATTTCGGTTCAATTAGCTCTGGGTTTTCACAGATAGTAATCCCTTCCCTAGCACACAATAACAGAAACATCATAGCGGACATTTGGTTTTGAGTGGGATCGAAGGCCTTGAATTTATCCTTAAAAAGCTGAAGATTTGCTGTAAGAATATGCCCAATATAGCGTACTTCTTCAAAGTCTCTTCCCTTGCAACCAAGAAAATCCTTTTCCTCCTTTGTTTCACCTTGATAATTATCATGAATGTGAGAACCTCCCCAAAAACCAGGCCAATCATCAAAATCGTGTCCTTCTTCTCCTCCCTCGCAATTATGTTCTTTCTTTGGTTCACGCTGGTAATCAATATTAGCATGAGGACTTCCAATGAAACTATACCAATCACATTTTTCTCCATCTGGATAAACAAGCAGGATTACCCAGCAGGGTACACGGGTTTCATCCTTGCGTACCTCAATACCCAGGTATATCTCGTACTTTTCATCAACTTCGTCTAGGAGAGCAGTTTCCTGAATTTTCTCATAGAAACCCCACACGGCGAGATCTGATTCATCAAGACCCTCTTGGCCGTGCGCAACGGCATCCTGTGTGTTGTACTTAGACATTGTTTCTTTAACACTTTTGGTTAATCTTTATGTGGGTATTGGTTATGCTGTACTAAGAACGATAGATGGGACGAACAGCTGATTTATATACACACGCGTAGCGAGTAAAACTTGTATCTTTCGTTCTCTTTTCCCTCTGTCATTCCACGAAGAGTCTGTACATTCTAAAATGTCAACAATAAAGCTTGCTACAATGCAGTTGCATCTAACAAAGCCAGAAAGAGAATGAATAAAGGGACAGGGTCTTTTCCTACATCGTGGAAGTATTTGGAGTCCATGACTGCTTCTTTATCAACACAGGTGTCACATTGCCCAGTCTGTTCATTAAATACAAGGAGCGTCTAGTGTAGTCCTACTAGTTTCACGTCCAATGCCTAAGCCTTTCTACCTAAATCTCACTATTGTCCCTCGGACCGCTGTTTTGATGCCAAGTTTGCCTCAAAAAGGTGAAGGAAAAGGTATCGACCACGCTCTTTGGCAATAGAAACAGGGATTCGGCCTGAAAAATCTGAAACGGTCGCATCTGCCCCTGCCTCTAATAAAAGATATACCATTCGGAAACTGGTAGTCTCCGTTTTACCATCTTGCAACACGGTGCAAAACAATGGTGTCTGTCCCCTTGTATTTTTGGCATTGACATCAACCAAGCCTTTTTCCAGCAGTAGCTTTGTAATCTTGTAGCAATCGTTTGCTACTGATATTGATAGTGGGCTTTTTCCAGCCTCGTTTCGTTGATCTGGTGCTTCGTCTGTCTTCAGCAGCTGCTGTACCTTTGCTTCATCCCACGTGCTTACGGCGCGAAATAATGCAGCAGTCGAATGGCACCGTTTCTTCGCGTCCATTTTGATAGATTTCCCGTAGGCCTGCTCCAAATCATCCAGGGCAGTGAATTTGCTTGAGCAAGCGGCCGAGAAAAACGTTTGTTCCGTAATAGCGCGTGCAGTTTTCGTAGGGTAATGCTTAGCTAGAATTTAGATCAATGGTCGTCCCATGGCTGAGCTACCTGCAAGAGCATTCATAACTTTGTCCGTGATGAGATCTTCGTTCAGCTTAAGTGAACCCCCATTGATGGATCAGTCGTATTTCTGGCCGCAGCGATGATACTTCCTTCCGTCATGGCCTTGAGAGTTGACTGATATGTGAGAAGGAGTTGGAACGTTTCCTGACAAGAAAATTCGGCTGCAGTCTCTAAAACAGCCCGTGTGATGTCTAATTTGCGATCGCGCGCCTCAACAATCTTCTGTATCACATCGGGGCCACAGTTTCGAACAAGGGCGTTCAGCACCTTTTCCCCAATTTTCTCGGAAATTGTATTCGGGTCCTCGAGCAATCGTACAATCTCGTTTCATTCAAACCCCGTGCAGTTATTGACCATTGTCAGAATGAGCTGCTCCGATAGTGGTGGCTTATCCGGGTGAGCTTTGAAGAGGGTAGAAAACAGCTCTGTACCCAGGTGTGGGTTGCCTGCCGCCACTTCAAGGGTTTCCTCGGTGAAGGTCATTTTCTTGTACTGACCTAGAACGACTTCCATTGCGTTCATATTACGGATATGCTTGCACGTAGTTTGTACAACGGACTCGGGGTACCGAGGGAGTAACCTTCCAGGAGTCCCTTTGCAGTATGCGCATTTCCCGCAGCAACCAAATCGACTAAGATCGAGTACAACGTTTCCAGATCGTGCTTATGTCGTAGTGCGGCTGTCATGACTGCTTCTGCCACCCCTATTCCGAATCGGGATTGAGCTAGCAGCATCTCTAGCAATTCGGCCGAGAGGTGATCAGCCTCTGCTACCGCAATCAGCACAGTTTCAGTGACGTCGACATTGTTGATCTTTGCAAATTGATAATGCTGCCAGATCATAGGATTAGTCCTTGGAGAATGCCGTAGAGTGCCTCATGAGGCCGCTTCATTGCTCTTGCAAACGAAAATTTCTTTCTCATTGCGGCTAAGCAAAGTACACCCAGTAGCCTCAGCTTCTCCTTCTATTCACCCAGTCCACTGCCAATGTCAGCTTAATTATATCGATATAGTAAAGATCGATGGGTGTATCATGCACGAACCCTGCAGCGACAGTCAGCAACAGCCAGCAACATCGCAACCGCTGGGACAACAACACAGTCATGTCCATTGGGCTTGACGAAGGCCCGACCGAGCTTCCTCTGAAGCCCTCCACGAGCACGAGATCCTCAAAGAGTTTTGATGTTTCAAATAATAGTCCAAGACCTCGACCAAGTCTTGCGATGAAATCGCCCTTTCCCCTGCTCATGTCTGCGTCGCGTATAGATACTATAGATCTCATCGTGGAAGCAGCCAGTGACCGTTAGGAGATTATAAGTCAAAACGAGAAACAATGGACTGAATACTCCGTATTAGAGCGACTTTACTCCCCAGTCGAATATGACAATGTTGGAAGCCCAAGGCATTCAGATGTCCCGATGTAGCTAGCGTCATTAGTCATTGGGTAGAGATTTCTGTCTCCTTCACCTTTTCCTCTTTCACCTCACCCAATACGATTTCATGGCCATCAGAGCCACAGAAAAGGTCACCGACAGTCAATCGAGCCGTTGCCTTGGTCGTCGTGGGCGCGGTTTTCTATGTTCTCCGGAGTATACGAGTCGGCTCGGACTGCGGGGGTCGGATAAGATGGTCTTGTTCCTCGGTACAGCGTTCCTCAAATACTCTTGCTCCTGGATCTCCAAGCATCCTTGTCTAACATTTCTCCTTTGTCTACCAGTATGTCCGACCTTCCAGGATTCCCTGATTATTTCAACCTGACCGGAAAAGTTGCTCTGGTGACCGGAGGTACTATATCTCCCACACCCCCGCATTACCCCATACTAATAACACAGGTTCCCGCGGTCTGGGCCTCCACATCGCAACAACTCTCCTCAAAGCCGGCGCGAAAACGGTCTTCGTCACTGCTCGGAAACAATCAGGTGTGACCCAGGCAGTCGCCGATTTGAACGCGCTTCCCGGAATCAATGGCAAGGCCGTCGGAATTGCAGGAAATGTCGCCCAAACGGAAGAAATCCACGCGCTAGTCGACGAGGTGGGGAAAGTCGAGTCGAGGCTAGACATCCTGATCGCGAATGCCGGTGCTACATGGGGAGGACCCTTTGAGACGTCGCCAGACTGGGCGAGTCAGAAAGTCGTTGATCTCAATGTGAGAGGTGTTTTCAATCTCGTGCGCTTGTATGCTCCCTACCAGATAACAAACCATCTTCCAAGGCTAACTCCCATCGCAGGTTCACTCCCCTCCTACACGCATCCGCAACCCCATCCTCACCATCCCGAGTCGTCATCGTCAGTTCCATCGCTGGCTCCAGCGTCCCTCACGTCGGTGACCACGGGACAATCATGTACTCCGTCTCCAAAGCAGCCGCGACACATCTAGCGCGGAACCTCGCCGTCGAGCTTGGACCGAAGCATATTACTACGAACAGTCTCTCGCCTGGTTTCTTCCCGTCGAAGCTTGCGAGCGGGCTGATCGAGATCCTTGGTGGTGAGGAGGAGTTGAAAAAGAGTAACCCGAGGCAGAGGCTGGGTGTGGCGGATGATATCGCGGCTGCAGTCTTGTTTCTCGCCGGACCGGGAGGAAACTACGTGTGAGTTGCATATCCGATGTTTCGCACAAAGTTCAACGGACTGACTGTCTTGATAGCAACGGGGTTGATTTGCCGGTAGACGGAGGAAGTCGTCTGGCGAGAGGAAAGTTGTAAACATGGCAGTGCAGAAGCATAACACCTGTCTTAGAATCCTATACAGCTATCATCCTAGCTTAGCCGTTTTCTAAACTCCTTTCCGACCCCAAAAGTCCTCCACGCTGCTCCAATATCCAAATCTACCTTCCCGCTCCGCGACGGAACCAAGACATCATCGTCATATTCATCGCGAGAATAGATAACGCTATGACTCCTTCCCAGCGTCAACTTGATTGCTCCCTCGACGAACAGGTTCGGTTTGTATATCGCTGTCGCCGGTTGGCCCTTGATTAGGGAAAGGATATTCGACAGGACGATCTCGGATTGCATGAACCCTGCGCGGGCCATCAAGGGACCAGGGTGAGCGGCCACGTCGCCGAAGGCAAATATATGCTGTTCTTGGTTTGAGGTAGGTGAATCGGATGTGGATAACTGGAGAGTCGGCTGGACTAGGATACGTGCATTTTCTTTCGAGATTGACTGGGGATGAAGGGAGGAGATGATAGACGAGTTGGGGCGTTGACCCGTACAGCCGATCTATCACTGTTAGCTGCTGTTTATCTGGGACCGGAAAAAGGGTAAGACGACATACAACAAGATCAAACCTCTCCTCACGCCCATCCAAAAACTTCAACGTCGTATCCCTAAGCATATTCATCCCCGCAGGCAATATCGGCCGTTCATTAAGCAGAACCCGCACCTTCAACTCCTCCTCGAGCACCTTACGCACATACTCCCCAAGCCTCTCCCCAAACCGATTCAACAACCGACCCCTCGAATGAACCAACGTAACCTCCTTCCCCGGATGAAAATCCTTAATATCACTCGCCAACTCAACACCCACAGCGCCACCCCCAATAACCGCAATCCTCGCACTCTCCTTGATCGCCATCTGCACACCCCTTAGCTCCGCACAAGCCTCCTCCTTCTCCCTCGCAACAACCTGCACAGGAAGCGGCTGCGTTGAGCCCGTCGCAAGCACCAAAAACTCATACCCAACCCTCCTCTCCCCACCATCCTCCATCACAACCTCGCCATCCATAACATCCGCAACAACGCCCTGAACCCGGTTCAATATTCCCCGCACAGCTCCTCTCTTCACGCCATCATACGGGATAAACGCCTTCCCTTCATGCCCCGGCACAACCGAGAATCGAGGAAACGCGAAGCTGTAATTCAGGTGCGAGTTCTTCTCGATCCAGACGACGTTATACCCCGTCGGTAAAGTCTCTGTGAGTCGCTTGACAAGTTGTAGGCCGGCGAACGAGCCGCCGACTACGACGACGGATTTGGAGTTGTCGGTTGCGGTGTAGGTGAAGCGGTGCGCGATGGCGGATAGTCGCGCGAGGGTTGCGCGGAGGAGGAGCGGGACGAGCCAGGTTATGCTCTTAGTTAGGATTTTGAATGTGTCGGAGCGCATTGTATGATTCAGAGAGGAAAAGTAACCGATAAGAAAAATAGACAGTGGGTATGGTATAGTAATGTTATCAGATCGATCTAATCTTATCAGATGGGAGGGGGAAAAGAAACTTGAAATCAAGAATAAGAACGTGGCTCAGCGAGAGAAACCTTGGGAAGCTTTTTAACCACGCGACATCGGAAAGGGAGTTACCGGTACATGCAGACTTTGGTAAGATTATTTCCCAGCCCAAACATCCCTTGCCTTGGGTGGATAATGTGAGGGTGTAGCGGAGTTAAGGGACATTTCCCGACGGCCCTAAGCGGGGCGAATATCCCGAGTCCGATATCGTGGACGAGCTCAGGTACCAGTTCTGGGCAGGCGTATTGACCCCGACGTATAGAAATCTTCCCAAGACTACCGTGGACGTCGTAGCAAAAGGAGACCTAATCATGCTCAACGGTCGAGTCCGGTTCTCTACATATGCAACACGTCGCGGGTTATTCGGCTAGGTAGGAGAGATATATATTTCCGTGTCAGAGAATTTAAATTTACGCCATTTACCTACTCGTTAATCTAGAAAGACACCACCCGTTCCGCGCAATTCCGACAAGTTCTATACAAGGAAAATAGCACACAATGAGAAGATGAGAAATACTTGATAGGAAAAATTCTAGTTCCTAAACTCAGTCTAATATTCTGCAACAGGACCTCAGGACACAACCTCATGGCCAGAAACTATCCCAAGCGTTGAAGAATAAGTGATAAACGCCTTAGGTACCTACTCCGTCCACCCATCCCCAGCCCCAAGCATCCAATTGACACCCACAAGCGTCAGCCCATGCTCCGCCGCCCACTCCGCCGCCTTAAACGACCGTCTCTGCACAAACTCCTCCCCGCCAATATCCTCCTTCGACAGGACCAAGCCCTCCGGTTCACGGAAGAGAAGGAAGAGGTAACGATGCGGGCGGGAACTATCACCGACAATTCCATTAGCATCAAACCACGACACAATATATGGATCAGGTGGACAAGAGGATAAAACATACTCATCCTTCGGCCCCGGCGCAAGATACTCCGTCAGCGCCGGCACAGCCTCAATCTTCTCGGATGGTGCAAGCCCCGAAACGACCCAATGGCGCCAGTAGGCGAATTTAGGGTCGTCCGGGGTTGGTGCGTCTGGGTCGGTGAGGATGAGGGTGTATGTTTGTGTGGAGGGAGTGTTGGGCTGTTGGTATTTGTGTTAGTTTCTTTTTTTGTCTTGATATGATTTTGATGGTTTGAAGCGGGATGGGATCTTGAGGTGGATATACGTACCTCCTTCTCAAACGAGATTGTAGGTGCTGATTTTACTTCGCTGACGCGAAAGAGGTTCCCTAGAGTGACCGTCTTCTCTCCGAATGCGACGCCGAGTTCTGTTGAGGGGGTGAAATTGTCTGGGATGAGAGGCGCTGAGCCGGGAGAAAGTCCGGCTGCAAGCAGCGAGGAGGAGAGGGCTTGGGCGTGTGCTTCTAGAGACATGTTGGCAATGGTTGTATGGAGTGAATATGCGAAGAAAGGTTTAGGAAAAAATGGCGGGGTGGTTCTATATCAATGGGACGAGCTGTTGTATAGAGCTGTGTGAGTGGTGGAAGAATAACATCCGCCAAGTCTGGTGAGGGGTTGTGTATCTCCGCTCTGCGGTGGACGGCATATCATCATGTTTTCTTGATCTTGGCTGTACGCTGTATCTGTTTCGGTTGTTTCCAATTATTCCCTGGGGTTGTCTGCGAGAAGGCGGCTTCGCAGCAGAGCCGAGCACAAACAATGGGAAGAAGTACGATGACAATCAAGGAACCTTGCTAAATAGGTGAGGTATCAGGAAAGTCAACCTATCTAGGAAGTTGAGACCGAACCCGACTCTCTACGTGAAGTTTGCGGCACAAATATCACTGCCCCATCTCCATCTTCTCCCTCTGAATCTGCAACTCTAAGACCCGATCCAGCGGCGACGGTGCATCCAGCTTCTCCATGAAAACCTCCACCATTCGCACTCCCTTGCCATTGAGCATCTTCTCATCCGTCATGACCTTGTCGAGATCACCCCATGTTCGGACTTCCCACGTGTGGGCAGCATACTCGCCTTCTGTAGGCGCGCCGAAGAACTCCGGGCCCTTCAGGTACCGCCAAGGGGTGACGTCGTTGTACCCAGCCTCGCGCCCATGGATGCACCGTTCAATCGTATATCCATCGTTGTTGATTAGGAATATTATGACATTGAGCTTCCGGTGAATGATTGTGGCGAGCTCTTGGGCGGTTAGCTGGAAGCTTCCGTCACCGATGAACAGGATTGTCCTGGCGTCAAGGAGGTTGTGATAGTCGGATCGACCGATGAGGTCGCGCTGGGCTAGACTCGCACCGAGTGTGGCAGGTAGCATGTATCCGATTGACAACCAGGTAATGGCTTTGAAGAGACGGGTTTTCGGAGGAAGACGGAACTCGTTCGCGCCATAGGAAGCGGTACCGGTTTCAGCTAGGACAATGTCGCCCTCCTGGAAGAAAGAGGACATTCTGTGCCAGAATCCACCAGCCTGAGTTACTAACTCAGTGCTTGAGACCTCCGGGGGCGGAACAGACATGGGGTGGACAAGCTTGGGTTCGTACTTGGTGATCTTCTCCATTTCGAGGTGGCCGATGAGTTGGGGCAGGAAATTGTTCGCTGGGAGATCGCGGAAGATCTCATTGCCAATTTGAACCGACGTCGCATTGAAACAGATGGCGATATCCGTCTTGGGAAGAGTTTGGAAGATGAATGTGTTGGTGTTACTGAAATGGGGACCGAAGCAGAGGATAAGATCGCTCGAGTCGACAAACTCTTTGTGTTGGGGGGTGAAGACACCGTAGACGTTTGGCAACGACTCATCGATCAAACCCTTACCGTATCCAGAAGTGAAGGTCGGCCACTGGGTAGTTTTCACGATGTGATCAACCTCATCCCCGATTTTAGCCGACCGAATGTCACCGTCCACCAAGATGATAGGCTTCTTCGCGTTGTATATCCGATCGGAAACAGCCTTCAGCGCCTTCTCTTCGATCTTCGGTTGACGTGCGGTTAACGGAATAGAGAGCTTTGTTTCGAGAATCAACTTCGGTACACGCAGAGAGACCATATCGAGGGGAATGGCGATGCGGACGGGTCGGCTGTGGAGGAGACATTGTTGTAACACACGGTCGATCTCGGCGGGGGCGGAGCGGATGTCGTTCAAAATTGCCTGAGCGACGGTTATATGTTCCTGCATGCGATCAAATCGGTCGTATTCGCCATCGTTGAAGGTGTGGTGGATGAGAGCACGAGATTCTTGGGCCTGGCGGATCGGAGTGCCGACAATGTGGACGACGGGGGCTCGTTCGGCGTAGGCACCAGCGATGGCGTTGACGGCAGATAATTCACCGACGCCGAAGGTAGTGACGAGAGCACCGATGCCTGATTTGGCATTAGTATGAACTCATGGAAGTGAAGGAGAGAAGCACCTTTGATGCGAGAGTAGCCATCGGCGGCGTACCCCGCATTCAACTCATTGCAGTTGCCTATCCAGTGAAGACGAGAGGGAGCGACATAATCCAGCAGCTGCAGGTTGTAATCCCCAGGAAGACCAAAGATAGAGTCGACGCCGAGTTGGTGGAGACGAGTGAAGAGGAATTCAGCGAGAGTGGTGGTGTTGGTCTCCATGATGAAGAGGATGTAAGAGAGTTGGAGATAGAGGAAGATCCCCGCCTTTTATATTTCGGCCTCCGGCAATAGCCGAACTTGAACATAAAACGTCACCACAAGGACTCCAACTCGAGAAATAAGGGACCAACCACATCAACCATCCAACTCAGAGCTATTCAAGCTATCAGATGTATGGCGGAGAACACAATTGCGGTGGTATAGAATGACATACCGGCAACACTCCATCTCTCTGGTACCAGCTCACCAGCGTAACGAGTGGGCAGCCTCGTTCTGATGCTATGCCCCGACAGTCCCAAAGGCTGGAATATGCGGTCCAAGTGTAGCTGGCCATGCTACGCCTCCACGGGAGAAAATATACATTTGAACAATCACAAGGCCCGCCTTGTTATAGCGAGGGTTACTATAAAACCCGAAGGAATACATTAAACATCAGCAGTCCGCGATAAGTCGCTGACTCAAGGATGATACGCCTTATACAACTGCATCGCACCGACTATGCTCTGGAATAATCCAAAGAGAACTGTAAAGGCAACAGCGATCCAAAGAGTGTACCACTGCGTCCCTTCCCTTCTATCATTCCACCACTGAGAGATTGTTGCCGGCCTTGACTCGTCGAAAGCCTCCTTTAAAATGACAAGTCTGTCATGCCAGTGGTTATACTCGTGGATCCGTCGTTGGGCGCTACCGCAATGAAGTGCATTAGGGTCCAGGTCGTTTTTTTGACCTTGCTCATTATACCACTTTCTCGATTTCCGATCGCCCTGCGGCAGAAGAAGAGCGAGGGTTGCGAGAGTTTCGTCCACAAGGCCCGGCGGGAAGGTTGTTGTGCTACTCCAATATTATGGTTAGTATACATCCGCTCCAAAGAGATCTTAGTACTGACCTATGCTGCGCTTTCAAAAATGCAGCATGGTGGAATACCTCGACTGCGTTGTCTGCATCTCTCAACCGGAGGTGATCTGACATATACGGAGTCAGTTGGACTTTGAATCCTGCAATGCGAACCATGTTGCACAGGGTAGACTCCTTCCCAAGCCTGATCCCCTCATGACTCAGTGGGAGCTTCTCTGGGAAAAGTTCCTGTATAAATCCTTCAATCGCGCCGCCATGCCATAGTAGCTTCCTTCGCCCAGTAGAGATGTTTGGAAATTCTCCAACGTTGAGCATGAATACAAGACGGACAGTAAGATTGATACACGCATACAGTGCATCATCTGATTTATCGTCTCGAATGCCATGTCGGTTTGCAAGCCTGTTCTTGACTTCCTCACGATCAACGCCTTCTCGGATGTCACTTGCGATCTCAATAATATGCTGGTGGGTTTTAAGCGGCAGTCCGGATCGGTGTGACTGAAATACGATACGGCACTGATCGGTGTAGTACTGAAAATACGATTCTAAGTGCGCTCGCTGGAAGTTTCCAGGGCCCCAGAACTGACCAGCAATCTCCGCTTGGGTCTCTGGGGGGAGAGGCGATTCGAGTAATGATCGGTTGAGCGACATGATTATCTGAGAGGGTTTCATGTTTGATTTTAGGAAAGGAGCAAGCGTACTCCTATTGGGTAACTGTATGCAGTGTTCAATGCCTGAATGGCCTTGGGCACGCCAATCCAATCCCTGTCTTGAAGCGCCTCACGAAAATACTCAGCCCCAGCGCTGTCTTATTTAGTCTGGCGGTTCGTCTGGTTGCTCTGGGGTGCACAGCTGAAACTCGAACCACCACCCCATATTCCAAAATCTTCATGTCTAAGTGACCTACCAGTTTATACTTGTCTTTACTTTCAGGAATCATGGTTACTTCACGGATTAAAAACCCTTTGTCCCTACTCAAGAAGCAGCCGTGGCCTGATCCAGAACTCTCTATTATCACCGCACCTCTTGGAGTTAAAGGTAAACTGTCATACTGGGATGCTGACGGGCCTGCGCGAGAAGCCTATAATCAGATCTACTCGGAATTACTAGACAAGCTCAACGAGTTTTTGCGTCTAACGCACTTCTCTGGTGATCTTGTTTGCGCTTTATACATGGTCGGTCCAACGTCTGCCACTGCCATTCCTCATATCATGCTTTCATGTAAACAGTCCAGACCACGAAAGCAAGCCGTGTCTATGATCCGCAAATCAGGCCTTCTAGAACGCTCTGCGCCTGGGATGGAACTTGGACACTGGGAATGCCCCCCTCACTTTATCAATCTACAGCTTCTAGCGTCTTCCTCAAGCTCTATCGGCCTTGAACAACCCTTGGATATTGCAAAATACTATCTCCGACCTGTCATTGACTCGCAAGATTATCCCGAAGCCATATCAGCACGATTGGAACAGTTGGACTCCACATTCAGTGGTGCTAGGGCTTCACGAACCGCTACAATCGGGGGCGTCTTACAGATTTCCGGGAAGAGATACTACCTTGCGCCAGCACATGTCTTTGCGGGGCATGATGCAGCCGAAAACACTATCTACGAAGACGAAGAGCAGAGCTCAGAAAGCGACTGCGAGTTCGGAGGCTTCTTCAAGAACGATGACCTGACGGACGACGAAGTCAACTCCATGAGTCAATACAGTATCTCTCCCGAGTCGAGTGACGTCGAGTCTGACTCGGACTCGGACCCGGATTACGATACTTCATCTGATGACGAGTTTGATACTTATCATCCCGTCGAGAATTTTGCTCCCGGGAGTATCCCAATTATCGAGCCTTCCGTTGAAGTCAAAGAGACTTCAAGATACATCAACCTTCATACATCCGCACGGGGCCACGATAACAGTCGACGAGCCTCACATCATATCAGATGACCTGGATTATGCGCTGATCGAAGTCAAGACTAACGACAACATCTGGTTAGATATGCCCATTCTGTCACGGAACACTGTCGGCATAGTCAATCCAGGCTGCACGAATATCAAGACAGTCACAGGCTCAGGCTACCAGCTGCACGGTATATTATCTGGCAAGGCCTCCCTTGTTCGCGTACCTTACGCCGGGACATTCCAGACGGCTTACACTGTCGATTTTGAAGGCCCTTTGCAGCCCGGTGACTGTGGCTCTATTGTCCGTGATTCCGAGACAGACGCTATATATGGACATTTATTTCTCGGAAGCGTCGAGGCTCGCGTTGGATATACCATGCCGGCGATGAACGTTCTCGACCATCTCGAGGCTACCCTCGGCCAGACGGTTGATTCCCATGTCCTTGCTCTTGTTTTGCCAGAGCTTTTACCAAGTGATGAGGAGCTAAGAATGAATATTCCTCCACTCGTCCCATATTTAGACAACCGATCCACGTATGTCTTCATTCATTCACCGGTTCCCTCAGACATGTACGATGTCGGATGGGTATGCGCACTGCCTATACATATGGAAGCCGCCGATTGCTTTCTGAATAGACAAGCGGGTCCTGAAGTATTCCATCGGTTCTCAGATATATCAAGCAGTTTCATGCATCGCTCAAAGTCGTCACCCATACCTTCCGAAAGCAGTGAAAACTGCAAGAAGTGTGTCCCTTGTCCGCTGGTTCCCGAGTCACAGACCCGGAATAGTGGAGTTTGTTTGAGATGCTTGCGGTATACATGTCCCTGGAATGCATTCTTCAGGAGAGGTCGTCCCAGCGCCCACACAAGCAATACCCCTTTTGTAATAAGCTGGATTTGCTGCCACTGTCGGGCCAAGAAAGGCAGTCCAGACATACCTTACAAAAGGGATCTTTTAGTCTCGTGTGACTGTCCGCGCTTCCCTAACGATCCGGACATATCTCACGAAGAAGAAGCTATGAAGTGCCGGGGTTTGTACATGCTTCTGTGAGTTCTATATACATCCTCACCCTCGAGTCCGTTCACGCTAACACATGAAGTAGTGCGCCATCACTTCCTCGGACTACACTATTGGGAACCATCGAGGGATGCACTATTTTCGAACAATCCGCAACCGGACAGTTCGAGGATGAGCAGAAGAATTGAGCCCTTACTCCTCGAGTCAGACTCGGAATCAAAAAGCTCACCTGATCATACTGCGAACTGACTGGTTTTTTGATGTTGTCGGCGTTACTAGTTTCTAGGTTGGTATTCGCATTTGTATTAGCCCTGTTGGCATTTCTGGATTTTGGATACCCAAATTGCATTGGTATGGAGTTTCAGTTTGTTCTGGAGTTATTTATATGGCTGTGTCGGCATAATAAGAGAGGTTGTCAGATTGGATTGATAGACTTACATTCCATTTACATTTAGTCCACCGCATCTATGATCACTTTGGTCGCATCTATGCTACTTACACCTTCAGCGCGTCAACACTCCAAGTAAGATATTTCCCATCAGGCCCTCCGCGCGCTGATTTCTCAACATCAACATCACTCAGCCGGTTCGAAACACTAAGTGTTTTGCATTGGCCGCCGTGTGAGGCAGGTAAAGAGCCACACCATATGTACGAGATGCCCAGGACTTAGACGGGTTATCGAAACCACACGAGGTCTTCCTTTCGGTTGACGAAACCAACACTCTGACCGAATCCCGGGGCAGTGGGTCGATTCGAAATTGAGGAGGGTATACGAAAAGCCTCCCTCGCATACAGCGCTGGTAAACAAGGAGCTCGATAAGCGCACCTATAGATAGCCCAAGGCAAGATGCAAGCTGACAAAAGTAGTATTGTTTCCCGAGATATACCCAGCCCGAAGAAATGATTCCATGATCGGAGGCCGGCCACGGATACGAAACCTGCGGTGCCTCAACCTCAATACTTGATCCACATATATTCTCCCGTTAACAAGACTAGCTCCACTCTACTGCAAGATCGCTCGCAGTACCCCGTAGCGTGGTATCAAGAGCGAGACATCCTTCGTATTCGGGGTTGGTTCTTCTACACACCCCGAGTGGCTCCAGCCCTCTCGCTGTACCACCGACGTCTCAATCTGGAACTCCTTGGCGAACTCCAGGGCTGGGCAGGCCATTGCATGAAGACACATCCAGCCTAGAAGATATGCACAATGATGTTTGTACCCTTATCTCGGGCGTACACGTGGGATTCCTCCGACGGATCTCAGCAATCAAGGGTCCAGATAATCGCTATCCCGCAGGCAAAGAAGGAATACATCCATTGATACACCACGCAAGTGGAGAGCGAAGAAGCAAAAACCGGGCCAAGCCCGGAGAAATGCAGCGAATTAGATATGGCCCGACCCATGCTCGGAGGTCTCGGACATTTGCTGACTCCTTGCTTGCTGGAGTAACTGGTTGACCGTCAATGGCCCGTCTTGTTCGTTTCAGTGTCTCCGCTCCCACGTTGACTACGGAGATCCGCCTTACGAGGAGGGTCGAGGGGTCCAAGTACAGACTCCAGAGCCGCTAGGTTCTTTGGGCCCTTTTCTCGTGATACTGCATCCTGTCTTCTCTCAGAAAAGGCATCCTCGCGCGGTTTCGCTTGCCATCTGTTGGCTAACTGGAGCGCCCCGTGCATTCCAGGTTTCACGGATGGTAATAGCTTCTTGTGTTTATCCTTCCGGTCGGAGTTGCCAAGTTGAAGGAGGGACGGAATGGCGTTTTGTTTACGAGGAATGAGGAATGGTGTAGTTGGTTCTTTCCTTCATAGGCGATGGTGAGGGGGCGGGGGATGCCATATATCAGGCGCGGGTTGGGAAGGGAATTCCACATCTACGGATATTATCCAAATTCGAAAAGTCCACATTGATAGTCGCGAACGATAATGACTGTTTCTAACGGCGTCCAGAATGGCTTTCACCAGGTATGTTCTCCATCCTAGTGGATGACTATATTCTGATAAGCACTGCAGGAGGCAAAGGCTTTGGTGAAGAGTGCAGGGAGCGAGTCAGTGTGGGATGCTGTGTCCCGCTGGCTTCCCTCTCGTGATGTCGACAGTGACTACTGGTGGCAGGTCACTGGGCCTCAGATGGCCACGATGTTCGAAGAGGCTGGATATTCCAGAGAACGGCAGTATGAGAATCTCCTGATTCACTATCACTGGACTGTAAGTTCTCTCTGTGAGACTGAAAAACACCGCTAATAGGAAGCCAGGTACCGTACATGGGCTCAAAGCCAGACGAATATGGCCGATTGAAGTGGAACTGCATCCTGTCACAGCATGGCATATCCATGGTCTACTCGTGGAAATGGAACGACTCGAACCCAAGCAGCAAGCCAGATATCCGGGTTGGCTTTGAGCCAATTGGCAAACACAGTGGCACAGCAGTAGACCCTGTGAACCAGCAACCCTCCAAGGAACTTCTTCACTCATTTGCCCGCCGGATGCCCCTTGACCTCACCTGGGCAAACCACTTCCTATCAACGTGCTACGATCCGGACACGAAGTATTGGCAAGCCAAGGAAGCCGGCGTTCCACTAGCCACAACCATGATGCTGGGATACGACTTCCTCCACGACGGCCTAACCCTAAAAACATACTTCTTCCCCCGACTAGCCGGCCAGCGACTGCTCCCCGTGGACCGCTGGGACACTTCCCTCCGCGAAGTCCTCTCAGCGAAGAGCATCTCCGGAACAACAGCCCTCGACGCGCTCCTGGAGTTTCTAAAAACCAGCCCGGAAGGCCAACTCCTAATGCCAACTGGCCTGGCAATCGACAACGGCACAAACTCGCCAAGTGGCTCTTCATCCTCTCGTCTGAAATTCTACTTCCGCGGCCCAAAGACGACATTCGCTTCTGTCCGCGAAATTATGACCCTCGGCGGGAAGATCCCAGATCTAGAACCACAGCTCCAAAGCCTGCATACCCTCCTCAAGGACGTCACGGGCCTCCCAGCAAATTACCCAGACGACGCAGAAGTTCCCGTCTACCACGGGTTCGGAACGGGTACATCCCCGCTCGGAAAAGCGGCATATTATCTTTACTACTTTGACATTGCCCCGGAGGCTGACCTCCCCGATATCAAATTCTATACACCCCTTACACACTACGGGCAGAATGACCGGAAGTCGGCACAGGGGATTACGCGGTGGATGGAATCTCAAGGACGGGGGTCATACTGTGAGAATTATCTGCGCATGTTGGAGAAAGTTGCTGGGGAAAGGACGCTCGAGAGCGGGAATGGGCTGCAGTCGTATCTGAGTTGTTTATTCAAGAAGGATGGCGGGTTGGATGTGACTAGTTATTTTTTGACGGAGAGGTGTTAGATCTGTAGTCTAGGTAGGGGGAATATCCTGTTTGTAGCTATGTGCGGTGCTGGCTCAACCCAGCAATGACGACGATTTGGGGGGTCTATGTTAGGACTATTCAACTAGTCATACATCTACACTCTATGAAAAGATTACGAGGTCTAGACTCTGCCCATCCCGTAAAGAAAGCAATATCAAACCAGATATAAGCTGTCTCTAAAACCCGTCCAGCTCGTCCAGCGCCCACAGCTCGTGAATCTCGGGAAATCCCCGGCGCCCTCGTCTTACCATCCGGATCTGCCACCCATCCATACGATTCTCGGACGTCTTAAAGGCGTCCGCCTTAATATCCCCGAAGATAGAAATAGAAACAGACCGGAAACAGATACTGTGCCGTGTTGTGGCTGGCCGTTTCATCACCCTCACACCCTCCCGTCAGCTAGGACCATAGGTTCGAACCACTCGAGTCGTATTGAAAACGAGACTGGGCGCGGAGATCAGGAGCTAAGGACAGGAAGAGATCAGCAACTAATTATTTAGTTGGTTGGGCTTTCGTATTTGATGGGGTTGGTTGCGAGGGATTTGACGGGCATTTTACCGGGGTATCGTCGGGATGGTTGATGTTTTGATCAAACGTGAGAAATGAGGATGATATCTAACTAGGAGATCTCTGTGACAAATACTTTAATCTTGACAGTATCAAATGTCCGCGCTCCAAGGTAGACATACGAACGTGACTGTATCTCACATCGATGGATGATGACTCGAGCTGCTCCAGGAAAGAATCCTGCGTGGTCTTGTCAGGTTACGAAAATGTTCGATGGAGGTCTGACTTTGTTGAAAAGCATCTAAAGCCCAAGTAGCGAGAGGTATTTAGGAAATGGACGACAATAATGAAGAATGAGGTTTCCAGTATATCTACCAGACGCAACCTAAGGCATCGTTCGTAAACCCCAGTTTTCAGCCTATATTCAGAGCGATATACCACAGATCCCAATAAAACCCTAAGGATGTTACAGTATCATCCGCTCCCGGTGTAACATGAGAAGGAATCTACGAGATCCAGCGGAGGGTCTTCCTGTTTCGTCATATCGAAACTAGAACCCAGGGTCGAATACCCTCAATCTCACTCACTTTATCCCTTGCGTCGGACGGATGGCAGAATTAATAATGTGCTTCGTGTCGCTCAACAGCGAACAGGGTAGCGAAGTCATGGATTTCCTCCTTCCCGGGCATGGGTTTATTGTATTGTTTCATTCTATTCTGTTCTCGGATGGGCGCAGAGTAAACGAGGCTGATATCTAGTGGCTGAACTCGCCGATCACCTTCGGTGTTCATCTCAGCTCGCTTAGCGTTTCCTGCTGATGGCCAATCTAGGCGAGTATTTGCATCGCGACTGGGCTCGCGTGGTGATCTCGGATGCAGCGGTCATACGCTCCAGGGTCGGAGGGAATGCACGGCTTTTCCTGCACAAAGGAATGCTTGGGATTCTTGATAAGAAGAGCAGAGATGGTGTGATCCGGTATGGGGCATAGGTAATCTTGGCTAGTGCTCACATCATCGGGCTACCTGAGGATAGTGCTAGCGCTACTTGCGTTTCTGACATAGTTTCAGCGCCGCTGCCATGCTAGGAAAATCATATGGGGAGTTAGCTCTAATCAAAGTTCCTACAATTTCGTGCAGAAAAAGAAATCGGCCAAGGGAGGCCAAGTCATGCAGTGCACGACGCTGACTGGCAGGGGAAGGCGAAGCGAAAACGAAGAGGTCCGGTTGGGCCTGCAGCCACGCTTTCTTCCTGCTGCGCTTGCGTTACACAGGTGGGCTATCTGGACGGAGGGTCCAGCGATCAGCGAGTAGGCATCTCGGTCGAGGCGTAATCGATTGCCACTGGCTCATCGGAGACACAAGGCGCACGAGCCAAGACGGTCGGTGATTCTCGGCCAGCCCAGAGTGTATAAGACCATATATGCTGCGAGTGGGTGAGCTGTCCGAGGAATTCTGTTACGGACTGGATATGTTCCAAAGTGGTAAACAAAACCCGAAGACGGATTTATAACTATCTTTGCTATGATATACTCAACTCTCGATGAAGCAAGCTTCATGATGATCCGCCCAAGACGCAACTGGACAGCTGAGGAGGACGTCGTGCTGAAGAGGGAGGTCCGAAGAGGTTCGTTCTCTCCAGATGTCGGGTCCACGTCGAAAGACAAATATACTCACTGTGTGACTGTAGCACAAGGAGAGGGTGACAACATTAGCTGGCACGAAATCGCAGCGTTCCTTCCCGGAAGGACAAACAAAGACTGTCGAAAACGCTGGTATGGTACAGCAGCCGCCAAAGTCAAGAAAGGGCCGTGGACAGAGGTTGAGGACGAACGGTTGCGCAGAGCGATTGAACGACACGGCACCAAGTGGGCAGTAGTTGCATCTGCTGTGGGAACCAGACTGCCGGATCAGTGCTCCAAACGTTGGAGCCACGCTATCAATCCGGAGATTGACCACAGCCCTTGGACAACACAAGAGGTACGTTCCTCCATGCCGTCTCTAGCAATGCTAATGTGCCCAGGATGAGCTCTTGATGCAAAAGGTCAACAAACACGGCCATTATTGGCAACAGATCGTCTCCCTCTACTTCCCCGGAAGAACAAGCCTCGCTGCAAAGAACAGATACCATATACTACAAAGGCGGATGAGGAGTGACGCTGGAGCTGTGGGCAGTGTCCGTGAGTTGGAAGGGGCCGATGTCAACTCATGGCAGGACCTTCTGCGGTGGCCTGAGAATACTGACGCAAGAGGAAGCGACCATGCTCTCTACGCTACTCCGGCTACGTCGACCGATACTGGAATGGGTACCGCGTACGATACAGATTATTTCATGTCGGAGCCGCGGCGGACGGACTGGTCATTACCCTCACATTCTCCTCTCTACGATCCAACAAGTGGTTTCGATATGGAGTCAATTGGCTTTCCTCTTCCCCAGGTCGGTAAGTATCGAATCACCTCTGCCTGGCCTTGTCCAACGCTAACACGGCCCCGGTAGATAACCCAGCTACGTCTCTGAACTGCACATTCCCATCAGCCATTACTGTCGATGACTTAGTATTCCAAACGGCGCTTTCACCAAGTATCTCGGTCTCAGCGTCCGATACAGTACCAACTTCAGATTCAAGCGCAGCTTCAAATCCCCGGAGGATCTGCATCCACGCGGTCTGCTCTACCGAAAAGCTCGGTGCTATCTTTGAGGCAGTCACAAAATTCTCGATATCCGCGGTCATAAAAACCGATGACTAGACGGAGTTGAGGTGTTCTGGTGTCTGGTTACCTCGGCGTTCGGGTCTCAGGCTCTTGGCTATGCGAATATCTTTTTCCATGTACATTCATAATTGAAATCCATTATCTACCCCCAACCCATCCATACGTATGCAGGTACTGCTATTAGGTAACCGATAGACCAGACAGTTCTCATGAGACACGGCGAGGCCTCCTGGCAAATTGTACGCCGGACAAACAGGGATTAATACTGAAAATAACCCTAGCTTCAGCCCACTCTGGCCACGTTTCGCGAAGCTGACTACATACACCCTTCAACCTACCATTTCACCTTGTCCTACCAGTCAAGTTTCCAATCTATCTGTTGCAATACCATCACGATGACATAACGCCCCTTCCTAATCTATTCAGGCCAGCCATCGCTCCTTCCTCCGACATGTTGCACTCCTGGTTCAGCTCAGGCAAAAGCGCCTCGAACGCACTTTCCCAGAGTATACAACGAGCTAAGCCCCGTTGAGACCGTTCACGAGGTGTCGTAACGTCATCAAGGGATGTTCTTCTGCAGCGCAGAGTACAGGCTTTGATTCTTTTGATCCTTGCATTGCTCGTACTCGCAGAATGGAGACAGGCTAGAAGGCCCTGCATGTCTCGGCCGCTTGATCTTCCGGTTACACAATCGAGACTGGGGGGATACGAGCGATGCTCGGAGGAATCCCTCAGGATGATAACCATCTTGTCCGACTCTAAAAGTCTCCGACACGATCTTGTTCCAGACTCAGCTGCGGCCGGGGTATGTACAAGGTTTTAAGTTGGATTCATGCTACGGAGTACAATGGCCATCAACGGATATGCAGTCCAAATCAATAATATGACACACACTAATCTATGCAGGTGAAGTAACAGAAACCCCCTAATTCAATGCAGAGTCCCCCTACCTGCCCAAGAACCAGGAGCGAATCGACCTTCTAGACCGAGTGCCAGAGTCACTTCCGCTTCCACTGCCACTCCCACTTCCACGTCGGCTTCCTCTTTTACTTCCACCGTTAGTCTCATGACTCACAGCCTCAGCGGGGCTCTTCGCGGGCTCTGAGGCCGTCAGCCCCTGCTGCACCAGAAAAGACCCAAAATAATCTTCCAAGAGCTCTCCATCCTCAGGCCAGACCGCAAGACCGATGCTGAGATCCGGTCGAACGGCAATGACTGCGCCACGGGCGTGGTTCACGCCGTACCAGTAGTGTGCGTCGTCGTCCGGAACCCGGTCGTCGTACACGACTGTTGCGTGCTCGCGCAACTCCTTGAGGTCGTCTGATTGGAGGAGCTTCGCAGCATCGTATGGCAGGGCCTTTGTGACCAGCACAATGTTGAACTGGGACTTTCCACCGTAACGGGCAAAAAGTCCACCAGGCTGGAACGCTTTCTTGGAGAACTTGGCCAATCGCTGGCGCAGGGGTCCCTGGAGATCGGACGCAAAGATCAGGAGGTGAAATCGCGAGACACCCATCATTTTATCATGCAGATAGGCCGTGTACTCAGTATCGAAGCAGACACGTGGGTTCGGGGCACGGACACCATTGCGCAGGGTAATAGGCCGTTGTACTTCTGGAACGTCCGGGGGGCAAATTGCCGATTCAACGATGGGCCATTCCACGCCGAGCAGGAACATTGCGTGGCGTCTGTAGAACACGTAGACGAACTGGAGGTCAGCCTCTGTGGTTCCGTCCAGCTTAGGAAGAAGCTCATCGTGATACTCGAGCTCGTCGCCCAGTCCTCTCAACGAAGCTAGTGGGAGATTGGAGTTGCAGATGAACCGGAGATAGGCGCCTGAGCATCGAATGACTCGGTTGGCGGACATACGGCGCTCACTGTCGTATGTTGGTAGCACGACCGACGGAATCGCCTGCTTGCTGATGCAAAGGCCCAGTTTCCAGCCGAGATTGGCGGCGTCGTACAGGGACGAGTTGAAGCCGAATCCGCCGAGGACGCTGTGGACATGGCTGCGTATTGTTAGAATTGTCCTGCACGTTGTACGTAATGCTTGGACTTACGCAGCATCTCCTCCCAGATGAACACGGAGATCCTTGGACGAGAAACGACGCGCAACTCGCTCGTTGACTGCTCACATTAGCCCGTGTCTAACGGCTGGCAAAGTGAACATACCTTTCCACACGGAGAACCAGCTGATAGGAGAAGCAAACTCGATTGTCCACGGGGCCATGATCTTGTTCAGCTGCGCCAGGGCCTCCTCTGGGGTGACACCATGATCATCGATACGAGTCTCGCCCACAGCAGACGCATTCCTTCTCGCCCGGCGTCTGTCCTGCAACTTCCGGGCCATTTCCCCACTGATCTGGACGTAGAATCTCGTGAAACCGTCTTCACGGGGAATAACAATGGTCCCTCCGTGTTCGGCACTGATAATCATACTGTCGCCCAGATTAGAATTTCCCCCAGTTCCATGATCAGACGGGGGGGTCACACACCTAAGCCCAAACATATGCGGATAATCCGTCTTAAACCGACAATCAATAATGGCCCAGTAAATATCGGTCGCAAGGCCATCAAACTCGATCTTCAGCTGCTCACGAATAGTACTCGCCGCGCCATCAGCGCCAATAAGATACTGCGCCCTAACAGTCTCCTCGGCGCCCGTAACCGCATTCTTCAGCGTCGCCTTCACAGGATGCGTCACAGACCCGGTTCCCTCCTCAACCTCAAACCGATCAACAGTCGTCTCCCGCTCAACCAGAATCCGATGCCGCAGTAGATCCCGGATATAGATCCTCTCGAACTGGCCCTGCGTGATAACGTGCGCGCCCTTGTAGCGCGAATCGCAGGTCGGCTCGCTGCTGTGGAAGAGTTTCGCGCCGTTGCGGAACACCGCTGTCGAGTTTAGCAGTGGGCCTACTTCTGTGGCTTCGTGGGCGAGACCCCACGAGTGCAGCAGCTCGAGGCCGCGTGGGTGGACGGCGTCGGCGCGGCCTGACAGGCACGGAGCTCGGGCTTTGTCTGGTCGTTGTCAGTACAGTATCTTCACTGCGTAGCAGAGATAGAAGACAGAGATATACCTATAATCCGGAAAGTAATCCCTTGTCTCGCGAGGATCAAACCGAGCTGTAATCCAAACGGCCCAGCTACGCATATTCATTAGCCCTCTCGCCCGCCAACCAATCCCAGGAGAAAATACTAACCACCACAGATCAACACATCGACCTCTCCAGCAGGCCTGAACCAATCCGGGCACCCAGCCGCAGTCCCCTCGTAATAAGTCGGCCAAGTCCGGAGATGCGTCAGCCCCATGGCATTCCCAACAGTTGAAGTCGGGGGCTCGGTGTATTCCGGCAGCATGTAGTGCGCTCTCTCGCCAGTCTCGGTGATGTATTTCGTGTCGTCTTGCCAGGAGTACGAGCCCGCAGGGCGAGAGAAACCGGGCTCCCATGTTTGAGGTGGGACAGTGCTAGCCATCTTCAGATTTGGCTGTTGTTTCTGTTTGTGAGACCGGGGCGAGCGTTGGGAATAGATTCAAGATGCGACGTTAGATATGTTATAAGGCTGTCTCTAATCCAAAAACATAGCGAGAGCAAACAGAGCAGCTTTATTCATTAGAATGCTGCTATACTCCGGTCTAGAGCCCAGGGTCACCTGGGGTAAGACTGCCCGGGGTACTTCGTATACCAGCCTTCAAGCCTTGGCCGCTCAATTAAGGGTCCATATTATGCCGTTCTCCCTATTTTGGTCGGGTTTCAGCGTTTAGCTCTGACACGTGGGCCTTGCTATGGGCCGATATCTCAAGTCGGGGTCTCACTTTCGGGCTGTTCGAGGCCTCTTGGAAAGGTTGCCAAGTCGGGTCATTCTATGCTGACTCCCCCATGATATAGATAGCATCAGGGGACGATTGGGTCCAATGCCTTGAAGGGAGGAATCAGGATTAATCGCGTCGGACTATCTGAACTTCGACTCCGGGCTGCTGGTATTGCACCACAAACCGATCAACGACGACTGGGTCGTTCTTCCCACCCACCAGTTGCATCTCGTATTTGTGAAACAGGTGAGCAAGGGTTATGGTTATCTCTGCCGACGCAAAGCTGTAAGTGATAAGTCAGCCATCCGTATGCAGTAAGATTGCATGATATCAGCAGAGACACGGGTAGGTTGCTTACTTCTGCCCTAAACACATGCGCGACCCCTTGGATATTGTCACGAAATGCTGGTCCAAGTGTTTGACTTTTTTGCCGAGCCATCGATCGGGCTTGAATATTCGGGCGTCGGAGCCCCAGAGGTCGGTACTATAGTGCATTGTATGTGCCGATATTGAGACGATGGTCTGTGGGGAATGTCAACTGTGGTCATGTATGCTAAGAATAGGATTTCGTACTTCAGGGTGACAACTTGCGACAATAAATGGCTGGGATGGACTTGCTGGGACCACTCGTGGTAGTCTTCCTGGGATACCCAGGGCTATACGCAATGATTCCTTTACGAAGCGGTCTAATTGAGACTGATTAGTAGGAATGTAGTACTATTTTGATAGAAACATACCAGATAAAAGGGATGAAAAAGCCTCTCCCCTCGGTACAGCGGCATCGAGAGCTTTGATCAACTTTGACTTGAGCACCGGGTTGGCGAGAATATGTACAAGAGCTGTCGAGAGTCTCGAGCGGTAGTGTCAGCCCCGGCAATCAAGACATTCGTCGCCTCGGAGATTTTCTCAGCACTTAGGACTGAGGCGAGGTTTTCAAAGAGTACCGGATGGGATGGTAGGTCGGTCCGGGTTTGGAAGTGTCGTAAAGAGCTCTCGACGTACTATCTCCTCGTTAATCGCGGGGATATTCTACAAACAGAGAAGCAAAAAGGAATTGATACCTTGACAATATCCGAAAAGAGACCAATCTGAGGACTCAAAGACAGAGTCAAGCTTAGAGGGAATGATCTTGAAGAGACCGTGAAGCCACGGCCTCCTTCGAGCCTCAGTAACCTCTCGTAATGCAGTCTGAACGGCTCCGAAATATGATGAGTTGAAGCCGTCGCGATCCTGCTCTATCACTCCGAGTGTGCGGGCGATGGCAATTTCCATAATGATCTCGGTGGTCAGAAGCCTTTGGTATGATACGTTAGTCTAAGTACGAGAAATTAGGGTATAAACCCACCGGAATACATTATACGTATCTTAGGCATGCTGCTCGAAAGCCGATCCATCTTCGCTAGCACAACGCTCCTTGTGCAGTTTAGGGTCGAGCTCTCCAAAGGCGCTGGGAGGGCTGTTGAAGCGATCGTAGAATGTTGTGTCTTTCAGGAATGGCGAGGTCTGGTGGTAAATGGTCTTGTAGAGAGAACATCGCTGATATGGAGCTCGGGTGTCTATGAACAAGGAATCGCACATTATCAGCTTATCGAGTTCAATATCCATCGAAGTTACGTACCTAAATCTTGGTGCAACTTTTCGAAAGTGTCCTCGGGGTATGTCGTGTTAGAGACGTGGTACAATCAGTTATCTAACGCACATGCTTCAGGCGGTCCGCGAAAACCTTGAGAAGATGGAAATAAAGCCTGGAAATGCGCGTGGAGACCCGGGATTTCGGAAAAGGGGCAACATATTCAGCGGAGCAACTGGTTGTAACTTCTCAGCTTGCCATCCGGTGTCCTATCAGAAGCAGCATCTTGGGCGCCGTGGCCATGTAGTAGGCAGTGCTCTCTCGTTGTTTACAATCTTTCGCTCCTCAACTCAAACCGGGAGTAGTGGGAGCAAAGTGATCAGCCCTAGAAGAGAGGCGGGATCGAGCTCTGACGCGCAAAACTTGACACTTCTATGTCGTGGCCTGTCTTCACGAAGGTTAGAGGAGTTCGTATCACAAAACTAGATTGACTTCGTAGAACGGAGCAATTCATGAAAGATCTTCCTCTTCAAAGCGAATGCCCACACGGAAGTAGCAAAGCGAGATCCTCGATCTGAGGGAATAAGGGCAAGGCGCTTCTCGGTGATATCCCAATTAAATGTCTAACGGTGTTGTTTCAAAGCTTTGAAGTCTCACAGACATAGAGGGACCGTCAAGACGCGTCTCACAGATAAATGCATTGTTGCTGGCGGCATGATACCATCTCCAGAGCTTTCTCCTCGGTAGATCATGATATCCTAGTCGATGTGCGGCATCCAGGAGAAGAGATGTCTTAGGCCAGGGAGCGAACGAGAAATCGTATAACCGATTTTCGCTATTCATTTAGCGGGGGATGCATTGCAACGGCAGGGTTACCTCCGTTTGATAGACATCGGTGTCGGGTCACCGAGGTATGCGAAGTCCCCGAGGTATGCGAAGTCCCCGAGGTATGCAGACGGGGGTCACCGAGGTACCCTAGGGCTGGCCACTAAACGAACGCGGGCCATTAGGAAGCCCATCAAATGCCACCGATAGAAGTGGCAGCGGAGTGGACACTCGTCCAGAGACAGAGTAGAGTTAACTGGCAAGCTCGACTCTTAATGCATCTCAGACAGGGAATATCCCCGTTCTCGCTTCTTCGAGCAAGAGCGACAGGCATGAGTCGTCCGGGTGGAATCGGAGATGTCAAACCAGTGAGTCTCTACTGTAATCACGGTCTTTCTAGGCAATGACTTGGTAGAAAGCTGGTGCACGTCTTAGGAAAGACCTTGTCGCAGAAGGGACAGTTGAAGGACCTGGCACCGGAGTGACTTTGCAGTGGCGGGCGAGGTTATCGCGTCGTCGGAATCATTTATAATACCTCGCAGCCAGGCGCTCTCAAATGTGCAGCCGGGTCTCGAGGGCGAGGGCAGGGTTTGTTGGGGCTCCATGGTCAGTTGTAGTCAAGTACTCCGTAGTGTCGGCCCCCCCAGGTTGTGATGAGGTTCCGCGGAACCCCCGGATCTCAAGTCATATTCAGGGATGGATCGACAGGCATTCTAAGTGACATTGGACATTAAGATGCCCAGATCTATGGACAGTCCCCTGGACTCTCTACTCTCGGCCTACTCGTTCGGGATGCTGTCTGGGCATGATTACAAGAGCACTTCGTCGTTCACGGTATGTTGCCAGGCTCTAGGGATGTGAATCCCGGCCAGAGATTCTCTCGTGAGTCGTGAAGGATCTTTCGTATCTTTGAAGTTTGAATGGTAGGAATCACGATCGATACTCGACAGTCTATGCGGCGGGCCCCGACAAGCTCCACCACTATCTAACGTTTACATTATCGGGGCACAACCCAAAATACCAATGTTACTACTATATGGAAAGAAATAACAGAGACCAGGTGGATTGGTTAGCCAGCTACAACCCAAAGAGCGAGTAACCCTCCCTCCAACACAAAAAGACAGAACGAGTGGCCAACGGCGCCTATGTTGGATAGGCTCGGTGAACGATATATTCCTGGTCAGGACAACTCCGTATCAGCCTGGCCACTAGACTAAGCATAGTTGCAGGTGAATGCACGTACGGCATTGCTACTCGTTAGTGCTCTGGTAGTTAGTGCATGTTCCCTGAAACTCTGTCCCAGTACATGCGGTACCCAGGTGATCAAGGCAGCAGCTCTCTGGAGGCCTAAGAAGAGGAGAGGCGCAGAAAACGCGATGGACTTCATTTTAAAAGTAGAAGGAGATCTTCGTCAGAGTAGGTAGGAAGAGACTTGTCGATGCTTGATAACGGCTTGGATAACCATTGAATCTCCCAGTCGGGGTCGAGTTTATATACCTGTTGCATGCAATTGTGCTCATCCACGAGACGCCGTTCTATCCAGCTACAAGCCTACTCTTTTGCTCTGCATATGCCTCACCTTGCTTTGTTTACAAAGGTAGGTTTCAGTTGCCACACCAAACATCCACTTTATACTAGATCACTCAGGTCTCGTAAGCATATCATGCAGGG
Organism: Aspergillus kassunensis; assembly: GCA_027569205.1. Lineage (NCBI taxonomy): Eukaryota > Fungi > Ascomycota > Eurotiomycetes > Eurotiales > Aspergillaceae > Aspergillus > Aspergillus kassunensis. The sequence goes on from JAPDEQ010000059.1 coordinate 54,368, forward strand.
CTCGTCACTCCGCCTTATGCCCGTCTACTTCAACTTTACCCTTACTTAAATTATCTATTTTTGGTGCTCATGCATGGTTCAGTTCAGAGCCGATCTCGGCGAGTTCGGCCGTCTCTGTCCTATACTATTACTAGGGTACTAATCTTGTGCGATTCACTGCCTATGGCATGAGTTATGAACAGTCTATCATACTGCCAAGCTGATCTGGATGAAGCCAACGGCGTTGAAGCCGGCTTATTTGTGCGTGGTCTCTTTTAACAATTGCTTATGCCATGAAGTCTTTGCAGGGGGGGGCTGTCGCCTACTCTGTTTTTTTAAGTCGAGCTACATACAGCCAATAGAATAGTACTAGGCCACGAGTGTATAATAATATCTCGTTGCCCTGGCTCAACGCAGACTAACAAATTAGATCATGGGGTATAAGTACAAGACAATAAAGGCTAGAAAATTGAAAGCCACACGCACAAAACCAGATCAATGGTCTATGACTTAGGACGATGAGAGTCCGCCGGCAACTCAGCAATAAACTGTTTCCCCTTAAACCCAGTCTCACCAGTCTCGCCCGTCTCGCCCGTCTGGCCCGTCGGGTGAGAATCTATCTCATACGCGCCCGAACTGCCTGCAACCTCAGCAACTTCGTGCGACGGGTCCCCCGACCCCGCCATCTCGGCGGCTGGCTGCATCTCCACGGACTGTGCGGGATCAGGAACGGGCTTGTAGTCGCCTCCGTGCTCGGTGAATGTCGCAGCGGAATCCGGCTGCGTGCTCCCCTTTCTCTTCCTGCGCAGGAAAAAGAGCGCCGCGGCGATGGCAGCGACGCCGGCAACACCACCAACAACACCACCTGCAATGGCACCAGTATTGGTCTTGGACGAGGACGAGGATGAGCCGGAGCCGGAGTCCGAATCCGGCGTCGAATCCGGCGAAGGGGTGGGCGTTGAGAAACTCGCCTCGAAAGAGCTCAGCAGGCTCTCATCAACCTGCGTCAAAAAGATATCGTATCGATCAACGGTCGTACCGGTATCATAGTAACTCAGCCCCGTGGTCCAGAGCTCGTAAATGCCGGTAGACTCGTCACAGCCGAAATCGGTAACGTCGATGTCAGAGTAAATATAGGTTCCGCACATTGGATAATCGGTACCGGTGCAGTAAAGCGTGAACGCCTGGGAGGACGCGGTGAGGGAGGGCGTTGCTGAAGCTTGGCTGGCGTCGACGCAGGTGGACTCGAAGAAGACGTCGGTGCCGGAGGAACAGCCCACCATTGCCGGGTAATTCATATCGCTTTGGTGGAGGACGCAGGTTGATGACGTGCTACAATATATGGAGCCTGTGGGAGTCATGAGCACGGCACCAGCTAGAGAAAATGACTGGGGACTGACTCACCATCGGTATATTGTCCGTTATAATAACCGCACGCGGCGGGGTCCCCCTGGGCATAGGGTTGGATCTCATAGCTTCCAATGGACTGCTGGCGGCGACTGAGTGCCCATTGTCTGTGTTTCAAGCTGGGTGCCGGTGTTGTCTGAGACAGGAGTGATGAATTTGATTCCTGGGGAATGACGGAGTCTTGTGTGAGCGTTGGCGATGGCGCTGGGAAAGAAATGGCTGATCCGAGCGACACGAGAGCCGCAGCCACCACGAGAAGACGCATTTTGGCGAGGGAAAGGACTTGAAAGGTGTGCGTAGGGGCGAGGCTCAGAGAGGACCCTTAATCCTTATATTCTGCGTGCTGCATCTCCGAGATTTGCTTTTTTGCTGGCAGCGCTGACGGTCCACTCTGGGCGGGAGAAAATTGGGTCTCAATGATAGCGGCTGAAAAGGAGATTCGGGGTTAAAGAGTCCAGGGTGCCCTAAGGTCCTGCTATCCTAATATCTGGAGGATACGACTGTCCAATGTGCCTTCCTCGTGCACACATTCCGTATTGCGGTGGTGTCCCTGTATGACTGCCCTGCAATGTCAGGAGCAGTGACCGTGAGTGCGAGAAAGTATTACCCGGCACGCGATGGGGCATTGAGCTGCCTGCGCGAATCATCGGGCACAGTCTATCATGGATCTACATTGGGCTTTGATTTGAGTTCCAATATGGGGCCAAAACGATCAAAGTGTTAGGGTTGTTGTGCTTCTTATTTGGCAGCAGTTCGCTTCGAGCACCGACTCAGTTCCTGTTGTCGAAGCATTCGTAATTTACGATAGATCGGCGCAGTCATTTCATGACTCAGGAGCTGAAGGAATCGGACTTCCTTTGATTCGTGGACAGGATCTATTTCTGTTCTAGTCAAGTAGCTGTTCTATGTCTTAAGGCTATATTCTGGGTTCGATTTACAGGACGAGTGGTCTGCTCGAGAGTTGAAATCGCAAGCAAGCTCGCTTTCGTCTCAACAGTCGCTCAGACAATTTGCCTACCCTGAGTCTCAATCGGCAAGAAAAGCATAGCCACAAACGAAGCCAAGAGCAGCGCCCCAGACGCATAGATCGGCGCAACCGGGTTCCCGCTGGCATAGATACCAATAATGGGCGCCATAAGACCAGCAATGCGATTCAAGCAGCTTGCAATGCCAGTGCCAGTGCCCCGGTTGGGAGCCGGGAAAACCTCGGGGGTATAGGCGTACAGCACACCATACATCATCATCTGGAAGAACGACTCCAGAGCCGAACACACCAGTTGGATATTCGGGTCCTTCGTGGCCGTGAAGCAGAATAGCAGGACCGCTGTGATGCATGTCGAGGCAGCCATTGTGCCCTTACGACCGATGTATGGGATATCGACCAAGCACCAGGCGAGCAGGGGGCCCGGAATCCCACAGACGGCGGTGATGGCGTAGTTCCGGTAGGTCTCGTAGGTGGAAGAATTGGCGCCGATGTATTGGGGCAGGAAGGCATTGAAGAGGGTGTAACCCATTCCGATGCAAGTCCAGCAGAACCAGAGAAGGATGGCTGGTTCGGTTAGCTTGGGATCAACAATTGAGGAACAGGGCAAACGCACTGGATAACGCGAGTCGCTTGTTTCCGAACAGCGGGGCGATTTGTTGATAGGAGAATCGATGCAGCGAGCGTTTGATGACCTCGGCCGTAGAGCCTGCTTTTGCCTGCGCCTCCTCGGGGTACCCGCAGATTTCGTTGAGGACCTCTTCGGTGAGCCAGGTGGTAGTCCTGTTCTTGCGAGCAATTCCCTGGACAGCAGCAACCGCCTCGTCCTGGCGGCCGCGAGACACCAGGAACTTGGGTGATTCATAGTAGGTAAACAGGAAGAAGCGGCAGATGAACATCGCAAAGGTCACCGCGCCGAGAGAGAGGACCAGATATCTCCAGCCCCAGTTGTTGGCCTTGGTGCAGGTGGCCGCGTCTTCGCATGAGAAGTTGGGAATGAAGGCCCAGGCAAGCATACTATAACACGTCAGCAAGGAAGACATGAAAAAGGGGGCTCACGAACCTCGAGATAAGCGTTCCTACCGACCACCAGGTGGCCAGTCCACTGAGGATGTTCCCAGAATCGGGAGGCAGACATTCGCAGAAGACAGCTGCATCGACCGGCAGGTTTCCTCCGACCCCCACCCCAACACAGGCGTACAGGGCACATGTTCTGGACACAGTCAGCGTAACACAGTACAGCACGATGGGACACAGTTTCCTACCCAATCCAAGAGGGTCCGCCACCGGCAGCGAGGCCAAAGGCGCCACAGAGGAAAAGAGTGCAGTTGAATGCAGGGCGTCGTCCAATAGCATCGGAGGCGATACCCCAAAACGAGGCACCGATAATCAAGCCCACGAAGAGCGCACAGGTCGCGAACCGAGAATTTGTTTCAGACACGCCAAACTCCATGGACAGCGGAGTCAAGGTCAGAGCAACGCCCTAGAGCTGTCAGCAGAGTTCCCTACCCTAAACATCTCACATCATACCTGCAACCAGAGACTACATGGCAAGTTAGCACAATCAACGTGTGCGGAGAGGATATGGATAGGACTCTTACTTGTCGGCAATCCAGCCGAAGCCACAGAGCACAAACAGGCCCCATTGGTAGCGGCCCATTCCAATGTCCTGAATGGCTCTGTTGATGATCTTCGCTTTGCCTGCACAATGTCAGCCGTCGACGGGCAAGATTTATGGGACTGGATAACAAACGGTCGTAAACAGTGTCATGACTAGAAGCAACAACGCCGGCTTCCACCTCTGCTCGGAGCGCTTCCATCGTTAGTTCGGTCGGGGGGTGCACCCCGGCCACGCCCTTTTCCTGGAGCGAGCCACGGTCAAGACTGGACTTGGATCCGGATCCATCGGTGGGCGAGTCATTGCCTTTGTCTTTGCTGCCTATGGGGGATGCCGGGTTCAGGGGCGAGGAGTCGCGAGGGAGAGGGACCACGACCTCTGGGAAGAAGCGCCGTTCGTGGTTCGTCAAGAGGTCCTTCCAGTGAGGCATATTGGGTATATCCTGCGTAGGGCGAGTCTACCACGCACGTCGGAGCTTACAAGAATTCTGCGTTAGGGGCGTTAGGGGCGTTAAATCGGTAATGATGCTGCAATGGCTTTCGGACTGGCGCAATGGAAATGAGGGCGTAATGCTGCGATCGATGGTTTCGAGAATGCGCGATGGGACAGCTGGAGCCGGGCGAGAGACAGTGTGGCGCAAGGGGAGAAGGCCTACTTGCTGCTACTTGCGAAGTATGGACAGACTGGTGAGCACTGAGGATTTTGTTAACTGTCTTTTCTGGTGTCCATGGAACAGAGGCGGCGAGGCGACGATCTGGTGGGAGTTGTGAGGGGGACGAGAAGAATTGGAAAGATTTTCACGGTTAAAAGCGCACGCGACAGAAGCGAAGTCTGAGTAATAAGAGTTGGAACTTGGAATGAGCGAATGTCCGGAATCGGCCAACCATGAGGCTTTGGAGATGGAGCCGTGGGGGTTATACCCACCATCACCCACCATGACGGCAACGCCCTGACACTTTGGTCCGTTCCATGATTCATTATCCATTATTGGCCCTGGGCAGGGACTCTCTTACTAAGGAGGGACATGTTTCCCGAGCCACTCATGTTGATTGTTCTTGACCCTGTGGGTACAGGCCATTCTCCGTATCTAAGCATGGACACTATGCCTCAAAACTGTTACCACTTCCTATCCTTGAATATCGCAAGGTCAATCCCCCGCGCCATCTCCTTGTATGCACCGACATTAGGATGAAGATGATCCCCCGAGTCAAACTCCGGCCTCAACTTTCCGCCGCCATCCCCAATAACCGCCGCAAAATCCACAACGTGGTCAAAGGTCCCATTCGTCAGAATCCACTCATTGATCTCAACCCTCGTCTGCTCTCGTAGAGGGCTCGCGTAGAAGCTGTCCCCGAACGGAGTGATTGTCGCTCCGATCGTGACGAGCCCAGCGAGTTTGCAGTCGCACACAATCTGCGAGTACGCATCAACCAGGCGGCGGAACAGTTCTTGCTGTACATCTTCGTCGCTTTCCGACGGGCCGATATCGTTGACGCCTTCGAATATCATGACATACTTCACGCCCGCCTGCTCTATCGCATCACGATGGTAGCGTGTAAGCAGGGGCGGTCCCAGGCCTCCCTCAAGCACGGCATTGCCACCGGCTGCTTGATTGTTAATGGCGATGTTTTTTATATGATTTCTCTGCAGTCGTTTGGCGAGAGCGTCGGGCCATCTGCGTGTGTCAGATCGATATATCTCATACCCCGGATCTGCTTACCGGTTATTGCGGTCATTATCACTGCCACGCCCGTCGGTGATACTATCGCCGAGAATCACCAGCCCGGAATTGCGTTTAGAAACCCATGTCTCAACGGCACTGACGAAGTACCAGTGCACAGTACTCGCCTCTGCGATGGAAGGAGCATTGACCTTGTTGCCTGTTTCCATCCAAGACGTTGTGCGGCTCCCTGGGTGCCCGGTGATATTGGTCCCTGCCTGTCCTCGCTCACTGTAGAGAGTGACAGCAAGGTTCGCCAACGGGGGAACTGTGATGTCAACCGGGTCGGAATACACAATTTCCTCCGGGGGTATGGTTACGAATGGAGAGCCATTGAAGGTGAGACGCTTAATTGTGGATGAGTCGATCGCACCTACGCCCGCGTCCCCATTGTCTGGGAAAGCCAACGATGCCGCAGTAATAGGGAGGTCCGTCTGGCCGAAAAGATTAGAGAATTGGACGCGGACTCGTTTAGCCCCGAGGGTTACTCGAATGGTCTGGCGCAGAGTTGCGTTTTGAAACTGAAAATCGGCATCCGCTCCACCCTGTATAGATAGGTTGATTAGCACAGGAAAACACAGACAGCTCAATGGATACGCACAAATGGACTCGGTGGTAGGTTGGCGCTTTCAACCTCCTGGGTGGTTGAAGTCCAAGTTGCGACCCAATGCTTGGTGCTGTCTGCCCACACGACCCATGCCCCGAATGCTATGTGTTGTAGTACGCTGAGTCTCATTGTTCTGAATGTTAGGCCGCAGCGGTGATGCTGAAGTGGCTTCAAAGATCCGTTGAATTGCGCAATGTCATTCCCATGGATTAGCCTAAATTTGAAGTAATGCAGGCATATAACCGGCAGGCCATACGCCTGGCTGCGATAATTCGTGGAAAGTCTCTTTAGGCTAAAAATTACACAGTAATTAGACATGATGCTGAGTGGCTTCAGCAATGGCCTCGACTATACGTCTGTACCTGACCTGTACCTGAGTACCGTATCAGATCGAAGCCCATTCGTGCCATTGTCTATTTAAAACCCCATTCAACAAGCGTAGCACCGGCCTCAGGCTAGATATTAGATATTAGTCCCATTGGCCGCCAACCCAGCCATCGTCTTGTAGTAAAGCTTAGCCAGGAAACCTGTCATAGGTTCTCGGGTCCGTTGATGCCTCTCTCATGGGAGCCAAAGGTCTAGCGCCTGTTCCTTTATAAGCACACGTCAGGCGGGTATGCATTCAACCCCGGATGACCGGATGAATGATTCATGTAGCTGTTCTCCCCGAGGTAATCCTTCCCCGGATCCATATTGCGGGGGGGGGGAGTATACCGCGGGGAATCACGTCAACACGAACATGCTCCAACTCACGGCGTAGTCTTTATCCGCAGTCCTTTAAATTCCCTGATTCCTGTACTGTACTGTGCTCGCCTGTCTATCCTCAAAATGGCCGCCCCCGTCGTACTCCAAGTGCGGTTGAGAGCATTCATATGCCTTATGCTCTTCATCCAAACCGCGGTGCAAGCCAGAGAGCCTCGAGCAACAGTCAAGAATGGAACCTATGTCGGCGTCCACAATAGCCACTATGGCCTCGACTACTTCCTCGGCGTTCCTTTTGCGCAGCCTCCTATTGGGAATCTGCGATTGGCACCGCCAGCCTCTCTGAATGTCTCGTTCCCGCGTACACGCAATGCGACACATCTGCAGCCTGCTTGTCCTCAGTTCTTGGTATGCATCTCGGGATCCTGTCTAGTAGAGTTAATACTGAACCATGGACATAGGCAGCAACGATTAACCGGCCCATCTCCGAGGACTGTCTGACTCTCAATGTCTACCGACCTTCCGGGTACGAGAACCAAAGTCTACCAGTTCTCGTCTGGATATATGGGTAAGGCTCTCTCACCAAACAAGGGTCGCTGGCACTCACATCCAAGTTCACAGAGGAGGCTACGTTCAAGGCAGCAACAGCGATCCCCGGTACAACCTCACATTTATCGTCAACAACTCAGTGCAAATGAACAAGCCGATCATCGCCGTGGCCCTTAACTACCGTCTCAACGGCTTTGGCTTCATGGGGGGGCCGGTCATCCAGGAACAAGGGCTTGCCAACCTGGGTCTACGCGACCAACGTCTTGCTCTTCGTTGGATCCAGGTAACCTACCAGATGAGACAATAAACTGTTCAGAGACCTAACACTAGCTAGGAGAATATCCCGTCCTTCGGCGGTGATCCGTCCAAAGTCACCATCTGGGGCCAATCTGCCGGTGCAGGCAGCGTGGGATCCCAACTGCTGGCTTACGGAGGACGCAACGATTCATTATTCCGTGCTGCGATTGCAGACAGTGGGGGTCCTCTAGGCTTCCAACCACCGTCCGATGCCGCACAGTTGGAGTCCTTCAACAGCGTCCTGGACCTGACCGGGTGCGCCGAGGCCGCAGACTCGATATCCTGCCTTCGCGCTGTCAGTTCCGCCAACTTTACCTCTGCCGTCGAGAATTCAAACGGAGACTTCGGGCCCATCTACGACGGCGACTTCCTGCAGACGCATAGTTCAGCACAGTTAGCAAACGCCCAATTCGTGAAAGTACCGCTGTTGACCGGCAGCAACACAGACGAAGGCACTGGCTTCGTCGGATCTTCACCATCCATCGGAGCCCTACCAACAACTTCATACCCCAATGAAACCTCCTTCCTCGCCGTCGTCAACGCCTCCATTATCAATCCATCCCTTGCACCAGCAGCCCTAGCCGCAATTTCAGTCCTATACCCTAACATCCCAGCAATCGGCACCCCGCATTCCCACCACGGGCCCCTAAACTCAACATTTGGATCCCACTACCGCCGCGCAGCCACATTCTCCGGAGACAACACCATCCACCGGGGCCGACGACTCACAGCACAATCGTGGACGAAGTCCGAAACCCCCATATACTCCTACCTCTTCGACCAGTGGCCGATCGGCGGACTCCCCGATACAACGGGGACCACGCATTTCGCAGAAATGCAACTGATCCAGGATAACGAGCGAGGGGATGGCTATTTGGCGCCCTGGTATCCAGCTGGGAGTGAGTTTGCTGATATGGATAGGAGCTTTTATGCCCTTGCAAGGCTTATGAGTATGTCCCCCCACATCAACCCCCGCCCCTCGCCTTCCGTGGGTGCTGATATGATATGATTAATGGCTAACGCTCTCACAGGCCGCATGTGGATTGCCTTTGTGCACGATCTTGACCCGAACAAACACGGTATCCATGAGTATAATGGCCATGCCATCCCTGAGTGGACTCCGTATGCAGCTAACGCGGGTGATGCGTTGAACGGGTATGGCTCGAATCTCCGTTTTCTTTCGACATTGCCGGGTCTCGCGGAGGTTCAGGCGGATACGTGGCGTGCAGAGGCAATTCATTATCTGAATGAGAATTCGTATACGCTTTTTGGAACTTAGGGCGTGCTGTGGTATACGATATGAGCCGGTTACGGGGCGGTATTCTTGTGTTTTAATCAAACGCCCACGCTAGATACTCCATTAGGTAACTATATCTTATCCTAGATGCAGTAGTTAGAGTGGTCTCAATTAATTGGATACCTGTCAACGATGCCGAGTTGTGTTCGGTTGTTGTACCTATTCTAGTACACCAACACCACGACGGCGTTCCAAAACCTCTACGGATAATTTCTTTCCCTTACGTCAAAAGCCTGCAGATCAGCATGCGGGGAAACGTTTAACCAAATTACAACAGAACTGGCTTGCGGGGTCTACGGAGTAATCTGTGGTGAGCCCGGGGCCGCTTTTCCGAATGCCCCCATTTGCAAAACGGATTACACAACATATGAAACTAATTATTATTCTCGTCAGCCGGTATTTTTCCGGCTTAGTTCCTGCTGCTGTCTGGCGAACTTGACAGCTCCCGGTCTGTTTGGTATTACCCCTCGATGGTGTCCCATATTGAACGAGAAGAGGAACAATGGCAAACTACATCATACAGAGGAAGCGACACCATAAAAATGCATCCAATTGATCTCCTAGTGCAGACTATCCCCGGAAACAGTCAACCTAAACAACCGTGCACAAAGCTGCGACGCAAGCTTCACCCTCAAAGCCCCCTCCTCCCTCCATTCAAACTCAGCCCCAAACGCCGTCGGATAAAGAAGCTCACAAGCGACAGCGACGCTCCTCCCCCTAAGCCCAGAAACAGGCAACTCAACCGTATCATCCCCACCGCGCCTCCAAACAGTCACATAGAACCTCTTCCCACACGAAGCAGCCATCCCCAGCGCAAGCCAGTCATCGTGCCAATGCGGGAACCCCAGCGGCCAGAACGCCGTTGCTGTCGGTAGATCCCCGCGAATAGATCGATAGACGTCCATTCCCTGCTTGATGATATCGAACTGGTGAGGCTCGAGGAGGTCAAGACGGCCGCTGAGATGGATGCGGCCGAGGAGACTATTCACGACGGTCATTGCGTTCGTTTCATCGTCCCATTCTGGCTGCGGGTATGCCCACGTCGCGCCTTGCTCTGGGGTTACGGCTGTGGGCAGCGCCGCTGCAATAGCCGCGTATTTATCTGGGTCTTGTTGGTCGCTTGTTGACTGCAGAGCATGGGTCGCGAGCATAGCGTAGTCCATGCGCTGGGCACCACTAGAGCAGTTCTCGATAACGAGGTCCGGGAATCGATCATGCAGCTCGTTGACCCAGCGGAGATACGCGCGGTTATGGTCCAGCTGGCCGGATCCAGGGCTGGAGGTGTCAACATCCGTCCCCTGGGTGACATCAATATTATAGTCGAATTTGAAGTACCCCACGCCGAACTCCGTGACAAGCCGGGCGATTATCCCATGCATGCGCTCGCAGACAGCCGGATGCCGGTAATCAAGCTGGAACCTGTTCTTCTCGACGACGCGTCGCCCGTCACGCTGGAAGAAGGCTTCAGACGGGAGTTGGTTCGCGACGACGCTGCGGACGCCAATGACCTCGGGTTCTATCCACAGTCCCGGGATGAGGCCTTTCTGGCGGAGCTGGCCGAGGAGATGCCTTAGGCCTTTCGAGAACCGCTTCTTGGAGGGCTCCCACTCCCCGACGTCATCCCACCAGCCTGCATCGTCGGCGTACCAGCCGCAGTCTATGACGAAGTATTCGGCGCCGGCGCGGACGACGGGGTCCACGAGCGCGAGGATCTTCGCGTCTGTCGGATCGCCCATGAGACAGTTCATGTAATCGTTGAAGATAATCGGGAGGTGTTTGTTATCGGCGTGCACGCGGCGGATAGCACGTCTGTACTGCGTCAGCGAGGAAAACGCCTGCGCGTAGTCGCCGAGAACATGGCACAGCGCGACAGGGACAGTATCGAATTGCTCGCCGGGGGTTAATCTCGCCCGCCAGTCATGGTCTGTCTCAATGGGGCCCCCGGCCGCGAGATAGACGCTATCCTTCCAGTCGCCGATCTCCCAGCGCCAGGACCCGTTGTTCTCAACCTGCCACAGCCATGTCTCTGCGTTGTCCCGGCGCTTCAGCAGGCCCATGGGGAGATGGCCTTCTGTAGAGAACGTGCCTCGGTTTGACACGGCGTAGTGCGCGAGCGAGGCATAGTGGTTCTCGGGGCGTCCGTATGCGCCGTAGTCGTCTACTCCAAGACTAGGCAGGTCATGTTCAATCCACTGTGCCTCGCGGAACCAGGAGTTGTTAGGGACTGAGAGCGTGTAGTCGGCCCACCAATTCCGCGACCCGGTTGTGAGACCTCCCAGCACGAGCGAGGTGAGTTGGGTGACGACGACATCTTTGTCGCCGTTGTTACGGATTGAGGCCGTCGCGCGCACGACGGGGGTGGAGTCATACACCGTCAGGTGAGAAACAACCGAGATCCTGGACTGCGTGTCTGACAGGGTAATATCGAGGGTCTTTGTGCCTTGTCCTAGGCGAATCTCGTGGGATTGATACTTCAGCCGGGACCCGACGTAGGTTCCAACAAGGGTCTTGGAGGACTTGTGCTTTTCCGTCCCTTCTCCGGCGAGACGCACTTCGACTAGGGGAGCATAGGAGGCTTGAAAGTACTTCGAGACTGTAGATCGCGGTATGCTTTCTTGCGGAGCTACCCCTTGAAGGTACGCAGCCCCGTCCTCGTCAATGTAGACGCTCACCCGAAGGGCATCACTGTCAACAGAAATGGTTTGAGCAGACATATTCACGGCTCAAACAATGAGTTCCTCAAACAAGACACCAGGTACTCATATATACCCCGCGTATGCCATGACCCCGACGGTGATACCCCAAGCCAAGCACGACAGCGGCTTTGACAGCGCGGGGTTGGTGGAAAACGAGTTATAAAACGCACCTGAACCCCGCATCTCCGGTAGTTCAATCCCAAGCTCTTCCTGGCAATTATCCGAGAGATACCCCGATCAAGATGAGACCAGTCACAGCCTGTGATGCCTGTCGGTGCGCTCCATGACCCTTATACTTACCTAGACACCCTAGGGTACCAGTACATACTAACGGAAAAGCTCCAACAAACGCAAATGCCGCGTGAACGATAATGACAGTATTTGCGTCAGATGCCGGTCCCTGCGTCTCGAGTGCAGTCTGCATGGGTGGTCTGTTCGCATCGCTCCTTCGACCTCTTTGATTGCTCCTCAGCCTCTGAGGGATAGTCCCGGGTTAATGCAGGCGCATAACGAGCCTTGTCTCGGTCTACGCAAAGAGCTAGTGGCGCTCTATTTCCTTGTTGTCCATGACACGCACCACTCCATCTTCCATCAGCCCATGGTAGAGCGAGAAATCGAAGACAGGCAATTTCCAGATATACTCTTATACAGTATGATGGCGCTGGGTGCTCGCTTCTCAGATAATATCGTTTTCCAGGGTGTTGACCGTCGGAAACGGGGAGACGAGTATGCGGAAAAGGCAAGGAAGTTGCTCGACCTTGCAGATACCTCTGTTATCACGATCCAGGCGTGTATCCTTTTAGGGACTGTTTGCTTTTCGGACTCGCAGACGAAGTCTGAGTCTTTGTATTATTCTGTCGCTGTTCGGTTGGCGCTTATACTGGATCTGCCTCGGAGGCAGTGTGATGATCAGGTAGAGAAGCAAGTGAATCTACGCAGTATGTTACCCTTCTCCCTTCCATAGCATGTGCTAATCGGCAGTTTGGTGGTCCCTATACATGATCGACATTTGGTCATCCATGGGCCTAAATCTCCCTCGGCAGCTGGACTTTGTGGAAATCTACTCCCTCCCAGTAAATGAAGAAGCCTTCCTCTCCTTGCAGAACGGTACATCGATAGCAGACACTGAAATCCCAGGCCTCTGGTCTGAAATGGTCATACTAGCCCGCATATGGGCTCGCATTCATCATCTCAATAAAGCCTCTGTCAACAGCCTTGTAGATTACGACTCTCTCAGCGTTACTGTCGATGCTCTCGCCCGAGAGCTCCGCGGCTGGGCCGATGCGCTCCATCCATCACTCCAGGAATCCCCAGCAAACCTCGACCGATACGCCTCTCTAAGGTTGGGGAATGCATTTGCTGCGCTGCACCTGGGCTACCATTACTACAATGAAGTCCTCTTCTACCAATTCCTCGCTCGGAACCGAACCCCCGGGCCCGAGGCTGGGCCTGGATGTAGTCGCGACTCTATACTTCGATACCGGGCTCAATGCGAAGAACACGCCCTTGCATTTTGTAACCTGCTCTACCGATGCCGCTCATTAAACCACCTTCAACCGAGATTCCATTGCCTCTACGTTATGGTCGGCCATATGCTCGTTGTGACCTCGACGATATACATCCACATGCTCCTGTTCAGTGATGACGGCGCAAAGGTCCAACTCGCCCGGCAGCGTCTCGCTCAGAACTTCGAGATCCTAACTGAACTGCAGATATACTGGGTGACCCTGGACGTGGCTCTTTCGCGATTACAAGTCTTCCACAATGCCTGCACGCAGTCAATCGACGAATCATTCCGGATGGATCAGTGGATGTTGAAGTTCATTCTCGAGCACGGGAGCTCTGTCATGGAGAGGCCCGTTTCAATTTCCACAGACGATCAACCCGATACACTAAGGAGCTGGTTCCTGCAGACCTTCCATCCCTCCTCCTTATAGATAGCATAGCAAGACCAAATCAATACGAATAATACAGCTGCCACGGATGCTCCTGTCTAAACCCCAGCAGATCCCTAATCTTCCGATTCGTCAACGGCGCCTCCCTCCCATCCATATCCCTCGTAAACACCACCCCAGGGGCCTCCCTCTCCAGAAACTGCCTTGACGACGACGACGACCCCCCAACAACATCCACGGTAATCTCATCATTCGTCGCATTGAAAATCTGGAACCCGAGCCCATCCCGCCCAACCGCAAGATGACACATCTGCCCGAAATCCCGCGCATCCGTATAACTCCAACCCACAGCCTTCATGTCGGCCGGATTCCGCCTCCAACCCGTAAAGAACCGCTCATACTCGCCCGGGCCAATAACAGCCGCCAGCCTCAACACATAAATATCAACACCGAGCGCCGCAAACCGCTTCGCAAAGCCACGCGCCGTGCGCTCAACACACACCTTCGAAATTGCATACACATCCATCGGATCAGCGTCTACCTCCTCATCCACAGGGAACGACGGAAACTCCATAACCCCCTCCGCATACGGCGGTCCGTAAACACACACCGTACTCGCAATGATGATCTTCTTAATCCCGAGCCGACAGGACGCTTCGATGATGTTATACGCGGCTTGCGTGTTCACGCGGTATGTCTCGCCGTCTGGGACGATCATGTTGCGTGGGTAAGAAGCCAGATGGATGACAGCGTCCGGGAGTGCGTTGAGCGGTTCGGTCTCTGGGCGGAAGGGGCACGAGGGGTGGAAGCGCGAGGTTAAGGCCGAGTGCACATGGCCGCTGTCTGTGAGGTCTACGCGGATGGTGTGGACTTTTGTGGAGAGGGGGGATGGGAGTGGCGCGATGTCCAGGTTTAGGATGTCGTGGCCACGGGCGAGGAGGTTGGTTATTGTTTGTTGGCCGACTTCGCCGGAGCCGCCGGTTATGATTATTCTTTTGGCCATGTTCGAGATGGAAGTTGTGCTAAAGGGATGATGGATGATGGATGGATATGGGAAGGAAGTACCCCTCATTTGCGCCTCTCGAGGTCGGGTTACCTCCGGCCGAGGCCAGTGCCTATACCTTCCATTCTGGGTTATATATTAATTACTTGTTGCTTGAGTCGCTGAGTCGCTGAGTCGCTTCTGGGATAGATGAACAAAAACAAAAAAACAGATCGACACCTGCAGGATTCGAACCTGCGCTCACGAATGAACGGGATAAACTGTATAGCAGTCCCGCGCCTTAACCACTCGGCCAAAGTGTCATTGCTGACTTTTAGGTCACAATTTGTATTTCAAGTGCAGACTTCGACCAAACGCCTTAAAATCTTGACATTGTCCAAGGTTCTACTTCGTAGTGATTCAATGTTGGCAAGGTGCATGTAGATGAAGACAATGGTCAGGACACTTACAGATTTCCAAGCCGCATCTCTTTTCTCTTAGCCCGATCCGTCTTGCCTGGCAAGAAACCATGCCCTTCATCTTGGACATACGCAGTGGGCATGTGCATCTCGACTTCTTACTCTCGTCCGTTAATCAAGCTGTATCGCTCATTATTTCTGGTGGTTTCAGGTTAGGTAAGTCTCGTGGTTTTAGACATTCATGCTCTGATAACAGCGAGGTCGACAAACTACGTTCTCTCGCATTTCGTGTAGCAAGGGCGTTGTTAGAACTGGATGTTGTCCGTGCCGCTCAATACAAATTTGCCGTCAATGTCGGGTTATTGCTGGAGTATGCAGGCTATTCTTATTCTCTGTCGGATTGACCCAGAGCTCGGTCGCCATTGTTGGAGCAGTATCACGGTCGTTGTTCACCATAAACTCCATTCCGTCTGGAAAAGTGGTGTGAGAAAGTACGCTGGGTGGTAAAACTGATGTTGCAAGATATATATCCGTGTGCGGCTGCTCCATTCAACGCCCAACCGAGTACAGATAGTCACGATCTCTCAGAGAGGCTATTCTATATAGCTAGTACGTTCATGGCAGTCAACTGAAACTGATATAAGGACTCCAGATCATCCTAGAACTAACATTAGACCCATGGGGTGGCCTTGAGCGAGGGTCATCTCAAGGTTGATCGAGACGGACCCGCCTCATTCTTTTTTCTTCCCCTTTTTTCCCCTCACACCAAATCATTGAGTTGTCTGTCAACCTCTGGACCTCCACCCATCATCAATTTTAGTTTTCCGAAGAGGCCCCTCACATCCCTCATCCCTTCGAAAAATCACCTCTTCATTTGCGACGATGATTCCATTGAAAAAGTCACGGCCGAGAATTCCCGACAAGTCTCGGAAAAGCCGAGCCCCTCCAGCTCCCCATGGGGAAAGCTCCCATTACACCAGAGACCAGGGTTCATCATGGTCGGTCGGAACAGCATACCGATGCTATTGACGATGAGGAATGCATGAACGGAGTTCACCCCAGATGTTCAATGCCCCAAGGCGCCCCGAGAATCTCATCCGGCACTTCCGAACACGTACGCTGGCTGACCTTTCTTTGATGAAGCCGTGGCTGATGAATGTAGATAACGCAGTCAAATCGCATTGCTGCTCGTTCTACGGGAAACAATTCACTTGTAGTGATCTGCGGCAGCGCCGTGGGTTGATTCATCGGGGAAGAGTCCGAATTCGAATACCGGATCGGATAGAAACTGAGATTGGAGGCACCACCTATAGAGAACCAAATGAGTTCAACCGGAGGCTGATCGATTACCCTCTAGACGAGGATGAGTCCAACCTTAACTCGCTAGATCCAGAGCTATATAGCGGCATACGTACGTACTAGGTACATCGAGACCCCCGAGTCGATGATGGCAGCCCCGTTTGATATGGACTGTCTTGATACACATGTCGGTGCTTGGTTTGACGATCGATTCTCCGGAGCCAAGGAAGGGACGCCATTTCACCGACGAGAATCTGTTGTCTCATGATCAGATGCGTGGTATCGAGGACACCCAGGACCCGAAGAGCCATTATCACAGCAGGATCGAGGCGCCTTATGCCCATGCGACGAGGAATTCTGGCACGCATAGTCGGCGAATCAGTGGCTAAAATTACTGGGTTTTACATCTGTCCCGCCAGGGCGGAGATTTTCTGCGGCCATTAGGTAGTCCGTTCCTTGGGCCTTTAACGTTGAAGATACCAAAGTGTCCAACGAAAACAGGGTTCCGCCGGGGGGAGAATCTGGCCGGTACCGGTTGGACTTGATGCAAGGATGCAATATTGTCATGATGGCTATCCAGATCCAGATCCAGAAATATGAGTTTGCGCAGCGGCGCATGCTGGTCATTTGCGACCGCAGCGGTCTGCGAGGGCACCGACCGTTACCGTGGTGGACAGTGGACGCCTTAGGGTACATGCCATGTATCACCCTCTCACACTCTGCACTTCTACATGACCTACTGTACAGTCTCACAGTAAACCCCAGGGAATCGACAGGCATGGATTCACTCTCCACCCTTAACGCCCTCTCCCTCGAGCAGAAGATCATCCTCCTAGAATCAGATCAATCAAAGTCCGTCCCTCCCCTCTCCTACCTAAAAAGTCTGTACGCAAGTCTAATTCTCTGGGTACCACTACCATCCCATTGACAAAGGACGATGAACATGCTCACCTCAACCTAGGTGGACGAAACTTCGAGGCCTTCTCGGAAGACCCCAGTGTCTCAGGCCTGATCCGCCGATTCGCAGGGGAAAGCATCGCACCTTCCACCTTCCGTTCCTACTACTAAGATCCCAGAAAGTACGGAAAGCACGACTGGCCTCCCGGCGAAGCACGGTTGCTCTTTCCTACTTGGTTTGTTAGGGACAAATACTAAGGAAGCCACGATGGGGGTCCGGATCCTGCCTGGTTAGGGAGCCAGGGCAGGTACCATAATACAGGAAAGAGCAACCCAGCCATTATTGATCGTTCCTTCCTTGCAAATAACGTGCTGCATTCTGTTCTTGAATAAGGAAGGCACGATGGGAGACATGCTCTTGCCTATTAGAACCAACAATCTGTTGATAAGATAGGAAAGAGCGATATCGGTGTTGAGAAAGGCACGATGGACTACAGAGGTGTTCTGGATGCCGTGCAGAGAGGCGAGATCGCCAGTCGCAGATTGACTCTCGCGAAGCATGTCATCGAGCTAGTAGCGAAGCTGGTGTAGAGGATAATACACTCCCCGAGGAGACTTCCACAGATGAGAAAACTGGTATCTTGGGACGATCACTCGCGGGAGAAGGAAAAACAAGGACAGCACTCTACCTCTTCTCCCTGCTACACGTCCCGGATTACAATCTTCGGACAGCCCGCAAAGTATGGTAGTGGCAGTGCGTCGCTGACACCGTCATACCTAGTCACACCACTGGAAGCGTGAAGCGCTCATACGGCTCAGAGTTAGGTACCTTTCACCAAGAAACTCCCATCATCCTCGACTCAGATAACAAAGACAGTCTCCGACAGAACCCCAGGGGTCGACTGCGACTGGTACAACGGCTGGGCCATTGAGAACGAAAGCTCATCTGCCACGAGACCCTCAAAACAACACGTACCCTCATTATCGACGCACGGATCCAAGACCTCGAGCCCAAGCACTGCTGTGTCATGCGCTTAATCCTACCCCCCAGTCTTCAGGGCGCCGTTCCTTCGACGTCACAGCATGCGGCAAGTCCGTCCTCTGCGTGGATGGCAAGGAACTCCTCGCACACGGTGGCTTCACCCGTCTTCCGTATCCTCCCACAAGCCACACAGGTGGACGAAATCAACTCTCTTGCAGCAAACACAGATATCAAAGAATACGAATCCGAGTCGTGACCAATCCTCTATGGGCCTCTCGGCGTTGCAAAACCAGTATATTGACATCGTGTCAAAGAAAGCAGCCAGGATAATCATCGTGAACTAAACCAGGAGCCCGATTACAATGTCGTGGCTTGATATTATTGACGCGTTGCTACTCCACAGAGTCAATACAGGCTACCATAACAAACAACAAGATGAAATATACTAAATAAAAGACGAACAAGGATTCCTAGCCTCAGGAAACAGGTGGCCTCGGTATCCAATCCTATCCAAACAACCTCCTAATCCATGGCCCATCCTCTCAGCGACCTACACACCAGATCACACGACCACATTTTCGAAATATCCCCCGAACAAACACAGTCGAGTATACAATCACCAAACGGCCCGGTGCATTGGACATATTTCCCATTGGCTCGTCTGCGCCTGCCCTCAGGCTTGCGTTACACAGAGGCAGATCCTCGGTGGCCGAAGTTTAATGAGCAGGCAGCTTGTGTAACTGAGTAAGTTTGAGGCAGATTGGCGAGAGTTTGATGAGACGTCATCGCCACTGCCATTGTTACAGTGGGGGTTGTCTCAACTTGAAGAAATTGAAGGCATGAACCTTGCTTCAAACACAAACACGTATCAATAGTGGACGGTTGCAAACCCACAAATCAAGAAGCCCAAAAGCAGCTCATATCCCACGGAAGCACGTCGTACAGTAGTCCCCACAGATGGATACATCGGCTGGAGAATGACTTGTACTGGTACTCCGAATCGAAAGAAAGTAGAGGCAGTGCATTGCCTGAGTATAGATGTATTAGACGAATAGAGTAAAAGAACAAAAGATACAGTCTATCAATAACAAAGCACCTACCAACATACTCCAGCTATACCAAATCAAGCCTTATCAATAGTCAAATAATTCCACAAATCCTCACACGCATCTCTCAACGACTTCTCGGTCTTCCAGCCCAATTCCCCCCCCGCGCGATCCGGAATGGCCACGCAATAGCCCACATCGCCCGCCCGCCTGGTCACCATCCTCGTCGGAATCCCCCGCCTCGTCACCTCCTCCAGCGTCGACACAACCTCGAAAACAGAATGCCCAGCCCCAGTCCCCAGATTAAACGTGCGGAACGTCCCAGCAACACGCCCGTCCCGCGTCGCCGCCAGCGCAGCACTATGCCCCTTCGCCAGATCCGACACATGGATGAAATCCCTAACCGCACTACCATCCGGCGTCGCCCAATCCGTGCCGTAGATATTCAACTCCGGATGCTCCCCTGTAAGAACCCTGATCGCAGCGGGAAACAAATTCGAGGGGGCCTCGCGCGGGTCTTCGCCGAGCAGCCCCGATGCGTCGCAGCCGATCGGGTTGAAGTAGCGTAGCGCGATGACAGTCCACGCGGGATCGGACTTGCAGACGTCGGCGAGAATCGCCTCGGCGAAGAACTTGGTGCGCCCGTATGGATTCGTGATCCCTGTGCAGCCCTGCTCGGCGTAGATCTGGGCCCCCGTGTGACGATCATCGTAGGACTCGCGCTCATGGACGCAGTATTCTTCGCGGAGGGCCGGGGTGCTCTCGGATAAGGTGCCGTAAACGCTCGCGGAGGACGAGAAGATGAATGATTTGATATCGTGGGCGTCGAGGAGGGCGATGAATTCGATGAGGCCCTGCACGTTGTTCTGGTAGTATTTCAGCGGGTGCTTGATGCTCTCGCCGACTTCCTTGTGTGCGGCGAAGTGAATGACGCCGGAGATATTGGTTGTCCGGCCTGGAATGGAAGGGACACTGTTGTCTGGGCCGGAAGAGACGGCGTGGCTTGCAAGGAGGAGGTTCATTGCTGTTGCATCGCGGTAGTCGGAGCACGAGAGCTCGGCTTTTGGACAGGGTTTTCCGGCGGCTGTGCAGTGGAGGTTTGCGACGAGGAGGATGCGCTCGAACACGTTTCTGTAGCTGTTGCTTAGATTATCGACGATAATGATGTTGTAGCCGGCCTTGAGGAGCTCGAGGGAGGTGTGGCTGCCGATGAACCCAAGGCCGCCTGTGACGAGCACGTATTCATCGTGGATCTGCTCGTCCAGGTTGTCCTCGAGTTCTGTCGCTGGGGTGGAAGGGGCAGAAGAAAAGCGCGGCGAACTGGTGCCTGGAGAGTGGCAGGCAGGGGAAGAGGACATGGCTGCTGGAGTCAAGCAATGAATCAAGCAATCAATAACGTACGCAGACTACACGAGGGGTCGCTCAGCAACCTTGGAACAACAGCCGGGGGGTTCAATCCCTTATCCGCCAAATGGTTGTGGACATGGCCAGTCCAAACTCCAATGGCGGTTCCATATTGTGGCACAATTACGCGCTTTACTGTCCGGGCTTGAGTCTTAGTCTTACAGGATTACTCTGGCTTTTCTGCCAGATGGAGACTCACACCTGGGCGATTAGCCTTCAAGTTCAAAGTTCAGGCAGCCGCCGAGGACTTGTTTCTGCATGTCTCACTTGGGCTGCTGCGACTGACTCAGACGGACAGGGAGTGTTCAGCTAGCCTCAGTAGTAGTACTAGTAGCCTCACCCGTGGCTCTGCTGTTGGTTCATGGTTGACATTGACATTGACAGCGTTACGTGCGGCTCGGCAGATATGCCTCTGTTCGATGCCATGGAGATACAGATCAGGCCCAGACCGACTAAAATAGAGGCGCTCAGATCGAGCAAATCAGGCACAGACAGCATGCTATTATAAGCCAAGAGGTCGGGTAATGTTCCCTGGATAGCGTGAGCGAGGCTATTGCCATCTGGACTGGAGGTGAGATGCTTGGTATGGCTTGCATCCTTTGTTCGATCTTGTTGCTTCGTGGCTGAGCGGAGTTTCTTATCGGAAAACATGGTTCCTTAAGCCTCTTGTATACTTTCTGTCTAACTTTCTGTCTAACGGTCTTCTTTCCTTCGCTTGAGATGACTTGTTCCGTTGTTCGTGTTGAGTCTGACGCCGGTTCCGGTGAGTGACTTTGAACATGCAGTAGTAGTAAGCCCTAGAATGTCTCCGGATATTGTCTCATCTATTTAGAGAAAGTATACGGCGTATCACAGTGTTGTTGCCAGACTTGCCACAGATCATCGAGCAAAACAACCCGTGGCTCAAACTTGAATAAACCCTGAAGAGTCAAGACTCAAATCAAACCAAATAGATTAATCGCAAGAAACAGTTAAAGTACCTCGTCGGCTAAAAGGTGCCTAGCCAACTAGTGAATTAAAGTAATAAATAACTGACAATACGAGCGCCACGCCACGTGTATCGAATTTTTCAAAATCTCACACAATTACAACACAAATGAATCAATCAGAATCGCAGGCCATCGCGCGCATGAAGCCATCCCAGCTGCGCCCAAAGCTCTCATAGAAATCCTCCGCCGTCTCCGTGACAAAGAGGTAAGCCGACTGATGGCGCAAGTCCCGCACGACAGCATGCAGTTCGTCCAGCGGCACATTGCTCACCATGTAGCCGGCAGAAGCCCGGGCGACCGGATGGAATTCCAGCCACTTCTGGACCTCATGCGATCGGAACCGCTCGTACGGTTCCTCGCAGACAAAGGACAGGTCCGCAGACGCCGCCAGCGTGGCGTCAGGGGCGGTGCCTGGATTGTGAGCGACCTGCAGGCGTTAACATACATGAGCCATTGAGCCCCCTGCGAGGTAAAATAGGCGACGTACAAAGCGATCAGATAGGATGCCCGGAGAGCTCTTGATATACCGGGTTAGGGCGCTCAGATACTCGGCTCTCTCCGGGGAATGGTGGTTCGGCGTCTCGTCGACGAAGATGCCGCGCACGCCGAGGAGGGTCGATTCATAGTGCTCCGACCAGCTGGCGTATCGCGCGATCTCGTCGTAGGATTCTTGGAGGGGCTTCTTGCAGTAGTCGACTCGGATATAGCCTACGGTGTACACGTTGGCGAAGGCGTTGAGACGGGGGACTTCGCGGGCGTAGCTGGCGTCAATGACTTTCTCGCCTGGGCCACTGTTGGGGTTGACAATGACTAGGAAATCAGTGGATGGATTGGCCTGGATGCTGAGTATTTTTAGGATTTTTTTCTTTTTCTTCCTAGCGGTTAAGTAGTGGTAACTCAGTAACTCACGCTGCATAAAGAGGAGCCCAGGTCTCCGCGGTCAATGGATAGATATACAGCGGTACGACTACTGCCGATTTGGGGGGCATGTTTGCTTTTTGCAATGGACAGAACAAATTAGAATGAGAAATCCCTGTCCAGGGCGAATGGGGGGATGATTTTATAGCAGGGATAAAGTGTCAGATAGACTCATTCTTTCAGACGGTCAGCACTAGTAAAGGCCTAGTAAAGGCCATGCATTCTCGATAAGGTACAAAAGCCAGTAACCGAGGCCGTGTCCAATTGCACGTCTCCATCGTCTGCACGAGCGATCCACAGGCCTTGATTGAACTGTCGCTGTCTCACTCGGCGCTGCCAGCGCACTCTGCTCAGCAAATCACGTTGGCACAACATCGCAGAATTCCGCCAGGCTCGAATCAAAGTTCTCGTAGTAGCTCTCCGTTCGTGTTGTCGCGTATAGGTAGGCTGCCTTTCGGCTGATCTGGTCCACGAAGTGCTCCAGGCTGCTGTTGGCCATCGTGGGCACCGAGTGGAAAATGTACGCCCAACTGGCGCGGTCCGCATCGAGCGCTTTCAGCTCGGCCTCTTGGCTGTTCTCGTAGTGGTCGTAGGACTGCTCAAAGACGACGGTCACGTCGGTGTTTGCTACATTGAGGCGCGAGTCAGGGATCGTGCCGGGATTGAGAATGACCTGTCGACTGTCAGTCAACGTTCCAGACTGAGTCAGTCTCCACTGGCCAGAGTCAGACTAGTCAGTCCTGGCCAGAATCAGATAAACTGATGGAGACAGCGACTCGCTACGGTCCGAAAAGGAACGATCTGATCCACTTGAAAATCCAGCGATCCACCGATCAGAGATCAAGACTCACCATTCGGTCATCCTGCAGCCCCGTGGCATTCTTAACCGCCAGCGTAATGCGGTTCAAGTACTCAGCCGTTGCCGCCGTGTACTGATGAGGCGATTCGTCGAAGAAAATGCCAGCCATCGCAAGATCGGCCGATTGCTCATACCAACCGGAATACGTCGCCACATCGGCCAGCACGGCGGAGATGTTGCGGTCTGCATATCCGGTGCGCACGTAGCCCACCTTCTGCACGTTGGGGTAGCTGTCGAGCTGGCGGATGGCGATCTGATACGCCTGGTCGGGGGCGTCGGACGACCCTGGCCCGCTCTGTGGGTTCACAATCACCACAAAATTGAGCTCGGGGTGTGATTGAATTCTGGCTGTGTCAGTTACGAAACTGGACCTCGTAGACGAAACTCAGAAGATAGACGTACGCGTCGTACAGCGGCCCCCAGGTGCTGTTCGTTTCAGGGTAGATATACAGTGGGAAGATCACACTGCTCGCCTCTCCTCCTTTGTCCCCGCGCTTGGGGAGGATAATGGCTAGTGGGATGACTATTACGAGGATGACCACTATAGCCACGACCCCAATCGCAACCCACCAGCGACGGCGGAGCTGGCAGTTGCGGTGCGACGCTGGCGTGCTGGCGGCCTGTCTGGTGTGCTTAAGGGACTCCATGGCGAAGATCAGGGAGAAAGCAGAAGAGGCAACGTGAGGGCCGGGGATCGGGCGTAGAAATGAGATAGTTGAGAACTGTGAACTGTGAGACCTCCTCCAAGAGTCCAGAGGCCAGAGCCCAAGAGTCCAAGAGTTGGGCCGGTCGAAACCGGAAACGCCGTATCAAACACGAAGGATCTATTCTATATTGGGCTCTCTGTATTCTTTGTATTGACTTTAGCGGCGCCTAGTACCGACTAGACTGCAGCATCGAACAATCAAGACACAGCGTCAGCCCTAACGGAGGAAATTTTTGAAATTCTGAGACCTGCGTTCAGCCCCGGCAATTTGGTCTATTCTTGGCTGCTGCAAAAGCCAAACACTGATATCCCCAGTGACGCGCCGCCACTGAAGCCTGCACGTCGGCCCATCCTTACCGGATTCACACATTGTGAATTCTGTCTCTCGCTTCCAACTTCTCTACGTTCTTCCTACGCGCTGAGCCTCCAGCGGCGGGTCCTCTGTTGTGTTCATCTACATAACCCACTTGCTCCCGCTCTCTTGGTGCCCAGCTTTTCACTCGCTACTTCCCTGGACCCTGTTTGTTGTTCTTGTCGTTCGTTTGATCTTCTGGTCTCGCCGTCGCTATGGGGGCCGAGTACCTGGGTTTGCAGGCCACAGGCTGGGATCGCATGACCGAGACCTGGTGGCAGAGGGTGAGTCGCTGTTGTGACTTACCTTGAACCTTGCTAACAGTGCTAGACATTGGCCGTTTTCCTACTTGTTACCATTGTGCTTGGAAGTGTTTACATATTGTACCGCATTGGACGCAAGGTGCGTCGGTACTGGAAGGTAAGCGCCCGGCCACGATCCCTGACAGATGCTGACCGTGCTCTAGACAAGGCATGAGCTATCTGAGGTTCCATCAGGCACAGCGCGGCATATTGAGCGGTTAAAAAAAGAGACACCGGTGCTGTACACACCGACAAAATTGCCAGTGCCGAAGACGTTCGGTGTCTATCTAGGGACATTCGCCAACCCCCCGACATCAAACCAGGCGCGTCTCCTGTTCCAATGGGATGTGGTTGTCTTCGATCCTCTGCAGCATGGCGTGCTGGATGCCCTCGCCGGCGAGGTCGGCGCCGCCCACACCCTCGCCCGCCTGGATCTTCGAAAGCTCGTCGAGGCTGATAGGAGCTCTCACGGCGACGAGACGATCAGAGCAATTGGTGTCCTCACCGAGACCATGCTGAACTACCTGAAGCGCCCGACGGACCGGCAATCTTTCTTCAACGGCGTGGTGCTGGCCGACTGCCATGAACATTTGCAACCCGTCGTCCTCAATGAAGTCCTCAAATTCATCAACCAGCTCGGCCTCGATGTCTGGCTCGAGGTTGCGCCCCCGGATTATCTCCCTGAACGAACATGTCGCGAAATCGACATGACACGCGTCCGGGGAGTCATCTACCGCAATGGAACCATCCTGCCCAACGGCGACAGACGGAACTACTTCCAGATGGAAAAGATGCGCACAGTCATGCGCGTCGTCGCGGCACAGAAGCCCATTGGCGAGTCGACCCTGGCAATGTGGGACACAGTCGATGACAGCGTGGAGTTGAGCCACGACGTGCTTCACCGCACATACAAATGGTGCAACTACAACAGCGCCATGAGCTGGATCGGACCTGAAGCTGCCCTGACCGACGCCACGATCGCCTCTGGCAAGACGATCGTCCACGAACCCATCGGTGCGCTCATGTGGATGAAGAACGAAAAGACCCTGGAGGCCCATGATCTCTGGAGACAGAATGGGGATATCGCCCCCTCGTCCTGTGGCCATGACGGACTCTATGAATCGCTACAGTACTTTGTTCCCAACCTTGGGCGAAAGCTCGCTCTTTCTCCTCCGCGACCGAAGCCGGCGTCGGACGGACAGGTGTTTGTTATTGATGAGCTGCAGTGGCCTTCGTTGAATGAGCCGCTGATGTCGAACCCCTTTTCGCTCTCCCCTGAAGGACACGATTACTCCGGCATGGGATGTTTCCAGCTTGGGCTTCATTGTACGGCTAAGGAGGTCGAAGACTTGATTCAAGGCCAGCGTCACGTCCGAGACCTTGACTTGCTGGACCCTTTCAAGCCGCAGGAGCTGAAGCGCATCGCGAGAGAGATTCACGCCCTGCACAATTCGCAAGTTGTCGGAGCTCAGGCTGCTAGGGAGTTACACGACCTTCTCGTCACTTGCCAAGGTAACGACAACGACCCTATTCGCATCTACTCCGGTCTTCACTCCGGCTTTCGCACTCGCATGGAAACGCAGGTCTGGGGCATGTACCAGCAAGACCCCGGCTTTGGAGTCTTCAACATCTATCTCTCTGGCAAGACGGAAAAAGACCGCGCGGGCACAATCCTCCACACTTTCATGTCGAGCAGGGGCTTCTCGCGGTACCAGTGCTTCATGGCGGAGGTCGCTCTCGCAGCTGCAAACGGCACTCTGTCCGATAAATGGCAACTCCCACCACGCATCGTGCGCGATATCGAACAGCTCACCCCGACTGAGGCCATGCTCTGGATGCGTCGTCTATCTCTCACCCTCTGCCAGGAATGCGCAGACCTCACAGCCAAGGTTCGCGCGTGCTGTGAGCACTACCTCATGGAAGTCCCGACCCTGTCGCAGCTCCGTGCCCTGAGCTCGAGCGAGTACCTCAGCGGCAAGATCTCCGCCGAGGACTTGGTGGCCGCTCGTCTGGTCTGGTATCGCGAGCAAGGATGCTGGGCGCCCGATGTCGCTTCTGCCACTGCTCTGTTCCACGAGATTGACTCGCGCCTCCCTCAGATCCTTGTCGCTGGCGACTCGCACACTCTCGGTCAACTTACTACCGTTGTTCAAGGCATCCTCCAAGCCGGTCGCATCGACGCAGGCGCGGACATGTTTGCTCTCGCTGTCTTCTGTGCGATCCGCAGGATTTCGCTGAATGAGGTCTACTTGGAGGTGCTTGACCGCAACCCTCTTCCGAACGGCCACATCGTCCAGGCTGCTTGTTTCGCGGAGATGTTCGCCCTCGGTGCTCGCTGCGATCTCTTTTTCGACATGACTCCGATGTTGCTGGGCAAGATTATCAGCGCTCGGTATCGCGAATACTACAACGTCCACCAGCCTACTCGACGTGAGGAAGCATTCACTGAGCTCCCGACTGCGTATGCATCTATGGATATTGATTTGGACCCCGAGGGTGATAAGCATGACATGCCTATCTACTACCGTGTGACCTTCCTCGGAATCTTCGCTCTGCCTGCCCTGATTGATATCACTCTCCTGACTACCATCGGACGAGGTCTGTACCTGACCACGTTCATGAGCGACGTTGACAAGACCCTGGCTACGACGGCGCTCATGGTCGCTCTCTTGGTCTGCGGTGGTTTCGGCAGTTGGATTACGTCTGGAGGAACATACTACCTCTACGCCATGGCTTTCCCTGCGATGAGCATGTTCGTCATGACTCGCTTTATCGCTGGGTTGTCCATTGCCCTTGTCGGCGGGCTCATTGCGATGATCGTCATCGGCTGTATCAAGGGCTTTGCTGCTGGTGTTTTATTCTTCCTTTACTTCTTCTTCCTGTCGACGTATCTCATGGTTCTTTCTGTGCTGTCCATTTACCAACTCCCCGGCTTCCATTTCCAATCTGTAAGTTCCTCGTCACTATTAACGAAGTCAGCTAACGATGACAGGGACGAACTGTGATCATGTCCTGCATTCCGATCTTGTTCATCGCTCCTATTGTTACCCTGTGGGTTGGCCATGACTCCGTGATCTATCTCTGCCTCCTCGGCCTTTTCTTGACGTCTCTTCTCCTCGGTGCCCGCCGAGTCATGGCGCAATGGAACACCTGGTATCTCAACATCCCCCGAGTAACCGACGGCGACGTTGTCAACTGGTACGTGAAGTCGCGAGGATCCGACCCTCGAGAGAAAGACATCAACTCCTCTTCACTCCCCCGCAAGACTCTAGTCGAGGCGGTAACAAAAGAGCGAAACCGCTCCTTCTGGTCCAAGCCTAAAAACGACGAATTCGTCCGCAAAATGGCCGAGGGATACTCCGCGACTATGTTCCTCCTCGTCTGGTATTGCCGGTACTCGCGCACGAAGATCCCCCTCGCCTACAGCCCGACATGGAACCTGCAGCTCAAGGCCGCTGTTGATACCATGGGCGAGATGCAGAAGGGTCTTACCATGCACAGTGCTTTCCTTCACTGGCGCCATACCGGTGCGGATGTGTGGTGTGGTATTCTCTACTTCGTGATTGCTTTGATGGACAAGTGGACTGCTCTTTTCACTGGCGAGGCGCTGGTCGGTTTGTCCACGGCGTCAAGCTCCGAATACCGATTGTCTGTCGGGTTCGGTCTAGCATACTACCTCGCCGGTGCTCTCATCCTGGATGCAGTCTCTCAGCCTCTATGGACCGCCGTGACTCAACGAACAACCAAGGCAGTTTCATCCCTCGACAACCTTCGCGAGGTCTTATCCCTCAATTCGAGCGACAGGAAGTCTCTCTACTGGAGCAACCTGTTGAAGTTCTTCTTCATGCACATCTGGGGCACGGCAGCGACACTGGCCCTGATGTGGGCGTTCGAAGGCAACCAGAGCGCAACGATCATGTACCTGGCGTATATCGGCGCCTACAGCGGTCTCTTGTTCTACCAATACAACCGGATCTTCACTGGACCGCAAGCGGCTCGCTGTCTGACTGCGGGTTCCATGGTTGGTTTCATTGTGGGAATCACCATGCACAAGGTCATTCCGCCGTTTACCTGGAGCAGTGCCATCTGCTTGGGATCTGGTACATGGACTGCTGCGATTTACTCCCTGTGGCTGGCGGATATCGGAATGCCCACGTTCAAGACGAAGCCTGAGTCGAAGATCAGTTCTGGTGCTCCGTCTGCCTACACGAGCAGCTCTCTCGAGCCCTACTTGGATCTCTCTCCGACCACTCTCGCTCAGACCTTTGACAATATCAACGCTCTCTCTGATGATCTGCGCCACCGCTTGGATCCCGAGGCCCATCCTGGTATTGAAGTGAAGGAAGTCATTCTGGCGAACTCCGCTTCGGAGAGATCAGTCCTTGTCCAAGCTGCATTCCCCGACGCCGCCGAGCTCCTCCGGGATGTCGTTCGTGCCTGGGTCTCCGGCCAGACTATCATCGAGTTCGTCTCGGCTGAGCACCTCCTCCAAACAGAGCAGCGAGTTCGTGCCGTGAGCCGTCTCACAGCGGGCAAGCTGCACATCTTCGTCGTCATCGGACCCGGGCTCGTCGGACAAGACTGGACGACCAATATCCGCCGTAACTGCAGAGCCATCGCCGAGGCCGTCGTCCAAGCTACCGCTGAAGCAAAGCTCGGTCTCTCGCACGACCAGTCTATGATGGCCGAGCTCCTCGTCGGTGAACACCGCAACGACTACGATCTGTCTGTCCCCGAAGGCGTCAAGTACCAGCTCGAACGATCGCCCGCCGAATGCGCCCGAGTCGCAAACCACGGCCAACGCACATTCCTCCGCCATCTCCTCCTCGGAATCGACTGCGATCTGGAATGGGACAACCTCCCCCGATCCGCGCGCTCATTCCTCGTGCGCCGGTGCTCCGGAAAACCCGGCCGCCTCTCAAGCGACGAACTCAGCTGGCTCCAAGCCCGAGTCGGCGCAGAGGACCTCCAAGGCGTCGGCGCCTACGTCGCACGGTATAACCTCGGAGTCGCCATGGCCCTGTCCGTCACCTACTACGCACAACGCTGGATGGAACACGACGAGTACCCGGACTACCCGGTCTTCATGGACACGACCTACGAGAAACCCATCAACAGCCTCCTCCCACCCCCGATCGGCGCGAACCTGCAATTCGTCGACTTCCTCAAACTCTCCATCAAACGGATCCTGCACGCCGCAAAGACCTGCGTCAAGTTCACCGTGCTCTCGCTCGTCGCTGACCCTCAGTACCAGCGCGAACTGGAGTACATGATCCGCGGCCAGCCGCTGTTCTTTTCATGGCCGGTCACTATACTCCTAAACAGCGTCTGGTGGATCTGCAAACGCCTCCAACGGATCCTCATCCCCCTCGTCATCCTCCACGGCCGCGAGAAAGCCGCTAGGCTGTACAAAGACACCCGCGGGTGGAAGACCATGATCGAGAAGAACCGCATCGTCATCGAGTCCCTCAACGGCCTAACAACCTGCTTCAAGCGACCGCAAGCCGACGGCAGTCTCCTCCTGTACCAATACTCGGGCAACCACACGCACGAGCCAAAAGACCTAAAGCAACTGCTCACGATAAACACATACACAGACAAGCTCGTCCTGCGGCGCCGCGAAGAATACGTCGGCGGCAAGGTCTCCAACGACTTCACATACGAGTACGCCGAAGGAAGCAAGAAGTCGCGCGGCCGGCAACTGCCCATCCAGCGGCAATGCACCGGCGGCGATCTCCAGGGCCAGGTGGTGCAGTACAACGACAGCGGCTACATCGTGTCGGGGTCGGCGGTGCAGGGGGACAACCCGATGGAGTTCAAGTTCCGGTTCCGCAAGAACGCGCGGTTCGACGATGAGCTGCTTCGCGCGGAGTACACGTTCCCGCATATCCAGATCAAAGTGGCGTGGTGCATGCCACCGCCGAATCGGCCGGAGCGTGAGGACAAATGGATCCCGTACCCGCGTGTCAGTCAAGCGACGTTTATCCAGGACAACGACGTGCATCACGCGAAGTGGACATACGACCATAAGTTCCATCCAGACATCGCCACGACGCTGAACGGGCAGGAGGTTGCCACGCCGGCGATGATCGCGGAGGATTGGTTCCACGTGCTGGAGAAGCCGACGAAGAGCAGTTTCCTGCACGACAACCCGCTGTACTTCTTCAAGTCGATCAACACAAACATCGTGTCGCGCTTCCTGGGGTTGAACGTGAAGACGCGGCCGATTCCGACGTCGCGCGCGCGCACGCATCTGTGGAAGACCTGGAAGGAGAGCAAGGACTTTGATGCCGTGACGACGATCTGGCTGGACGAGATGCTTCTGCGCTCTGATCGCGTCCTTTCTCCGTACTGGCGGAATCGCGATTTCGGACGGTTGGATGCCGCGGGCGATTATCTGGACGCGCATATTGACACCATTCTGGCACGCGTTGATATCGACCCGGACATCAGTTCGTGGACCCGCATGGCGTTCAAGATCAGTGACCTGTACAGCTTCGGAATGGGTGGTGACGCGCGGATCAACACGCGCACGCTCTCGACGCAGTTGCAAGACACCGACAGCCAACTCCACGTGCTCGCAATGGACACAGCGACATGGCCCAACGAGCCCGGTGGTGTGTCCGCCTGTCGGCGCGACATGGTCAACGACCTGAAGGGGATCAGGTGGCACATCATCTCGGAAAACGCGAACGACTACGGGGTCCCGAAGTTCCAGATCGAGCGGAACGTGCAGTCGCTGACCGTCCTCCCACAGTGGGGACTGGACTTCCTGAACCCGACGCACGGCGTGTTCCAGAACACCCTGGACTCGGCTGTCGTCGAGCGGTCGCAGGATACGCGCAAGGCTGATATCGAGAAACACTTTGTGCCCATTCTCACCAAGCTTGTTCGGTGTGCGCGCACCAGGAACCTGAAGCGGCACCATATCGAGGAGGCCACGAA
This sequence comes from Aspergillus kassunensis, assembly GCA_027569205.1. Lineage (NCBI taxonomy): Eukaryota > Fungi > Ascomycota > Eurotiomycetes > Eurotiales > Aspergillaceae > Aspergillus > Aspergillus kassunensis. The sequence goes on from JAPDEQ010000059.1 coordinate 86,217, forward strand.
TGCGCTTGTTGATCTGAACACGTATTTCGAGAACGGCCGCAGCTGGAATGATGTCTGGATGAGCGATACCGTGAAGCAGGCATGGCGTGAGCTCTGGCTGACGGAGGATGTTGACGACGCGACGCCAGTCTCGGAGTGGTGGGATGCTGAACATCCTTCGCTGCAACAGCTGGACACCGGATTGGATATGTGGCATCGCTGTAAGCCCCTCTTCCCTCTCTTTTCAAAGACATAATACTAACGAGACAGACCTCTTCATCTTCTCCATCCCCGTCCCCGAACGCATCCCGGACGTCTTCCAAGTCTCGCACCATTTCACCGGCGCAACATACGGCGTCCTCTGCAAAGCAAAGCGCAAGTGTGCCCTGCACGTCTGGGATCACTGCGTGAGTTTCCGTGAGATGACTGTCTTCTTGTCCGCCGCTGTATCCTTCGACTCGGCTTTCGTCAACACGAGTTTGATTTCGCTTGGGCACTTGGCCTGTGTGCTGATCGAGCACCACGCTGACGTCGTTCTTCCCTGCGCCGAGTATTTCAACCCTGGTTGGGAAATCGAACTCGGGACCGCCGAAGGAGCACTCCAGCACCGTCGTGCGTTTAGCCGGAAGATCGATCCTGTTGTTAATGGTATTACGAACATGGAGAGGTATAAGCCCATTGAGGCCATCAAGACTGAGAAGCCGACTGTTGTGATGCTTTCGCATATCCGGTATGTCTTTCATCTTGTTATAGCCTGCAAGTACTAACTCCAGCAGTTACGTCAAAGACATCAAAACAGCCATCATGGCCACCGATCTCATCGTCAACAAATGGGGGTTCACGGACTACCGCCTGCACATCTACGGCGACATGGAACGCGCCCCGGCCTACGCCTCCGAATGTCAAGAAGTCATTGCCTCCAAGGGCCTGCGCGACCACGTCATCCTCAAGGGTCTCGGAAACCCGTCGGTTGTCCTTCAAGACGCTGTAAGTCCCCATCCATCCATGCATATTCCAAGAGATGAGCGATGCTAACAAAATAGTGGCTCTTCATGAACTCCTCCGTCTCCGAAGGCCTCCCGCTAGCCATGGGCGAAGCAGCCCTAACCGGCGCACCAGTAGTCTGCACAGACGTCGGCGCCTCCTTCTGCGTCGTCACCGACCGCGCAACCGGAAAACGCTTCAGCGAAGTCGTCGCCCCGAACGACTACGACTCTCTCGCACGCGCGCAACTCCGCGTCCTCGCCCTCCTCGAACAATGGAGCCCCTTCGCCGAAGACGCACCAGGCACAAAAATCCCCACGCTCGAATTCAAACCCACCCCGGAAGAAGTCGCCGCAATCTCGGAAAGAATGTACGCAAAGGTCGAACAACGCCGGAAATTCGGCATGCTGGGCCGCACGAACGTGCAGAACAGTTTCTCGAGCGACCGGTACCTGCGCGAGCACGAGCAGTTGCTCTGGCTCGGGAAGTACCAGAGCCAGAGCTATATTGCGCGCAGCGCGGTGTCGAGCAGCAATTCGAGTTCCACGGGGCTGGCTGTGCTCAAGGAGAAGAGCGCCGCGCAGAGGCTTTATATTGGCAATATGCCGTCCACGCCGGATTCGATTTATCAGCCTGTGCCTGCGAAGGCGTGGCGTGCTTGGAGGGATTCGAGGCATGCTTCCGCTTCGAATTCGGGGACGCAGACGCCTGTTTAGTTTCTTTTCTTATGTCTTTCATTCTGTTCTGTGTTGCATCGGTTTGGAACCTTTTATATATACTCCGTACGCTGGATGGTTTGGGATTTTGTTGTGAGTTGCATTTAGAGCGTTGGTTTTCTGTTTGTTTTGGACTTCGTATATAATGTCCAAAGAGAATATATATATATAGTATATAGTGAGAGCTGTCAAGATTAGACTGGCCTAATGTTTATAATTTGAATATATATTTTATTTCAGTTCTTTCTCTTTGCTCGATTGGAATATTTAGGATGAATACACCATGCTATGCTACGGTAATGAGCATACAAATGCATATCTGAGGAGCGAATTCTTCGTAGTAGAGGAGTAGGAAGAATATGCAACGTTATTGAGCCACCAGCATACCAGAGGGCCTTAATATAGGTTATACATCACACATCTGCACTGTACAAGTTACTCCACTCATACTACTAAGAGCATACCCATCTACTTCACGAAGCCTGCTGCCTGGGCCACTATGAACTTACATTAGAAGCAGAAAGGAAACTCCACAGTACAGTATTAAGATTGTCATTTAACATATCCTATTCATAAAAACATACACTGAATCTAGAGCCTCTTCACACCTTCTTCGCTGTAAACATCAATACCAGACAATGCGTACCAGGAATTCCATAACTGTAGAAGGCTTCTTCCTAGACGAGTAGGAAAGGTCCCCTGATATACGGGCGTTCAATCAGCCGCACTGGGTTATAAGATAGGGATTGAATACAGCAATTTCTTTAACACGGGCTTTGTCTCTGCACCCCCAACAAAGAACTACAGTGAACTTAGTCTGAAGGGAACTGTATAGTATACAGACACACTGCATCGATCCTCTTTGTATATACAGGCCATCTAGAACAAAGGCAAGATCACTGACCAGTAGCTCAGGCTCTTGATATAAAAAGACCGTCACCCCCTTTGCTTCTTCATAGAACACCGTCCTAAACCCTGTCTACAACAAACAAAACGCACCCACCATGTTCGACCCAAATTCACCCCTCGAGCTCCCCCCCCTCAGCACGTCCCCCTGCGATTTCCACTCCCTCGACACCCCAAACTCAAACCAAACCTCCCAAACCTCAGGCACCCTCTCCCTCGCCTCAGCAACCTCCCCACAAGACTCAACATCCGGCGACCCCATATCCCGAACGCGCGAAGTAGGCGCCTACGAAATCTCCATCGGGTCGTACGGGCGCATAAACCCCAGTGACAAACCGCGCTGGGTCGTCGCCTGCCACATGGACGACGGAAACACATGCCAACTGCACTCGCTCGTCGGGTCAGCAAACACGCGCGAGCGAAAACCAGCGACACTCTTCCGCTCCGCCGACGAGCACTGGCTCTGCGAGAATCTGAACGATCGCCGGGTTCTCGGGATGGTTCAGGATCGGGACTTGCGCGAGTTTAGTGATTTGTTCGAGCAGATTGAGGCGCGGGATAACACCAGTTTCATTGCGTTTTGGTTGGAGCTTTGTGTCCGCCAGGGGCTTTTGGAGGGGTGTGTTGTTGCTGAGGTGCTTGGGGACTTGGGCGTTGTCGTTTCGGGGGAGCAACCGGTTCCGAGGCTTTGCGAGATTGTTTTGAGGTGTGTTAATCCTGATTTGTGAAGAAGAAAGACGGGGATATGTTTGTACTCTGCATATTCATCTTGATTGACGCAGTATAGAATGCCTGAACTCCTTATTCTGATAGCTGGTGGGTAAATGTAGACAGATCGAAAACAGAAACATTATATTGAAAAAGCCTGTCCTTACCGGAAGTAGCCGATAGATTGAATATATCTTTTGTCCCAGACTCATCGACAATGACTATGTATCTGAGTTGAGCAGAGAACGGGCTACTGTCTCAGAACTGCTCTGAAAACACGGAGTGTTGGAGAACAATGAGCTGAAGCATAAAGGTGCCCAACAATGGGAGTAGAACACTGATAAAGAAACAAGAAACCCGACAGGGTTTGACCATAGAATGAGCATTATCATGTATGATACAGTAAAGACAAAGGCGTAGAAGTGGAAGATATAAATAAAGGGCCATAACCTTGCTTCTGAGGAGAAAGCACAAAGTCAATCTGGTCAACTGGCAACCTCCAACCACACACAATATAAACCAAGCATCTTCAACTGAAAACACCATGGCCACCAGAGAAGAAACCGTGTGGTACGAGATCTCGCTCGGAGTGATGCACACGCCACACCCCGACATCCACCCCGAGTACATCATTATCCTACACAAAAACGACAAGAGTAGCTGCCACTGGTACTACACAGCCAAACAGCCGGAATGGCCGGAAGGCACCGAGGAGCATTATATAAAACGGTGGAACACCAACGGTCTTGAACATTTCCGATGCTATGAGATGTTTTCGCGCAAGGATTTGGTTGGATTCCTCCACCCTAAGAATCTTGAAATCTTTGAACACTTTTTCTTTGAGACAGAGGCAAAGAAGAGCCGGTTTTTTGTCTTTCGCTGGCTTTTTGCGTGTGCTGATAAGGGGTTTATTGATGAGGGTGTTGTTAGGAGCTTGCAGCCGGAATTTGTTACCAAGGAACCGAAAGATCAGTTTCGTATTACTAGGAAGGAGATTGAGCATGCGCTGGGGTAACTTGATTTATCACCGCACTTTAGGAGAACAAAAAATAGAGATGTTAAAAAAGAATCCACACCTGCATGTTATGCGGAAGAACCCTTTAAAAGTGACACAGGTCACCTCATAACTAAGGAAACAAGACATACGCAACAATTAACACTTAGTGTATTATTCTCCAGGTAGAGGAACTGAACTATACAGTTGTAGAGGTAGCAACCGTAGATCAATAGACACGACCCGACTTCAACATTCCCCATGAATCATAAAAGTATACCCCGTAGCGGAGCTGTCAAGTGACCAAGTCGCGCCTTGCCTAGAGGCAGAGAGGCGTGGATGTGGATAGTGATGGGTTGCATCTTATAGGGCTATTCATGTGTACCAAGTCTCCAAGGGATACATGAGGAACCCAGAGCCTTACTGGCCAAGAACCGTGACCCGGCCCGAGGTAATGTAGAGAGTAATGTCCGGTTAAAGCTGGAAGGGCAAATACAAGCTTGAATCATACGACTGCCAAGGGGCGTTGTTGGATAACACATCTAAAGAAAGCAATCATGACGCCGGCAGAGGGGAAAAGATCAGCGGAACAGACCAAAATCCCCGGATTGACCAGGCCAAGATCAATATCGTGGAGAAGCACGCTTCCCCGCAATATGTCATATTCAAGATGCCAGGGTCGAAGGAAATACTGTAGTCCACCAGTCGGAAGTATCCAAAGCCGCCGTCTACTCCGCACTTAGGAGACACAAGCCAAGATATTAATGGATCTCGGAATCAGTTACATCCAATCATGCCATCCCTTACGTTGACTGCGAGACTCCTTGCTTGTTTCCCCGTGGGGAAGCAAGGGATCGGCGTTGTGCGTGAAGGCATCATGGGATAACAAGACAAAGAAGCTGACGATGGGCCAAGTGACACTTGGCTGTATGGATAAAGGGGTATATAATGAGCTCTTATCTCTTTCTTTAGTGTTATTTCTATTCGAATAGTTGAGGACTTATTTACTTCCCTGGTTTAGTTGTTCTCTCTATTGTACATGGCCATGGTGGAGAAAGGCAACGAAACACCTAGCTCCCTTCATCTTGAAGTCCAAAGTCCGCACAATGATATCGAAAAGAAAGGGGAGAATGAATGGCACACAAGCACCAAAGAGGCCCAGGCAGCCAACGCGGCCGAGCACGCCATGACGGTTCGGCAGGCTTTACGCGCCTACCCCTGGGCAGTCGTCTGGTCTCTCACCATCTCCATGTCCATCATCATGGAAGGCTACGATACAAACCTCATCGGCAATTTCTACGCCTATCCCGCATTCAAAAACCAGTTCGGAGAGCCCTATGGCCACGGCTATGAAGTCCCCGGGGAATGGCAATCGGCTCTAGGAGCTGGCGGGAACGCCGGATGTATCATCGGCGCCTTTCTGAACGGCTATCTGATAAAACACTACGGCTTCAAGAGAGTCTTCATGGGCGGCCTCCTCTGCATGTGCGGCTTCATCTTCGTGTCATTCTTCGGAAAGTCCGTTGGAGCACAAGTTGCTGGCCAGGTTCTCTGCGGGTGAGCGTGCCATTCCACCCCCATCGGCCTATACTAACGTAAGAAGAATCCCCTGGGGAATGTTCGCAACAATCGGACCAGCCTACTCTTCCGAACTACTGCCTATGGCCCTCCGCTCGTATCTAACAGCGTACACAAACATGTGCTTCGCCATCGGGCAATTCCTCAGCATGGGCGTTCTCCAGAGCCTCCTGAACCGCCCGGACGAATGGTCCTACCGTATTCCCTTTGGCGTACAATGGATCTGGCCGGCGCCGCTATTCATCGTTGCATTCTTCATGCCCGAGTCCCCCTGGTGGCTCGTCCGAAAGGGCCATTACGACGCCGCTGAAAAAACCCTCCAGGGTCTCATGGCTAAATCCGAGAGCCACAACGCGCGCCAGATCGTCGCGATGATGATCCACACGGATAACATCGAGTCCGAGATTGAGTCGGGTAGTTCCTACTGGGACTGTCTGAAGGGGAGTAACCGCCGGCGAACGGAGATCGCCTGCGTTACGTTCGCCGGCCAGGTTCTCGCCGGCAGTCAATTTGCGTACTCGGGGACATATTTCTTCGAACAAGCCGGGATGAGCTCTGATGATGCTTATAAGCTTGCTCTTGGAGGCACGGCGATTGCCTTTCTCGGGACGATCCTGTCGTGGTTCCTGATGAAGGGTTTTGGTCGGCGGCCGATGTACCTGGGTGGCATGGTTTTAATGTGCTCGTACCTGTTTATTATCGGGATCTTGGATCTTGTGAGCAGCGACAGCGTCAAGTGGGCACAGTCTGCGTTGTGCATCATCTGGCTGTTCACATTCTCTCTCACGATTGGACCGCTGGGCTGGTCAATAGCCCCCGAGGTCTCATCAACGAGGCTACGCTCGAAAACGATTGTGCTTGCGCGCAATACATACTACATTGTCATCGTCATAGCAAACGTTATTGAGCCCTACTTCATGAACCCAACCGCGTGGAACTGGAGAGGGAAAACGGGCTTCTTCTGGTTCGGCACGGGCTTTGCTACGTTGGTTTGGGGATTCTTCAGACTCACTGAGACGAAGGGGCGGACTTTTGAAGAGCTGGATATCATGTTTGCGGCGAAGCTGCCGACTAGGAAATTTAGGCATTATCATGTTGATGCTTATGCGGAGAATCTGGATATTAAGGATCGCGCGAGAGAGGATGCCTCTGGTTAGACAGAGGATGCTAGGAACGAGAGGGTACTTTCAGGCAAATATTTCATGGTATTCAGAATCTAAAGAACGTAAGATTGCGCGGAATTTTTTTTCTATTTTTTTTCTATTTTTTTTCTCTTCTATTTTCTATCTCTCCCTTTGTGCGTTTTGTGGTGTTTCTATCAAGCGCTGGAAGGATTGGAACCAGACAACGGAGCACGGTCAGAAGGAGTATCAAACAAACAATTTCTTGTCCCAAAGGTCAGAGAAAAGCCAGCTTCCCCTAATCCAAGAAGCAACCTTCTTCGGCAGCCAAGGTTTCTCGGACTTGAGAAACTCAGCATCAACGGGGGAATAGTCATTCCCAAAATATCCCCATTCATGCTTCGTATAACCAGCCCGTGAAAGCAAATTAGCAAGCCTACAATTCTCAATGAGATTTTCCTTGACACAGCGATAAAGTAATCTCACAACAAAGAACTGGTTCGGGCCAGGCAATGTCTTTCGAAAAACAGACTCAAAGGTGTCCAAATTCTCTTCCTTGACTGAACCGATGAAAATCCGCTCAGTGAAATGCTTTTTCAAGAAGTCCATTCTGTAAAATTTCTCGCACTTGTACGCGGTCTGTGTTGCTGACGCTGACTGCGGCCCCCCAGTGGCCGCGTAATAGGTGCAAGATTGGCCATCGGGGTTGACGACGATCAGAAACCAGCGGGCTCCGCGGTCTCGAATTTCGGGGGCGATGCCGACGTAGATGCTGTAGTGAGACATGATTACTACTTCTGTGGATGAGAGCTGGTTGCTGTGGTGGGGAGAGACTGGGTTCTGGGAGATACGCAGGATTTATAGTCATTCTTCATCCCTCCAGTTCATTGTTGTCTTTTTTCCCTTTGCGCGTGATTCAACAAAGATATTGTGTGAATGGAATGGTTATCAACATTTTGAACGGACCATGGATATGGACTTCAATGATGCCTACGGCCAGGAGATGCTGGAATGAACTAGAAACTTGGGATATAAAGTGATATCGAGCAGGTCGGTTAATGAGACTCTTTTGCAGTTCAAAGAGACGCCTCTGCCGTTGCTTGGTGTAAGCATTTGCGTACCCAGATCAATGAGCACACCCTATGGCTTAATTATCTTTACGCTCTACTCTTTGAGGACGCAAGTCTACCGGGGAGACTGTGGGTCTACGGTCCTATACCCATACTCAAGTTACAAGAGCTATTTCGGCATAGCATCCGGGGCCGAATCAGATTCAACAGATTGCAATTAACCTGATTGAATAGGACTTGGAAGTATATAAGTGGAAGTATACGGGAAGAGTGTGATTAATGTACTACAAAAACCTACAAGAAATGGTGCTATTCGCCAATAATTCTTTTGTTTCTTATAGGCAAGCCAAAGGGATTACGCAGAACGGAACTGATAAAGTTAGATCAAGGACAGCAAATGAAAGTCACGTAGCGGAGATTGCTCGTTTGTTTAGTTGATGGGATGATTAGGTCTTCCTATGATTACGTTCAGCGTCGGTAACACATGAACATAATATGCGAGGAATAATTATTGTTCGCCACAGTTTTACTTGATATTTATACGTTTCTGATTCTAGATATAATTTCGAAGTAGAGAAAGCCTCTCACGCAACACCCACCTCAATTACATTCCTCAAACCAGCCTACAGTGGCCGTTGCACATGACTACTCCCCAAGCGAACAGGAGCCCAAGACCCAGGCAACCAAAACTTCGCGCCATTCAGCGCGGCAATAAACCGCGGTCAACAGGCGCAAGGCCCCCATTATAATAATCCCAATCGGGCTTCGAATACTGCACCTGAGCCAACATCTCAAAAGGCAAGGTATGCTCAATGATGCCCGTAACCGCCAGATTACAAAAGAAGCGTATAATAAAGCACTGGTCTGGGCCAGGCTCCGTTTCATAGAAGATCCGCAGGAGGTCGTTCAGATGCTCTTCTTGCACAGTAGCTATCAGCCGTCCCTCCCTGATGAGATGCATGTCTTTGAATTTGTTGCGGTTCCCGGTTACTTTGTGGCTGTAGGGGTTTAGGGACCAGGGGCTGCCGTCGGCGTAGAAGCCGGTGTATGTTTTGTCGTCGGAGTGGAAGAGCATTGCTATCCAGCGGCCGGCGTATATGCTGTTTGGGACTGCGAGTCCGAGGCAGAGATCGCAGGAGGCTAGCTCTTTGGGGGTTACCTGTGTCACGGGGAATCTCTTGGGTCTGGTCATTTTGATTGGGGGTTGGGAGGTTTGAAGTGGGTTGGTGACAGTAGCTCTGGGACTTGGGGATTTATATTCTGCTTCTACACAATGCGAAATGAAAGGGCTTTGAAGGTGGATTTGAAATGCATTGTTCTCGAGATCTGGATTTGATTGATTGAGTATCCCTTCTGGTGAATGGAAGATACTCTTTGTCTACCTGAAAGATGAGACTTGGTTGAAACAAGGTCACACCTTATATTCGAGATTATGTAGCTTCGTCAACTACTGGAAGGATGATATTGTGATTGAAGTAACCCCCAAACAGACATGGAGAGTTGCTGTCCTAGTCACCTAGCTAAAGTACCGGCCCTAGAACATTAAGGAAGAAACCTTACGAGTAAATTGCAGAAAAGCACGGTGAAAGACCGATCACGGAAATGAGGCCCGATATTCCGTGGCACTGACTACAGTGACTAGCTGTTGGGTAGCTCGTATCGTATAAATATCAACTACTATCCCCTCCATCTTCCCCTCTCCACCCAGGAAACTACACTAACCTCCAACTGCCAAAATGCTCCCTCTCCCAGGAAAAGACCCCCAGCTAATCGAAAAAGCCAAAACGCTAGAAGGCGTCCCATGGGGCGACGAATACAAGCGGATGATTTCGGGAATGCTGTAACTATACACCCTCTTCATTCCTTCCATCATAATCCGAGGACATATCCCAGCAGACTGAAAGTACTAAACGATGCAAAGATACAGCCCCCTCGCTCCGGAACTAATCGCAAGGCGAGAAAAAGCTAGACAGCTCATGGCCGAACTCAACGCCCCACGACAATCAGGGACCACGTTCATAGAGAACATCGAAAAGCGACACGCAACGCTGAAGGAACTCTTCGGTTACGTAGGCGAAGGACTCTACATCGAAGGCCCATTATTCGTGGATTACGGGTGTAATATCAGGGTCGGAAAGGCGGTTTATGCGAATTTCAAGTACGTCCCCATCCCCCATCTATTCCCTCTTCCTATGACGGGTTCTTACGGACGTTGCTACAGTCTAACAATCCTCGACTGCGGCCTCGTCACAATCGGAAACTACGTCGAGATCGGGCCAAACGTGAATATCATCACGGGCGAGCATTACACGGAGATTAACGCGCGGCGAGCGAATCGGGGGAAGGAGTTTACGAGGGAAGTGGTTATCGGGAATGACTGTTGGATTGGAGCAAATGTGACGATTCTTGCTGGGGTGAGGATTGGGGATGGGTGTACGATTGGGGCTGGATCGGTGGTGAAGAGAGATATTCCGGATTTTAGTATTGCTGTGGGGAGTCCGGCGAGGGTGATCAGGGGAGCGGGGAGACCGGATGGAGAAGATGCGTAGTTTTCCGTGGTGAGTCGCGTCTTTCGTCTTAGGTAGGGTGTACTGCATACCTATCCCAACTTTATACAGAGCCATTGAAGCACTCCCTGATCGCAACGTAAAGCAAAAACCAGACAGACATTGGCACGTGGGAGCCGGATACCATCAGGACGATTAACTATTGATAGTACGGGGCAGACTCCTGCATACAATATGCCGCTGTCATGAAACGGGGCAACAATCGGAAGTCCAATGGACGTACAAGAGAGCAACACGAGGAACCCTAACAGGGACGGGGCCTTGGCAGCCAAGATATATGAACCGCGAGTCCCCATTGTTCCAGTTGAAGAAGAGATAATCCCTCAATCCGGCACAATGCGTCTTCCTGGAACCATCGGATTGCTCTTGGCCCTTTGCCTCGGGGGTATCGCATCCCCCGTCGCAAATCTTTCGATCTCGGCACTGACCGACGCGGTCGAATCTGATCAGTCGATAATTTACTACGGCGCGACACCACGAGAATCCTTGCTGATCGGGAACGATGGCAGTGCAGCGACAGGCGGAGTCCGCAGTTTCAACCTGTACGACTTGAATGAGACCGCGCGGCGGACGCCTGGCCGAACCAAGGTCGTCGGTGTCCTGTACGATGTCGGGAAACGCGACCTCATAGTGTCCATTGCAGCCCCTGACTCCGTGATTCGTGTCTTCGATATTGATGGCATGGTCGAGATTCCTGAAGCGCAATTGGAGGCTCTCGGAGATTGGTCGTGTCTGTGTACTTGGCGCAGTCCGCGGGGCGCAAGTTACTTCTATCTGCTGGGGAAGAAGCAGGCGATGCAGTTCATGGTCCGGTCCGGTCGTTCCAAGTTGGAGGTTCTTGAGGTTAGTTATATCCGTGAGCTATATTTGCATGACAGGGCTGACTGGGTGCCAGATCCAAACATTCCCGCTACCGGTGGAACCAAGTTCTTGTGCGGTTTCGCCTGCGGATGGCGTTGTCTATATAGCGGCAGAAGACAGCAATATCTATACCTTCAAGGCTGCCGAGTCTACGGCCGCTCCGAAGATCCAGACTTTGGGACAAGTCGGGGACGAAATCTCAGGTCTGGCTGTATACGTGACTCGTAGATCTCACTATCTATTCGTGGCTCAGACGGATGTTATCGAGGTATATACGCCTGACCTAAGACTCAAAGGATCCCTGACTTTGACTGGCGCTGAGGACATTGAAATCGCCGGCACATCAATCTACCAGGCTGGCTCCCAGAAATACCCCTACGGATTGATCGGTTACTCGATTGAGTCCGATTCGGGTGCAGCGTATGGCGTGAGCTCTCTCGAGCCGGCATTTACCAAGCTGCACCTGGAGCAAAATGTTCGATATACACCACGGAGTGCGCACCCGCAGCATCCATATCTTGAACAGAATGGCTTCAAAACTGGACACGGTTCGCTCTCCTGCTTTGCCGGCTTCACAGGCCGCAACTGCCGCCAGATGACCTGCCACAACGACTGCTCTGGACAGGGATCATGTGTGGGTCCCAACAAATGCGAGTGTGATGACCCCTGGGCCGGCCCGGATTGCTCGTGGATTGGCGTTGCACCCAAGTATGAGACCGACGCCAACGGCGGCGATGGTGATGACCCGGCCATCTGGATCTCGCCGAAGAGCCCTAGCATATCGACCATTATCACCACCACGAAATCTGAAATCGGTGCCGGTCTTGCAGTCTTTGATCTCGCAGGTAATCTGCTTCAGACAATGGCTGCCGGCGAGCCGAATAACGTCGATGTCATATATGGATTCCGAGTAGGCGGCCGCGAAGTCGACCTAGCCTACGCAGCATGCCGCGAAGACGACACACTTTGGTAGGCTCCCAGAGAGCCATTCGAGGAAGAACTCACTAACCTTCTATAGCCTCTTCGAGATCACGTCCGAAGGTCTCCTAACCTCTATCCCCGGCGGTATTCAACCAACACCACCCGACTATACCGTCTACGGCTCATGCTCCTACCGCTCATCCCTGAGCGGCAAGCAATATCTCTTCGTGAACGAGAAGTCCGGGCAATACCTCCAATACGAGCTAACAGCACTCTCCAACGGAACGCTCTCAACAACGCTCGTCCGGAAATTCCAAGGCGGCTCGGGCGGCCAACCAGAAGGATGCGTCGCCGATGAGCAAAACGCCTTCATATTCCTCGGCGAAGAACCATACGGACTATGGCGGTACGACGCCGAACCAACAGGGTCTCCGAACGGCACACTAGTCGCACGGACAGGAGATGGCACGCTCTACGCCGACGTCGAAGGCGTCACTCTCCTCCCCGGTAAAACAGCAGATAAGGGCCTCCTGATCGTCTCCGGACAGGGTGTAAGTGCGTACTCGGTGTATCGCCGGGCAGCACCACATGAGCATGTCATGACGTTCACCATCAAAGCCTCTGACGATGGGAGTGTGGACGGGGTAACGAACACAGATGGTATAACTGCTGTCGGAACGGCGCTGAATGCGGATTTCCCTCACGGGCTGGTGGTCGTACACGATGATGCGAATCAGCTGGAGACCGGCGGGACGGCGGAATTGGCTTCGTTCAAGTTGGTGAGTCTGGCGGATGTGCTGGGCCAGAAGGGAGAGGAGCTTTTGGCGGAAGTTGATGAAGCTTGGAATCCTCGTGCTTTGTAAGCTGATTGGGATGCTATAGTTATAGACTGCAGGTAGTTCTGGACTTGTACTGAAGAGAATGACACAATGACCTCTGTACCCTTTCTTCATCACTCATACCTTCTTTCTGGTTCTCGAGACGTTACCGAAAGCATGCCGACTCGTCGTCCCTTGCTGGGCGAAGGCGTGGAGACTCGTCTGCTTCCGTGCATGGACTGTCTTCGCTCTGTCGTGAAGAACTTCGTTGCAAGTCCGGATACTGCATTTAACCTTACCTGTACGATGGACGCCATAGCAAGCATTCTTTGTCGGAAGTGCAGCAAGAACAATGGTACCTGCGAGGCAGTATGTTTGATGTCCCTCCTTCCTGTTGAGGAAGAGGAAGGGGCGAGGATCCTGCCTGCAGTCCCTCTACTCGTCTCTTGTGTCTGCTCGGTCGTCTCTTGTCTCTGTGCCCCCCGCACTTTACCGCAACTGTAACCAAAATGTCCGTGACGGAGCTGAGCTGTTGGCATCTCAAAGGTGCCCCCCCCTTACTGGCCCCGCCAACCACACCGCAATCCAGGACCTCATCGACAGAGTCACGTCGCAGGCACGACACACGCACACTGCTGCGCATTTGTTGAAACGATACCAAAACCCGAGTTATATGTACATCATAGAGAGCTGGGATTCGGTATCTCAGCATATGGACGAATGGATGCCCATGCAGCAGTTCCGGAATGAGCTGTTAGCCATTGATTTTGAGGTTGTTTGGGTGGGATACTTCGATTTCGACCTGTACAACGATATGTACGATGGGTTGACAGGCCGCCCCTTGATCCAATCCGCCGTTGCAGTTCGCATTGCCAGGTATTTCATATCTCCGTTTTACAAGGGAGACTTTGATGATCGAATCTACGACGACGCGAAACGTGACGTGAAGGTTGGCGGCGAGTTGTGCAGCGGATGGCTGGTGGATAGCACCAGGCCATACAACCATCTACAAGGGAATTGACCAAGCTCGCATCATGGGATTATTGGTTTTCATGATGCAAATGCCGCAGGGGCTTTGTGGTGCTATCATGGTTTACAACACCCAGGGACGGCCTCAGTTACCTGTTTTTAATGGAGGAAGTAGCATCCGCCATCGATGTACAGTTTGAAGTACGGAACTGTATCTACGGAGAATATGATGTGTATTCAATTGTTAATTCATCGATGACCGCGAACCTACCCACTGGTTTTCTCCCAAAGGAGAAGATGACGGAAGACGAGCAGCATGAGATGACAGCGTGGAAAATCGGGTTGAAGAAATGTTACAGTGTTGAAGCTTGGACCCGCTCATACTCCTGTGCTTCTGAAAAAAGCCTTGTTCACAAAGGCGGTTATCAAAGCCTTCAACATGCACGCAGATTGTGTCACGTTGCGAGCCTTTCAGAACATTTCAACTGAATACCAGTCGAAGTTCAAGGAGAAATGCTGTGCTGGATGCCGAGTCAAGATACTCTTTCCTATCTCATTTCATCTCACCCCATCTTTCTTCTCTTTGCTAGATATTCTAGTTCCAAGTCTTCTTCTGTCCACTCAGCAAACTCTTCCATCCTGAATTATCATTCCAACTTCTCAAACCTCCCCTAAAGAGCCATTCTCCACCGACACACAATGTCTCATTTAGAACTGAGCCCACCCTGGATACTGAACCTACCGAACTTTGGACCTCAGGCGATGCTGAAGGTTCTAGCTGGAAAGCGAACTATTCCGGCGTCAACAGCTCAGGCTCGAAATATGACCTGAACGTTTACCCCGACGAGCCCTGCTTGGGAAGTCAGACCACATTTGGGAGTTTGAAATGACGCTGGTTCACCGGGACTTTTTTAGAGATCGCTGGACGGGATAACTATCAACATACTCACAATGGAATGCGCAATTTAATGCATGATTAATTAGATTTGTAGCATATCATACATAACTCTCACCCTTTTTGATTTCTATCTGGGAGTTCAAAAACCTCACCAGAGTTCAACTCCTGGGGCGGTGCTTTTGCCACAGTCTCTACAGCATGCTGAGCCTCGAGCTCATGCCGCATCATACTTTCACCTGCTAATTCAGGCTTATTATGAAGAGGGTCAGTCCCCTTGCTCTCATCCACTGGACCCTGAACGCTTTGACGTTGATTGTATCTCCTCCACAGTAAAAAAGCCGCAAGCACAATACCAGCAACCCCAACAACAGCACCGACAACAGGGCCAGCAACCCACGCTCGAGATTCAGAGCCCGAATCTTCATCATCAGAAATAGCCGTTGGTGTAGGATCCGTGGTCGTCTCCACAGCACTCGTAGTAGGTCCAGGTCCAGTAGTGGAACTCGCCGTATACGCCGGCGTCCCTATCGTCCCAACAAGCTCCCCAACGGTACTGATAACCGACATGGCGGAAACCAGTTCAGAGTGATTGGTGGGCGCATTCGCTTGACACAGATTGACCATATCCAGGAGATCTTGGGCATCGCGGCGGTCGAAGTACGAGTTTAACTCGCCTTCTTCGTTAAGACAATCGGCGCATTGTTGCATGTTGCTGAGGAAGAGGCCTCCAAGCCCTCTCTCTTGGTCGCATAGCTCTGAGACTCGCTCGGGGTCGTAGTCTTGATGGGCATACGCTGGTAGATTCCAACCAAGCGTTGTTAGTTTGTTTCCTTGATTTTTTGAGAAATGGATAAGGGAAAAAGAAAGACATACTGCAATAGACGTAGCACCCTGGGTGGGCGCTCAGAGTTGTTGATGTTGTTGTTGTTGTTGTTGTCTGCGCGGCTGCATTCCTGAAATGTATGGGAAATCCCCCGACAAGGGCAAGAAGGACGAGCCCGCGGTGAAAGAACATGGTGGATTTAATGTGAAGCACGACACCCGTCCCCGCGCTGGGCATCCTCCGAGATTAATACTGTGGGCTGTGTGCCACCTAAGGTCAAGGCTATGGCGTGTGGGGGCTTAACCCGGGAGGCGCATAAGAGCGGACTTTGGAGAAAGAAAGGGGCTTGGATCTGCTTGGCCCTGCACATCTCACCATGAAGGGAAGCTCTAAGGCTGTTGCCAAGAAACGGCCCCATTTATACGAGGGTTGTGATATGAGATGGGGGATGAAAGTACCTAAATAACGATGTTAAAGAGTCGGTACAGGGTGCAAAGCGGACCGGCTGCGCTATAAAAATAGATCGCTGAATGCCAGGTCAATGCTGCTTTGCACTGCTCCTCGGATTTGGCTACAGTCCTAGGGGACGGGGTCTACACCTCTGTACTTAGTGAGCGGTCAATGTGGAGCCGTCCTGTGCGTACATCGGACTCCTCGTTCAGGATATCGTTTAGTGGTACGGAGTAGCTTGGAAGTAGGTAGTAGAACTCGAACAGGATTTCTCTCATGTATCGACACTTCATCCGCCGGGTCATTAGTTACGGACATGAAGAGTAAGGGACTGTAGAGCTGCGACGGCCGGTGAGACGATAGGATGATAACCATGGTGCTCAAAGAAACTGCCGAAGGCGTAAGGCACAACCGCAGTAAGGTCGCAGTCAGTCAAACTTCGCAGGTCTAACTAACTGACCCCAGTTTCCAACGGTAGGCTCGCCCATCCAGTAGACCAGTCCTCACGTCCAACTAGACCAGGCCAGATAGCCGCTATCACCACATCAGCGCCGGGAGGCAAGATGCATGGTCCGCCGGGACCCCAGTTGTCCTCTTGCCATACTTTCCATGCCATCTTCCCAATTTCCTCGACGGCAGGGCTTCCAGTGTCAAAGCGTGTGACCAAAAATGATCGCGCTAGAAAGATTAGGTAGTAGCTCTCGTCCATGGGGTACATCTCAAGGCCGAAAGGAAGGATGCGCAGGTTCCGCAGGCACGCAGACGGTTGCGAGGATGCAATAAGATTCCAGATCCCCAGCGCAAGGGTTTCGTCAATGGCAGCGTTTATCAGTGTCGTGCGGAAGAGAGCGGCGTCGATTTCACCGTCGTCGTCTTCGTTCTGCATTGTAATCTGATTCGGATACATTCTCCCCAAGCTTTCGCGAGCCACGCCTCGCTTCCTGGGATCGAAGTGAAGGCCCAGGATGAGAGTATGGAGCTTCGACAGATCTCCGAGGGCTCGGTATAGATCGCATTCGGAGGTGTTTCCTTCGGATCGTCGCAGTTGGAGGCAAAGCTCCACAAGGTTTGGGCAGCTTGTCGCTAGCAGTTTTAGATCAGACCGGGTCAATTCTGGGTACTTATAAAACGCAGCAGCAGGACCACAATCGTGGTCTTGATGACATGGTTCAAGGCTTAGTCCACATAGTGTTGGGCCATGATATGCGGCGATGCGAAGTAGGCTGCTCGCTTCCCTGAGACCGCGTATGCAGAGGTACTTCAGGGGTCTGACGGCGATTACTGCAGATATTGCTTCATCGTTATCTGTGTAGATATTAATTCTCGATGTGTCAGAGGGAACAAAAGGGCTGACCCCGACGAAAAGCCGCTCCAGGCTGGTTAAATCTGGGGCGACATCCCGAAACAGGTTTGCGTCCTTGCGCAGTGTGATATCCAGCGACCTGAGACGACCCAGGTCTATGATACTGGCGAATTTCGGTACAAGGTACATTGGTGATTGGAGGTCCAGGAACGTCAGAGATTCCAACTGGGCAACTGGGGCAGGCTGCATAATCCTCGCCGCGTTTTCCCACTCGCGTTTTGATTGTTCAATGTCCGGCCGCGGACCGGCCCCCCTGATACTCATGATGAGGTGTTTAAGATTTGGAGCCACGAAAAGGAATGGTAAGATCTCGTCCACATCCTCATATCCGTCCTCTTCAGAAATCTTTCTCTCTAGTGTCACGGCCAGCGTGCGAACGTGCCTAGACTGAAGAGCGTTGAAATCGAAGCGCGCTTCGTCCCTTTCAGTAGGCGTTCGGCGGCTGTTTTTCACGTCCTGGAGCGACCAGATATTCACGCAACATGCTGGATGGTGCTGAGTAATGGTTTCGAGAAGTATTGACACAAAAGGAGTCCTATCAGCCACGAAGTTGAACTGTTCTAGGCGATTCAGGCGGCCAATGAGTTCTGTGACGGGAGCCCAGTCTCGAACCAAGTTACTTGGGCGATATGCCCCTAGCTCAGTCACTGGAAACGCGAGGCCCCGAACGCAGGTCGAGGATCGCAATTGTCGTTCTAAAAAGACATTGGTGATTGTGGCTGGCTGTTCCCAATGGACATATTCCATCCCCCAGTCTTTCAATCCCCAAAGGTAGCGACTCTTCTCCGTACTCAGCCACAGCGGTTGCAAGCATACAATGTCAAGAGCCCGAGCATATCGGAGAAAGAGATGACCGGACCTGTCAAATATCTCATTTACCGCTTCTCGGAGTGTCTCCGGGTCGCGGAATTGGATGCGAAGTGACCTGTACAAGAAGGGTGACACGATCTCATGGAAATGACGACTCAGACGACCGAGGGCTGAGAGCTCGCGTTTCTCGAGCTTGGTCTTGTCAGCGTTACTAGGTCATTACGGAGCGGCGGTGCTTGACATACATGCAAACAGACTTGACTCCAGAGCTCTGGGGGAAGGGCGGACATGATTAAGTGTTGGTGGTTGGCAGGAGGGTTGAGGGGAATCTGCCAGCAAAGGGGAAGGGACGAAATACAAAATACGTAATTAATAATTAACCAGTAACTCCTGCACGGATCTCGGAATGAGATATACCGTTGTCACATGCTAAACTAAAACAGCGCTAGGTTTTGTGTCTAGTGGTATATCTGACAGGTTTTATTCACTAGGTGCGACAGCCTGGACACCAAGCCAATTAAGGATGCAAACGAGTGAGAAACTGCCTGAAAAAATACACAATTTGGTACGTTCTGCGGCGCCCGGTTCTCCGTACACGACAATCTATATGAGTACTATAGAGCTTTTGCTCGGAAAAGCAAAGGTTGCCTGAGAAGATCCGTATACTACCTAAGCATGGTCCAACTCAACGAACAAGAATCCTTGCATCAAAAACCAGCATAGGGGTTGCGAGCGTTTCGAGCTGGTTCAAGATGCTCTTGACCGATATCTTTCTCTGGGAGTTGGGCTGAAGATCCCACACGTCGTTCATATCCTTGATTGCCTTCTCAACGAACGCCCTTGTGCGCCTCAGGTGGTAATTCACCCAATCAACATACCACTCATCCCACGCAGGGACGAGAGTAGGTACACCCCGGTAGTAGGTGTCGTCGATGGCTTGGAAGACGTTACGTAGATCTTTGGAAATCCGGACCCATGAGGCCTCCACCTGCTGATCGCGCAGGTAATCCCAGACAGCGAGGGTAGCCTTGATATAGTGAAGCGCTAATCCAGGGGTCCTGATGTCATTTTTCATAGCGAGCCATCTGTCCGAGGCGATAATGTTCTTGTTACCAAAAATCTAGCACGACAAATTAGCATCTCGAAACTATTGGCCACAAGTAACACTTACAAGGGCTTTGATTCCGTTGACTTCGCCCTCCAGAATATAAAAATTCTTCTCGTTGTCCATACTACCCAAGGCCCCCATGATCCTGAAGGCGGCCGTCCTATCTCTCGCTTTTTGGGATTGATCATAGGCATATAGCAGCGGGGGGGGTAAGTCGTATGTGCGGACCGTGATTGCCGCTCCAGGTGAAGGTGCGAAGAATGCACAACTAACCCGAGCAAAGGTAGGAATTGACCCGGAAGCCAGCTTTCTCTCCGTGGCATGTTGAAAGAAGAGGCCGATGGTCTGCAACTCCAGTATGTGCTCGGTGGCCAGCTTCGGCCTATACTTGACCGAAGGGTATATGTAGGGGTTTGCGCAGTCGATCGGATTCCTGTACTGGCGCGCCTGCTGGTACTGTACGGTGTTGGGACCCCATTTGCCAGCCCGCCGATATTTTAACGGGCGTATTTGAAGGCCAGTAACATCCGCGCCGCTGGCGCATTGCACTTGGTAGGTTTTGTTCGTCTTCATGAGCCAAACCCGCTGTCTGGCGCGAAGCTGAAGCGAAGTCGCGTCATCATCTTCAGCGTCATCATCTTCAGCGTCATCATCTTCATCATCTTCAGCATCCTCAATCCCCTCTGGGTCCTCGCAGAGCTCAGGGAAGTTCTCCGGCGCACAAAGATCCGCGCTACAGACTGGAGGCTCTTCGTCCTCACAGATTGAACCAAATGCATCCAGTCTGCATATCAGATCCTCCATAAACTCGTCCCGCATCTCGTACCAGCCAATAGTGGTTTTGACACACTTTTTGAGCGATTCCACGACGAGATTTGTGAATCCCAGCTCTCTCACCCACTGGTTCCAATAGTCCACGTGGAATTGTTGCAGCACTGTGTACACTGTACCGGCCTCTAGTAGTATGGGTATGAGGAGCCTTGCCACAGTTGCTCGGTATTCAGCTGCCAGTTTATCATCGCGTCGCTCCAATGTGGCGCCGTTGCTATACCGCGCCTGGCCTGTGGCCATCAGGTCTCGCTTGCTTAACAGAGGATTATCAACGGGACATGTGCCATCCACGAGAAACCCGTCGAGGGCATCTCGGAACTCTTTGATCTCAGTATTTTGATAGCGAGTCTGGATAATATAGTTGTCATCGCAGCAGAGTGCACGGGCTCCCCCATCGCAGGTGTCGAGGTTAAAAAAATCAAGCGCGACTCGCACCTGTGTCTCTGGACACGCTGAGCTACAATACTCATCCGACGCGTCATCCGGCCGAAGGCCCAGCGAGTCGTGATATTTGCAATTGTCCCAAGTCAGTAGCGAGGCACTGTCATCATGACAAAGCTTTCGTTCCTGGAACTTCCTGGGACCGGATCCAACGCCGGGAACTTCCCAGATTTGGCGTACACCGCAGAGCGCACCTCCGCTACCAGTTGTTGAGACATTCAAGACCTCGTAGCCATCAGGACATTTCCCCCTGTCGCAATCAGGGTACTCAGCCCACACCAGGTTGCCGTACAGCTTCGTTGCTGGCTTGTTGCTCGTGCAGCACGCAGATTGATACTCGTTGCGGCAACCTTTACCGGTTGACCCGATCTCGAACGACGCCCCGCGTAGAGGGGAATCAGTGTCTTGCGGGCATGCACTCTTGCAGTTTCCGCCGTTGTGAGTGTACCACCCACATGTAGTCCCGTGGTCCTTTGGGCAGCACAGGGTATGAACTCCCTCGGGGCAATCCCGCGTTTCAAGCATCAACTCACCATCTGCAGCCCCTGGATCGCGACGGTTCATTGCGACGTATGGTGCCTGACAAGTCTCACCGCACCCAGTCCAACGACATTGCCGCTGCCGATCTTCTGTTACGATAGTCGCTTGCCCATTCGGGTCCACGTTCTCCAGGAAGTTTCCTGGCTTGTAGGATCCAGGATATAAACTCGAGAGCATCTTGGAATATGATCCTTCGGACGTGTCGTGGCTCACTGCCCACACCATAACGCCACCGAGGCAAAATTCCGACGCAAATTTGAGTCTCAGCCTGAAAGTCTCCTTGTCATCGTAAGAAAGCCATTGATCGTTGTCCCATGTAAGAAGCTGCGCTGCTGCATCTTCGTCCAGGGTCGGTTTCACCCCATGCTCACTCCGGATCTCGTCAATTTCGCTGTTGAGCAAAATACCGACCTCTCTGCTACATGGGCCTTGCTTCCCGCCAGACGCAAATATGCAGCCGGGTGTCCTTTTGTCCGTTAGTAAAATGCTTCAGGAAACGGGGTTGCTACGGCAGTACGTACTTGCAACTGGTATCCTCAACGGTAAATGCACGACCGTAGAACGCCAACCCCAGGACAATCTGGTCAGGGCTAATCTTGTTTCGCCAGAGCAGGTCCATTGTTTCTCGAAGCTCCGTTAAGTTCGTGTGGGCATCGAGGAAAGCCCCAGTCCACTCATTGCCCCCATCCCACAGTCCATGAAGATCGTATGACATATAATTGAAGTAGTCTACATGTTTTGCCAGGTTCTTGATGTCGAAGTGCTGCAGATACCAGTATGACGTTGGAATTGTTAGGCTCAATTCTGAGCGGCCACCGGTAGATCGGAGTGCAGCCTTTAGATTCGCCATAAAAGGAGCGAAATTGGCAAAGTCTTCTGGCCGACCGTTGCGATCGTCCGCCACTGGATATTCCCAGTCAATATCCACTCCATCGAAGCTGTAGGTAGCCATGAATGATATAAGTGACTTGAAGAACTTCCTCTGATTTGCCTCCGAGCGAGCAATATCAGCAATATTCACGACCAGGTTCGGGTCGTTTTTCTTAAGACCAGTCAACTGCTTCATGAGCCGTTATTCCTGCGGGTTATTTGCCATGACTTCAAAGGTGACGGCGTTGATCGTGGCAAATGCGTAGTTCAGATGGGTGTAGATCCCCTTTGGTATCTGCTCTGGCCAAAAGCGCTGACAAGGTCTACTGGGCGCCCAGCCCTCGTAGTAGCCCATCACGCGCTTCGGCGTGGAAATGCTGTCATCGCAGCTCGGTCTTTTGGCCTTCTTTGCTCCGCAAAATTCTTTGGTGGTACCGCAGAAGCCATACTTGCTGCAGCAGACGTTGAGGGGGCATGTGGTTCTGTTCGCGTACGCGGTGCCCCAACCGCCGGGGTCACATTCGGACTTCTCGTCGCAGGAGGAGACGCAATTCTCGGCGCTGCAGTCTGTTGACCATAGCATGTCAGCCATCGAGTTCCAAACAAGAAAGGATAGGGTCGGATAATCGTACAGTCGGGGCCCATCCCGCAAACACCAAATTTGGAGCAACATCCTAGTTCGCATGGTTTGTTCGCATTGCATTCGCCATTCAACACGTAGTCGCAGTTGGCGACACATACATTGTCTCCCTTTGGTACAAGCCATAAGTGTAAGTCTCCGCATAGTGTGAGGGAAATACTTACGCAGAATTCATCGCCGACTCCGCAGTATCCGTGGATAGAACAGAACCCGGTGGCACAAGGATTAAGGGTCGTCTAGCATACCCCCAATTGAATACCTACGAGTTCCAGTCTAGTTCCGCCGCAGACAAACAGCTCGAAACTGCACCAAATTTGAATTACGAGACTGCAGCCTCTGCCGAGGACTCAGTCAACCCGCTCTCCCTGGACGGCGCAAAGCGAGTCAAGCGAGACTCTGTCAAGTTCACGTACTCGATCTCGCGTGAACTGGCCGAGACAGCCCGACTACTTGCGGAGGCCTATCCAGAGCCTCTCCCGGAGATTACGGGGTTGATATTGCGGCTATCATCGCCGAGTATAGGCCTTGGAGCAACAATGACACGAACACGCCGCAGCAGAAATATCAAAGGGCGAATGGACTACAGAATTATATTCCTACGGAGGAGTCCCCGTCTGGGACTTTGGGGAATCTGACCGAGAAGTCGAAGTTGGCGAAACGAGCTACCACGGACTTTTGGCTTACATCTATGACCCGAAGGGGACTTAGTCCTTGTGCGCCTAAGGGATACAAGGTATGTTTTTATTCCTTTCGTCACCTCGTGATGGTTTCTGATACCGTATAGGTCTGGAGGAACGTCAAAGATTATGGGGCGAAAGGTAGGAGTCGTTCTCGCACTCATAGGCTCAAGTTAACATTGCATAGGCGATGGGGTAAACGGCGACACCGCTGCAATCAACAAGGCCATATCGGACGGAGGTCGATGTGGTGCCAATTGCGGCTCCAGTACGATTTACCCAGCATTCGTATATTTTCCACCAGGCACCTATCTGGTCAGTTCTTCGATTGTTCAGTACTACAATACTGAGATTTACGGCAATGTAAGTTGATAAACCAATCCGTCACGATCATCGCTAACCTGTTAAGCCATTCGACTACCCTACCATCCTTGCGGCATCAAGTTTCGTCGGGGTGGGGGTTATCACCTCGGATGTCTACATCAGCGACAACACACAATGGTATGAAACATGATCATTAGCCGTTTGTACACTGACAATAATGTAGGTACTTGAATACGAACAATTTCTTGCGCTCCGTCCGGAATTTCAAGATGGACATTACTCGTACTGATCCCAATGCCTATGTCTGCGCTATTCATTGGCAAGTAGCCCAAGGTACATCCCTGGAGAACATCGAATTCTATATGGCGCAGGATGGCGTTACGACGCAGCAAGGAATCTACACGGAAAATGGCAGTGGCGGCTTCCTCACTAACCTGACATTCGTTGGGGGGAACTTTGGGTAAGTGCTTCAATGAGGCCAAACTCTCCTTCTAGACACTGTTGAGACAACCTGGGTAGGGCCTATTTCGGAAATCAGCAATTCACGACTAATCAGCTCACATTCACAAACTGCAAGACAGCCCTCCAGGTGCAGTGGGATTGGGCGTGGACTATGCAGGATATCCTCATAACCAACTGCACGAATGGAATTGTAATCGTTGGTGGAGTAAGATCATCATTATATAAGTATATTAGATGCTGACCACAATCTAGGCCAGCGGCCCTTGTAGCACAGGCCAGTCAGTGGGCTCCCTAATCTTGTTGGATAGCATGATCGCCCTATGTGATGTGGGAGTGGTCACATCGTTATTCTCGGAGAATTCGACTTCGTTTCTGGTCCAGAATACGCAGTTCATCGCGGTTGGTATAGCAATTCAAGATAACGTCAGCGGCCGAACACTCATGAACGGCGGCACAATCGTCAGTGTTGATTCCTGGGGCTTTGGGCTTGTTGCTCTGTCGAGCGATAGCAGC
Source organism: Aspergillus kassunensis (assembly GCA_027569205.1). Lineage (NCBI taxonomy): Eukaryota > Fungi > Ascomycota > Eurotiomycetes > Eurotiales > Aspergillaceae > Aspergillus > Aspergillus kassunensis. The sequence goes on from JAPDEQ010000059.1 coordinate 111,159, forward strand.
ACCTTCTACAACGGAGATGAAATTCCTGTATTCGGCACCCCTACCCCTCTAGTTAACTCGGCCAAGTCCTTCTACCAGCGACGCCGGCCAGCATACACGGATATCGGCATGAGCCAGGTTATCGATGTAAAGGCCTGGGGCGCTGCCGGAGATGGCGAAACGGATGATGCGCCGATTTTGAATAGCATCTTGGACAGAGCGGCCAATATGTCTGCTATTGTGTTCTTCCCGTTTGGGTCTTATGTTATAAAGGACACTCTACATATTCCAGTGGGCTCCCGAATAATAGGGCAGGCGTGGTCACAGCTCATGGCCAAGGGGCCGAAGTTTCAAAAAGCGCTTGAACCCCGGGTAGTGGTTCGCGTGGGCCAGCCAGGGGATGTCGGAATTATCGAAATTCAAAGCATGATGTTTACTGTTTCGGGGCCTACGGCAGGGGCAGTTTTGATGGAGTGGAATGTGCACGAATCGACCCAGGGATCGGCAGCTATGTGGGGTACGTTGTTCGATGAAAAGCAGGGAAGAGAACTGACTTGATCATAGACTCTCATTTTCGGGTCGGCGGCGCAACTAAATCTCTCTTGCGTTCCATACAGTGCCCTAAGAATGATGGGACGGTGAGGAATGCCTGCAAAGCTGCCTCGCTTTTACTACACCTAACTCCCAGATCCTCCGCTTATCTCGAAAACATATGGGCATGGACTGCAGATCATGACCTCGATAAAAGAAGCCAGGACCAGATTAACATCTACTCTGCGCGGGGAATATTGATCGAAAGTCAGGGTCCTACATGGATGTACGCCACAGCCTCCGAACATAATGTGCTCTACCAGTACCAGGTCTCGTCCGCCAAAAATCTGTATATGAGCATGATTCAGACAGAGTCACCTTATTATCAACCTGTTTCAAACGCCCCGCGGCCGTTTACTACCGGCTTGTTTCCAAATGATCCGGTCTTACACATTGCGCTGCGAACTCCAAGACTTGTGCTGTGTCCTGGGCACTTCGGATACTGGACTCCACGGGAGTATATATCATGGGCTCGGGTATGTGAAAAATAAGCTAATTGACCATGCGAGTACAGGCTGTGGTATATGCTTACTATTTCAGGTCTCTACAGCTGGTTTTCGAACTATACGCAAGGGTGCCCCACTACCGAAAACTGCCAACGGCGTGCGGTCGAGATCTCTCAGAGCTCTAATATCTGGCTATTTAACCTTGTCACGAAGGCCATAGTAGATATGGTATCCCCAGTCAATGAGCCTCCTACTCTCGCAGCAAACAACGTGAATGGATACATGTCCTCCATCCTAGCCTGGGTTCGGGCGGTTGACAGCACCATAGGCGTCCGCAAATTTCTTGGTTTCCAACTCTACAAGCCAGAGAATCTGGACGGAATGACGGAAACCTGCAAGACAGCACTATCCGAGAAGATTCTTTGCGACAGGCACCTTGTTACAATGAATGTTGCTGGAGTTGGGCGATACATCGAAAACCGCACGCAATACGACTCGGTTTGTGATCAAGGGTGTGGTGAGAGTCTGGATAGTTGGTTTGACAACGTCTCTCGAAATTGTGGCGACCAAAGGATTGGTAGAGCAAAGCCCGAGAAGGTCGGAGAGCACATCTACGCCAACTACAACCTGACATGTCTCAAGAATCCCAATTCTGGCAGTTATTGCATGGAAGAGTTGGTTGAGCTTCCTCTCGCCAATAGCGTTGAGGAAATGTCCAAGGGCGACAAGTGTTCGTATTGCTTCTCGACACAGCTCGCCATGCGTCAAGCAAGCAACTACGCAGCCTTCACAGAACGGGATCAACAGGATCTAAGCATATCCAGGAGCAGTGCGGCCTTACTGGCCTCACAGACCTGCACGACTCCCTCTTGCTCCCGGATCCAGCCCCCGATCCCATTTGCGCCTCGGACAACATCTACACCACTAAGGTCGGTGATACCTGCGATACCATCGCGATAGAGCACAGCGTCGCGTCTGCATCGATTATCTTCGGCAACCCAACCATTATCGCAAACTGCTCCGCCTTACCAGCTAGAAAAGAGCTTTGCCTCCCGCTCCCTTGCGAAACCCCCTATAACCTAGAGGAAACCGATACCTACCTGCGCGTCAATCGAATACGCCCAGATGACGGAGTACGGCGCCGTGCAGAAGTATAACCCCTGGCTTGATGCAGAGTGCACAAAACTCCACGTCTCGCGCGAACTGCTCGGCCGCATCATTTGTCTCTCGCCACAGGCCGGCCAGCATAACATCACGGACGGCGCAGCGACACCAGATCACATCTTCAACGGGTATGTCTCGGGTGTCTTGACACCCCCTGAGAACTCGACGGTTGCGACAGGGACAACTGAGTGGTGTGGCCGCTGGCATACTGTTGTGGCGGGGGATTCCTGTGCGGCGTTGTGTCTGGCTAATGGTCTACCGTTTGACCTCTTTACGGTTGTTAATCCGTCGCTGCCGAGGACTGGCTGTAATAGCCATCTGATAGAGGGTTATACGTACTGTGTTGGGCCGCATCCGCATTGGGAAGATTCTGATGAGGAGTGGGGGTATGTCGAGTTGCCCGATGAAGAGGTCCTGAGCTTTTGAATCATGGAGTATACTGCTTTACTTGGTCTACGCCAGATGATTGGGTTTTTGGCTGCCGCCAATGTAGTATATAGAATGCGATGTCGTATTGCTCCGACGAGAGGACAGATATTGGTGGACTTGATATACCTCGTGTTTTCCGTTTACTGAGGGATTGCCCCCTTTCGGCTGCTTGGCTATAGGGGTCGTACATACCACGAGAGGGGTGCTTTAATAGCGACTAGAAAATAGAGAGACAGTGAAGGAGGTGCTGTAGGATCTGGTAGATGGCCATTCTGTCTAGTTAAGCCCCTGACGAACGAACTGTCATTTCTTTCTTCTTTGCAAAACATCGACATAAAGTAAGGTTATTTCCTCGGTTCCTATTGCTTACATAGAGGACTCGACTTGGTCCCTAGCCTCGTGTCCTCATCGCTTCATCCAGTCGGATCCAACTGCAGCATGAATAGTAGCTCGTCCTGACGGCTCGTAGGTCAACATAGCCCGCAACAACTTCTCCAGAGAAGCCATTTCTTCCGGACCAAATTCGCAAGTCACGGAGTCTTCCCCTCTAAGTGGCAAAATTTAATACGATCGGCTGCAGACCTAGCGGCAGTAAGATGAAGCATGGAAGAAGGCCCCTCGCTCGCTAACCAACAAGCAACAAGTCCGTTGCCTGTGGCCAGGTCTAGTGCATGAGTGCCATACATAGCGCCTGTTATACGCCGGATTGCAGGCAGTTCAAGCTCCCGAAGATAATCATTACCTTTATCGCCCATTTCGTCATCCCAAGCTCCGGCATTCGTCTCCCAACTGCGAGGATAGTCTATATCAGCACACGTGGAACCCATAATTGACGTTCTTACCCTGCTCTTCCAGATAGAAGTTAGAAGACGATGCTCGAGGATGATAACGAGAATGTTTGATATCTATGAAGAGATTAGGCTTGCTGTGGTCCTTTGAATAGAAAATCCGAGACTGTTCATATTTACTAGTTACAGCCTGACAGCAGTAGCTGCTACCTGCGGTTCGCGGTACTATAAATTTGCCACCAGATTCAATGGCTCTATATGATTCGAAGATAGATTAGATGATCTGAGTTTACAACTGAGTTATATAATTATGACAGAAGTCACCCAAGAACATAGAATGAAGATGAAGATGAAAAGAGGTCAACAACCATATCTATCCATAAGCGCCCTAAACGAAGAATCCTCAAGCAATTGCTTCGCCGTAAGTCGCTTCTCAGGATCATAGACAAACACCTTCAACATAATATCTCGTACAAGCTCCCGCTCAGCGGGATCAGCATCAGGCCGTTGACGTTGAATTGTCGCTTCAATAGTATATTTTGGGTCCGGCTTTTCGTCTTGATCATACCACCAGTCCTGAGGTTCGAGATGAGTATAACAGCCCTTCCATTTCTCTGGTAGGGGACCTAAAGCTTTAACAAACGCAGATACAATGCCCCCTTTGTGATACCGTAGAAACGGTTCAGTCCCAGTGTAAATTTTCCCAAATAGGACCATATAGCTCCACATATCACAGGCGGGGGTTGGATATTCATTATGAAGGCGATCCGGAGAGCAGAAATGCGGGGGTGGATGTCCCTTTTGGGGGGTAGAGTCTCTAAGATTCATTGCGAGACCAAAGTCCGCGAGATAGAACTGATCCGTGCGGAGACTCTCGGGGACCACAGCCGGGCGCACGAGGTCGCCCTTTTTAGGAAGATCATCAACGGGTATAGGTTGTCGGAGGGGGCGATTAATGAGCTTGTATTTATCTTGTCGGCTGAGGTTGTGGATCGGTTTCATTCCCCAGAGACAGTTGCGATCATTCAAATCTGTCAGGCGTCAGTGTCAGAATGAGTTCATTGGCCATTATCACTTACCACGGTGAATAAACCCAGCTTCGTGTAAGCTTTTCAAGGCCTCGAGCAACTGCCGGGCAGCGGATATCCGAGCGGTCATAGGTATCTTTTGCAGAAGATGAAAGGCGAGAAACTGACTCATAACAGGAAAGACTAGCACCCTATGTTGACGTCCACTTTCGCCAGGCATAGTGACAAGGAAAGAATCCAAGGACAGCAAGAGATGAGAAGGATCGCGCACATTCCTGGATATCTCGTCTTGCATACGACACTCATGTTCTGCATATTCCCCAAGAAACAACACCTTGAGAGCAACATCTCTCTCCTGTACAAGGTCCCGAGCCATCCAGACAGTGGAAAAACCTCCATGGCCGAGCTTATGCTCCACGAGGTATCGGCCATTCAGGACTTCCCCAAGGTAAACAGGAAAGGGCACGTGCTGTGTTTCCTGGATGTCGTATGCAAATCTGTCCTCGCATTCGACCCAGATGTCATCCTCATCTTCCTCGGGAGGCTCATCGCCAAAGTCATCGTCGTTGGGGTACTCGCGGTGATCAGGTGGTGTGCCTACTAGCGGCATGATTGGTATAGGACTTTGGTAGCTTGGGGAGAAGGCAGAGAAAGTAATTGTTTGATAGAGTGAGACGAGAGAAGTTCAAGTGCCGACAGCGAAGAAGGTGAGGGAGTCGACGGATGATTAAGGCCGCAGGGTGCGCGGGGCGAGGTCAGCTCGGCGGCAACAGAAATGAAGGAATCCTGATGTGTCGAACTGAGATACAAGATAAAACGATGAGAAAGAGAAGAGGAGACAAGAAAGACGAAAGAAGAGGATCGTGGATGACTAATGCCCCGCTTCGGCCCGAATCGCCCCGCCGGAAAGGACCACAGTACCACTTATAAGTGACTCCACTGCTAACTTTAGACAGGCGCCTAGAGAAGCCTCCTCTCCCAATGACCACCAGGACAGATACACCGGGGTGGATTGATCGGCGAACGTGCTGAGCCGCCTTTTTGAGTTCTTATGGGGCATGGCTTGGCCGGAATTAGGATGCCACGCACCGGCATGAACTACCAGGCCAGGGCGCTAACTGAACCATACAAGGAGCTTCTGAATACCCACAGAGGTATTTCCTGATCCGATCATAAGACTCTGGTTCTTCTCGGTCTCTGAATTGGTTGGTGAAGTTGTCTCTATCTAAGCGCTCTTTCACCTGGGCCCACATCGGGCTTCTGGCATTATCTAGAAAGAAACATTTACAGCCGCCATGAACTGTGATTAGCATGCAGCAACTGAAACACTGGCTGTTATGAGGCTTTTTTTATCATCCAACCACCTGTTATACACACACGGCAGAAATAGCTGACCAACAAGCCTCTAATATCTATTCGCCCTGGAGCTCTGACATCTTAGCGGCAACGTATACTATACGTAGCCGGCGGCAAGCAAGTTCCAAATTGATCCGGGGACCAACAAGAAAGAGCCTTCCTGCCAATCAGACTCGCCGTCTTGGTCATTTCCCGCCGTGGTGGTGCATTCGTTGGCGATCATGCGGCCGTTCCTCCTGTTTAGCTTCACCTCCTAAAGGACACTGCCTTGCTAGAAAGTGTGGATGGTGCCATGCGCAAGTTAAAAGCTGGCGCCAAACGAAACCACCCATTGTCCACTTAGAAAGCAACCAATTACGCTTGAAGATTAAGCGTTGGGATATGCCACCAACCTGCGCAATAGCAATGCCAACCGAGCTACCTGACTTCGTGTAGGCGCTGGGTATTTAATAAATATTGTCCTGGAATGAGTATTGCGAGGTATAAAGTGTCGATACTTCTCCCTTGTCCACGGTCTCTCGATACTTCTCTCTTATCCACAGTCTCTTGATACTTCCTCCTCGTCCACGCTCTCTCGTTCATATCTCGCATCCCGTTCCAAGCAAATAGCCCATTCTAGTATCCTCACATTTGATTACGCCACTCGACTCAGCTCACCATGGCCTCCGTTAACTGGCTCCAAGCCGACGTGTGGGATGGCTTCGTCAATGGTATTCGCATCAGATGGGGCGACACCGCAAAAGACAATTTGCCTGCAAATGTCAGTGCGATGGGTCTTCTCGATATAAACCCTGTGAAAGCCCGAGTAGAGTTACTAGTCTACAACTGTGCTCTCCGACTTGGAAAGACCAGTGTTAAAATTACGTATGTTGCCGTCCACTGCACCCCTTTGTGTTGGTATCATTACACTATTGATCACCTATTGATTTGCTAGCGGTCCCTTCCATGACTTCACTGTATTATCCTCAAATGGCCAGATATCTCCTGATCCTTGGCACGTCTCGCTTAGATTGAGCCCGGGTGGACGGGATGCTCATATCTATGTCAAGTTTGTTGTTGGCATGCCAGTCGGGAGCATTGTGATGAAGAGTGAAATGGTGCGGAAGGGTAAAGGCTGGGATCCCGAACTATCTTTGATTTTGCCCGATTGAAGGGGGTTTATTTCCAGGAACCCGCTACAGCATGTTGGATTGGATACATACGGGGCTAGGGTCTTTAAGGTGGAGGTAGTGCAGGATTTTCCGATTTTTGCCGCTTTTCTGTCTTGATTTCCTGTCTGAATTTCCTGTCTGAATTTCCTGTCGTGATGTTCTTGTTTCGCTTTCTGTCGTTACTGAGAAAATGCATATCTAAACCCGTGACTAACGCAAGCAATGGATAATTCTGTTTTTGATGCATGCTCTTGAATGCCTCAGAAGACATAGTTGCTTAGTTCTAGCTCTCTTATAGCTCTTACACGTACTTGATTGACTACCAACACTCCATTCTCCAAGAAGAATACTTCCCTAAAGAATCTGCTGGGAGTATTTCTCAAATAATTCGCGATATCATCTCCGCCCGACATCCGAATGGCTCAGTATACGATCCCGAAGATATGCCTCGCTGAACTACTCCACAAGATCAAGATCAGATGTCACCTGTTATTGCTTCAAGGCCCTGCTGAATATTCACAACAAGACTCCCCTCGATCGGCGGACTCGCCAACCTTATTGAGAACCTGCAAACCACCTGCATCATCCTGCGACAAGAACGTAAATAAACAAGCGGAAGCTTTATGCGGACCAACACCCTGCGAGTTAGGTGGACAAACTTAAGTCTGTCCATATTGCACTTGAACGAAGCAAAGGTATCCGGAGGCAGAGAAAGACATTCCGAAATATAATGCTTCTCGCTGTCAGTCAATGGCCTTATCTAGGTAAATACATCCTGTCGACTACATGTCTCTCGAAGGTCTATTTTGAATGCCGTGGTCTCCGCACCTAGACCCGTATACCCCACAAAAGATGGAGAGTTGATCACATTGCATCTCTCCTTTACCTCCGCAGGGAGATCGAATAGCTCCGGGGGCCGACCATGGGCCCTCTTTACCATGTCCTAACGAGCTGCATTAGCACTGCGAAACTTCTCACCACGTTAATCATGGATACTGTACCTCTAGGCCATGGTTAGTTAGGTAAAGGAATCTGCGGAGCTCGTCCAAAGCTTTTGGTCTCGTGGTCGTGTCTTGGAGACGGCGAAAGTCGATGATGGGAATCGAGGAAAATGTGTAGGACATAGTGATGGATGGGCAGAGAATTTGTTGATGAATGGAGTTCAAGATTCGCCAAAATCTGCAAGAATCCTGGCATTGGAAAGTGTTTTCTTCTCGCTTTTCTCTCCGACCCAGACGGGCGTCACGCCGTGTTTCGCGACTGCTGCTGGTGTGGGAAGTTCTAGCTTGCCAATGCGACTAACAGGCTCGAGTACTGGCTCCTCATGTTGCTCGTATAGTTATTCAATGGTCAGCTCGTCGAACCCTCGGAAGAGGTTTAGTAGAATATTTCAGTGGTGGAGATCCCTACAGACGAAGCCTGGTGAATAAATATATTAAACTGCAATTAGGAGCTGCGCTGCTAGCGCTCGTGTATTATCCAGCTAGAAAAGACTGATCCATAGTCCATTCTTTGCATAAGAGAGATTCATTCTTACTAGGGTAGTTACTAAGCGGGTATAACTGCTGTTAGGGCATTAGATGTTGAATCTATCTAAGATTGCAGGAATCATAGCTCAGCTTCTCTCTAAGGGCAACTCAGGTTTTGGTGGCTTTGACAAGATATCAATCTCAGTGAGGTTTGTGTCCGCTATGCAGACTTTCACTACAACATATTTGTCACTCCTCCCATCTCGCCCACGCCAGGTTGTTGAGTAGGTACCATGGCCCAGCTTGTGGACCACCCGGTAGCAATTAGCAAAGTAATGACTGATTACTATAGAGTGCTATCCCTCAAGCTCGTAGTATTCCATCCGTTCAACATCTTCAATAGGGGCGACCGCGCTTAGCAGTTGCTTAAGGTCTTTTTCAACCCAACTGCTGGGTAGGTTACATACATGGCCGGATATTGCCGCGCTGTCAAGCTTTTCTTCAGCTCGCGTTGACTTTGGACTCATTGGAGGATGCAATGTGAACTGTGGCGCCCTCTGTAAGGCACTTCTCTGCCACGCCATGGCCAATTCCAGAGCGACCGCCGATGATCAGAAGGGTAGGCATATCGAATGAAGGTGCAGAGTGATGAAATTGCAGTGAGGATATATACCCCCACAGCATTCTGTATTCCGGATATGGAGTGTGGCGTCTTCTTTGGCTGGCGACAAAAACTGCAGATGTATGATTATTCTTATAGCGACGATGAAGTTCATCCTGCCAACCGTAGCTGCGCTCAAATCCACTGAACCCAACTTGAGGAATTAGATATGGAACAATGTTAGACAGTCCCTTTGACTCACATTGTCTGGTATAGTCTGTCAAGGGAAGTAACATTCACTAGATACAAATCACAGCGTGACAACCACCTTCTTCGCCGAAACCCCTTTCTTCTGCACGTCGAGGGCGTTTTGAATGTCCTCAAGTCCATGACCGACTATGTCGGAGTCGGGCTTTGCTTGAAACTGCCCACTAGCCAGTGCTTTTGGCAAGAACTCACCCCAAATCCACTCGCCGATGTACTTGTGGGGATCTTGAATGATCGAGTATGCAATGACTGCAAATTCTCTAATGTTAGTAAAGACGTGTGAGAGGTCATCTTACATTCGGGTGGACTAACCGTATTTCGGAGCAAAGAGCGGAGTTTGATTCTTGCAAGGCAGCACACTCGCAACGTTGACTGGTCTGTTCAGTAGATCTGCAAGTGCAGAAATAGGTGTGAAGCTCGCCTCCTCACCAATAGCATCATAGACTCCCACAAAGTCCGTATTAGCGGTAGCCTTCGCGATGTCCTCCACAACAGACGGGGATCTATAGTCGAAGACAATGTCTGCACCCAAGGACTTGACCAGATCGTGGTTTGCCGGGGATGCAGTAGTGATCACAGTTGCACCCGAGGCAGCAGCTAGCTGGATTGCTGTTGCACCTACAGAGGAAGCGCCGCCCCAGATAAGGATGGTTTGTCCAGTTTTGCTTCCCTCGCCGATGGTGAGAGAGGGCAGGGGGAGATTTAGGTAGTCCTTTCGATAGAGTCCGGCGCACGTAGTGGATACTGCTAGGGGGAGAACAACTGCCTGCTCAAGTTCGAGTGAGGAAGGAACCTCTGCCACAAGCTGCTCTGTGACGTCCGTATACAGTTGGAAGGCCGCGTTGGCAGGATCGTGGGTCATCAGACCATTACAGTGACTGAGGAACTCGTCAGACTTGATTTCATTTACGTGAAGAGTGCAGGAAAACTCACGCGATAACCCGCTGACCCTTCTTGAATTTGGTCACCCCAGTGCCCACTTCCTCGATGATCCCTGCGGCATCCTGACCCAAGATAAAGGGGTAGGTATTGAGGTACCTGCCGGAGGACCTGTTTGGGCAATTAGTAGAATATTCAACGGTGGAATTGGAGCATGAGGGACGTACTGGATTTTCCAATCGACAGGATTCTTGTACAAGCTGGTTAGCAAGACATCGAAATAGAAGGTAAATCCAGACATACTATGGCAACAGCCGCATTCCTGATGAGCACTTGTCCCTCGGCGGGTTGGGGCTTGGGTTCATCCTTTACGACCAATGGATAGGCTGCAGTGCAAGTGAGCCAAGCGGATTGATTTGCCATTGTCTAGGATGGATGAGATGATGAAGCGAATTCAAAAGACAGACTTGTTTAAATAAGACCATATGATCGGACTTACGAAGTTAATTCCGTATAATCCACATAGTGATGACATCAGTGGATTCTTCAAACTCTGATTTATAATTCAAATTCGGCAGTAGGTATAAAGAAGCTCTCACAAGAATCCTGCTGCTCATCTATCTGATTCCTAAGTTCATTGGTGCTTTGATTGAGACTTTCTGGAGTGTTTGGGTGCTGGTTCTGGCGTACAGATGATAAGATGGGGACTTAGGCTCCTACACAGCGGCTGTAGCTCTTGACCGAACTGCGGTGGGGTATTCTCGTCTGTTCTAGCTTGAGGCACGGTAGGTATGTCTAGTTACATCCACCTCACAGCCGTGGGTTAGCCTTCTGCCCCAGAGCAGCCTTCTGGGTTCGACTGGGGAGCCCAGTCGGGCTCTCATAATCAAACTTGAAATCTTGTTCTAGAGGCCACAGTATTAGCAATCATCGCACAATAAGGCGAACTGGGAGGTTTACCCTTGGCCAATTGCAGCTTCTTCATCTCACGCGGTCCGTTCTCGCCTTCTTCCAAGCCGTTGCACTTCTTTCCTGCCTCGACACCGCGCCATCTCCAGTATGGGGTGAAGCGGTCGGGTTTGCGCTCAAGCTGGTTCTTGACGTACTGTTTACAGTATGGTTAGCTTGGGTACCTCGGCGGGATAGATACGTCAGGACTGACCTTTCCGAGGACGGGGAGGAATTTGAATCCGTGGCCGCTGTGGGCTTTTAGTAAGTCATTCTTACTGAGGATAAGGTCCTGACTTACGAGCCACCAGTGCAAACAAACAACGAGTCGGAGTATCCAGGTACATAGTCGATCACGAACTATGTTCAGTTAGCAATAATCCTTCAGCAAGGATGTGAACTAACTTCATTGTCGATGCTGTCTGTATACCAGCATAGCCTGCTATCTGTGAATCCAATCTCGGCCAATTCAGGGAACAAGCCACCGATAACCTGTTTCATCAGACCAAGCCCGTACAGCGGTACAGTGTCAATGGGATTGGGGCTGAATTTGGTTCGGGGTGTGGAGAGGCGCCTATCAACGCGTTAGCCATGGATAACCATGGATTCGATAACCTACAGGTTCTTCTCTGTCGGGTGGTCTTCGAAGTTTGTGAACTTTGCGTGGTATTAGCGAATGCTCTGTTCCATACAGGACGAACATACCTTTCGAGCACGGAAGCCAAACTTCAGTCGACCGTCCTTGGTGATAGGGAAACCACCCCCTTCGTAGGCACTATCAAAGCGTCAGCTAGCCGAATGGTCCGTGAATAAGGGGGTAAATACCCATCACCTTCACCCTTAATGAATCGCCAGATGGGCATGTTGCTTGGGTGGAACTTCTCCCTGATATCCTTTCGATGTTCAGGGACGTCGACGAACATCAGTGTGCCCATTGTGGCTTCCACGGATCTGTGCGCTTCGGGAACGACCTGCGCAGTCCAGGGACCACAGGCTACGACAACGAGATCAGCGGAGTGACTCTTGCCATCGCGTGTGCGGATCCCTGTCACCTTCTTGCTAAGGCCTGACTGTACGGTGATCAACTGCTCGAGTTCCCCTTGCGGCCTCCCAAGAACGAATTTGACTCCGGCTTTCTCGCACAGATGCCGGGCGTATACACACGCCTATAACGAGTCAGACACGTTGACAATATAACAAGAACAACGGACCTTATCTGCCAGGGTAACTCCCGAGGCCGCATCCAGAAAACCATTAGTAGCTCCGTCCTTGAAGTGGTCGAATAAATGGTACTTCTTCCCCCAGACTGGGGCTAGTCTCTTCGCACGCTCTTCGTCATTGGCATTTCCCTATGCTTGTGTCAGGATGATGACAGTTACTTGTGATAAAGAAGCCTTACCTTGATAAACTGCAAGTCACTGAAGCCCTTGGGCGCTGTCCTCTCTACCCCGGCAAGGCTCGTCTTGTAGAAATCAATCATGTCGGGCCCGTCGGCAAGGTTGTATAGACCGCACACGGTCAAAAGCTCATCCTCGGGAGTGAGCGAAGATGGCAGAGCTGACGGATCACTTTCGCGAATCTCCTTGTTCCACTGCAGCCAGATGTCCCTTGCCTCGAAGGCGAGGTCTTGTGAACTGCAACTGTTAATTGTCATCCAACACTGCTCAAGGTCTGACTTACTGGTCCTTTGTACCATATGTCGCCCGGAAGATCTTGTTAATATCGGCCGAGGCCGAGTCACAACCAGCAGCGGGATTGTAGAAGCTCCTGTCGAAGGGCTGTCGGTCGTAGATGGTAACATTCTTGTAGCCGCTGCGCGATAGCCAGAGGGCCGTGCTGAGACCGAAGACCCCGGCGCCGACGATGATAACGCTAGAGTTAGCAGTTGCCATTTTGATAGTGTATCTAAGGTAGTTATGCCGGAATGGGTGCTTTGTGGTCGTTCTATACTGGGTTTTATTAGGTGATGGGCTCGCAATTGCCGAGATCCTGATATACGACGGCAATTCCGTCCCTCGAATTTCGGGAATTGCGAGACCATTTAACCACTCATGGTTAATCTCTGGATGATCCCCGGGGCCTCCGAATTTGCCCCATCATCGCGTGTATTGGTCCTATCTCCGTGTACACCAGCACACCATCCGCTTGATTCCGATATCATCCTCCAGTTACCCCAGGGCCCAACGTAGTTTCTTTTACGTATTGAATATTGACCTGTTCATTCGGGAGTCTGGGGATTCCCCGGGTTTTACGATCCTGCCAAGTATCACGATGTCAAGGTATGACTCCTTGCTACTGGGAGCTACAGAGATAAAAAGCGGTTGACAATCCAAGATATGCCGATACAGCATACCAACGACTCCAAGGATGACAGCGTCGTAAATAACACCTCAGATAAGACCAGGAACGCGGAAAGACAAGCTTCCCCCTGTGCCACTTGTATCTCGACCCCAGATTCACATATATCGATCCAGATGCAGTCTTCATCGCTATCTCCATCTCGGAACAGCCGAAGCCTTGGCTCTTATCTCCAACAGACTTCTCCGTCATCTACTTTAACATCTACTTCAATGCCCCCAGTCCTTGTTCGTCTGACTCTGGTATATTGAATTTGTCTCATCGAGAATGGGTATCAAAGGCATTCTCGACCGTACCTCCCTTGCGAACTATGGCCGACAGATCAAGGATGCACCGCGCGAGATCATCTTCAGCCCGAGCTTGATCCTGTCGTCCATGATGTATGCGGCGGCGGGTGTCCTTCTAAGTGAGATATATCATGTATCCAAGCTGCCTATCCCTGGCTAACACTCCGACAGCGTGGGATCAAGGGATGGGATCAACCGTTCCCACCCTCCAAGGCTTCCAGGACCACTTTGGCATCAGCTCCGGGTCTGACGCCGGCGCAATCAAGAACTTCGTCTCCCTCGTCTACCTTGGTGATGCCGCCGGGGCTGCTCTGTCCTTCTTCATGAATGACCGTATCGGGCGCCTGTGGTCCTTCCGTCTGTACTGCTCTGTGTGGTTTCTCGGGCAAATCATTGCGATCGCCAGTCCCAACGTGTCCGCACTGTACGCGTCGCGCGTCATAACAGGCCTCGGAATCGGCTCCTTGAGTGTCACCAGTATGGTGTCTATTGTCGAAATCGCGCCTGCTGAGATCCGCGGACTCCTCGCAGCGTGGTTCTCGGTCGGTATGGGCATCGGCCTCATGGTGGCGGACTTCTGTGTCTACGGCGTCCAGCTACACATCAGCCCGAGTAGACTCCAATACCAAGTTGTCTGGTTCTCACCCTGCATCTTCGTCTTCCTCTGGTGTGTAGCCAGTTTCTTCCTCTGCGAGTCTCCCCGCTGGCTTCTGCTGCGCGACCGACATGACGAAGCAGTGCAAACGCTTCTTCGACTTCGACGCCTCCCGGCCGACCATCCGCGAGTGCAGCAGGAGATCCAAGCCATGAACGAGGCCATCCGGTTAGAAACAGAGATTGAGGCCTCCGCCGTGGACGACCACTCTCCATCGAAAGTCGTCAGCATTGCGAAAGAAGTCTTTACCGTCCCGTCAAACCTGCGGCGCCTGCAGCAGGCGTTGGTTCTCTACGTCTTCCCCCAGCTCTCTGGCGGCAACTCTATCACGAACTACTTCATACCTGTCCTTGAGATCGTGGGCGTCTCGGGCGATTCAACTCACCACCTGTTCCTTACCTGCATGTACGCCCTGTCCAAGTTCTTCTTCAGCCTGCTTGCCTCTTTTGTCTTTATCGATGTCCTCGGTCGCAGGAACTCCCTGTTTATCGGTGTTACAATGCAAATGCTATCAGACATCTACATCGGTGTCTACACCAAGGTCGAAGACGAGAACGGTGCTCCCCGCTCCGCAGGCGAAGCGGCTCTCGCAGCGATATTCCTGCACGCGTTCGGATACTCCATTGGTAAGCCATAGCCCAGCCAGTGAGGCTCTCCAGCTAACAGTGCAGGCCTCCTCACTCTGCCCTATGTGTTCGGCGGCGAACTGTGGCCAAACCGCGTCCGGTCGTTTGGGGCAGCGATAACTCAGACCTTCCACTGGCTCTTCCACTATGCCATGACCTACGGACTGCCCGGGCTACTAGACAAGACTAACGACTGGGGCGCATTTATCTTCTTCGCCGCGTGGTGCGCCATTGCCATTTTATATGTGTTCTTGCTGGTACCAGAGATGGCTGGGTACACGGTTGAGGAGATTGATGCCATGTTCAATGGGCCGTGGAGGGTGGCCGGGATTACCAGGGGGGCGAAGCCCAAGGGTTGGAATAGACATGATGTGATTGACGGGAGGGATGTTAAGTGAGTCCTGCTTTCAATATTTACCAAAGTATCGCTGACCGCGTTATGTTATAGCACCCGGAAAGCAGAGAAAGGTGTGAAGGAGTTGGACAGGACTTAGCCCGTGTATATAGACCCGTCCTGAGTGTTCATGATATCAACATAATAAAGCATTCTCGTACTAGGATCTTGCGTCTAACCCAGCCCATTCTCTGCAGCCATCCTTTCGAACTCCAGGCTAGACGAATCCAACCATGGCGTACCACCAGCCCACAAGCCCGCCATTTCTACATCGGGCGTAAATATGCTCGAGATGTCGGGTATCGTCAGTGGTGATGTGTCCAGGCCTAGGACAGCGGACTGGCCTCCTAGGATGGAGTCATACATTGTTTGTATCTCCATCTGTGTCTCGGCTTGGGTTGGGACGAGAGAATTTCCATCCGGTTCTTTCCCAGCCAACGATTGCCAGATACTGCATAAGACTTTAGCACAAGTGCCACCCATAGATAGAGAGCAGGTGCTACGTACCCCATCATCTCTTCCGGTCCACTCCCAACTATGCGATCCAGCAACCTCTTCAGTCCCTGCCTCTGCCCCTCCTCAAACCCCCCAGCACCTGTATATTGGTGATCATTTCGAACAAACTGATTGGAAACTTCCTCAAATAGCTTCAAAAACGTCGACGCGGCGGGTAGTTCGCGCGTGTAGATGGCCAACGCACTCACACAGGCACTGATTGCCTGGTGGGCTCGCCGTGGTGTTAATGCCGTCGGATCGATTGCGAGACATTGCAGCAGTGTTATACCGCAGTAGAAGAAGTGGTAGACTGTGATGAGGTCTGCGTGGGTTTGGGGGTTCAGGCTGAGCGTTTTGGCGCTCTGCATACACATTAATATACGCAATCCTAACAGCGTATGGACGTACCTCGCATGCATCAGCGGCAAATTCACCACACAGTCTAATCAACGCGGGATCAACGGGATTTCCCATCAGCACTGGGCGGATGATGATGAGGATAGCTTGGAGGTACGTCGCCTCGACACGGTCGGGATTCTGCTGAGGGAAGGCTCTCGAGTCCTTGTGCGGTGCGTGCTGTCGCCATTGCCCGAGTTCGGAGAGGAGATGCATTACATCGGCGAAGGACGGTTTTTGCGCGTGTGGTCCGGTGAAGTTGGAGCTAGCAGGTATATTAGTCGAGTGAAGAGCTGGATCAGATGTATTAGGGTTTAATGGCAATGGACGTACACTATTTTCGATCTGATGCGGTAGACCTGGAGATGGTGGAGGGCAGCGGTCATCTATTTCACCGTTAACGCATTCGACTTCCTCGGAGGCTGATAGACGAACTGTCGTGACAGAGCCCTCCTGTTGCGCAGTCTGTCCGGCCGCCTGCAGCCGTTGCAACTCTTGAATCTGAATCTGGTCTGTACATGTGCAATCAATATCAACGGGAACCTGACAAAGGTTAGCAGTGAACGGATCAGTTCAACTCCACAACACACTTCTACATCAATATCGGAATCGCTAATCCCAAATGGTAGCTTCGACAGCATTCCAAGACATCTGTAACAGCCGTCAGATATGCGACCCCCATCGTCCAAGCCACATACCGATCAAAGCAGTACGCACACCAGAAGAACCGTTTTCGAAGCTCAACCGCGTATGGATCTATATCTCTTGACTCTCGCGTATTCACGATGGAGCGGTGGTATCTAAGTCGGATACATAGCCGCAGTGCGAAGCCTACTAGATGCCTGGCCCATGCGTAAGTTGAGGACAATCAGGGAACAGACTAGAGACAAACCAAATTGGAGATTCAGTCTGTATGGGTTAGCCAGCATTCGCTGAGATATTGGAGGTCCTACCGGGGCTCGAAAGTAGTACTGCACGATGCAGAGGAGGGCTTGGACTGTTGCCGAGTCCTGCGAGGCCATCACAGCTGGCAGATAGCATCGGGCGCGTGCGAAGTACTCCTACTATATTTAGATGTGGTTCGTAGGCCGGCAGGGTACCTACTTCGTATGAGTTCTCTGGATTTGGAATCAGGCGAGCACCAATGGCGTATATAATCCAGATAAAAAACGCGCCTGCGAGTGTCAGCACTACCCAGCGCAACCAAGGACAAAGGCAATACCTCTCTGTGCATCGACTGGCGCCTGGGGGGAAATATACGCAATTGCATCTCGATCCCGGTGCCACTCGCGAACGCGAGACCAATCAACGATGCAGTAGCGTGCCTGGGTGTAAAAGTAGACAGTGTCGACCAGAGTGCGAGCGCTCGCACTGGAAGGAAGCGGGGGAAGAGGATCTTCCACCTGTGAAGTAGATGCGTTGCCATGGAGCATATCAAGGACCGTGACGTCAAAGTTCGATGTCTGAGGCACACGCGGGGACTTGAACAGGGCATCAGATCGAACCCCAGAGGCCCCAGAGGCCCCAGTTCCAGTTACATCGCCGGCGACAGGCTGCGAACTCGGCGCCCGTAGCTGCGCTTCTAGGGATTTTATCCGCGCTTCCAGGGTAGCAACGTATCTAATGATTTATTAGTGGTCGGGATTAGTTGAGGCAAAGTACGTACCCATCGCCTCTGAAAACGCCATCTGGGGGGAGGTCGAATTGGCAGTCTACAGCGTACTTAGCAGTGGATCAATGGCGAACTGAACGACCTTACCGGCACGGGATTTAGCGCAAGCGACGCATTTACTGATCTTGTGTTAGCGAAACACGTATAGGCATATCGCAGCTTACCGGTCGGTGTTGGCGCTGGTGTACAGGCATTTAATCTTCTTCCGCTTGCAGCGCTGGCCTGTTCGGGAGTTAACGGTCGCATACAGTATAAAAAAGGATGACATACAAGCATTAGTGCTCCGACGGTGGGAACTGCCCTTTGGCGGCTCTTCCATCGTGCGTTCGATTGTGAGTGAAGAAATGGCGGAATTACCGAGAGGAATTGGAAGAATGACTGACCCGCTGGGATATTATCAATTGGCCTATCACAGCAATGTGTTTATTGGCTAATAAGAGGCCATTATCCAGTTCTGGACGCTTGTATCTGCTCCACATTACATAGGCTGTAGCCTAGGCAGTCTACGGGGCCTACGGGGCCTACGGGGCCTACGGGGCCTACGGCACGCCCCCGGGTACCGGTTAGGGACCACTGTGGACCTGGCCCCAGCTCAAAGATTCAAGGATTCAAAAGTCCGTATACTGTATAGCAATCTAACCTGGGCTGTCCGGGAGATGCATACTGATCTTCTTGAAAGTTGACACACTGTTCCTGGGTTCTGGTTCAGCGATCGGCAAATCTCACACAATGTCTCAGACGATGCTGGATCTGATCGTCGAGTTCACGGAATCCCTCCGGGGTAAACAGGATCTAATGATGCTTTTACTCCACTGAAGGCTTATAGTCTGATCGATGACAAGCCGCCACTTTGCAAATCGCAATATAACAATGTATCAGAGGACGGAGTATCGCGGCCAGTGTATCATTACTTAGGGGCGGCATTCAGGTGTATCCCACGGTATTGCCATGTTTGCTGCATGTTCGCGTACCCCTATCACTTGCATTAAAAAGGCTTGTTACTCTCCTGTGCTGCGCCTCTTCGGTGTCCGACCTTGCAAATGGCATACAATCTGTCCGCAGAGCTGTTCGCCGAATGGGCCATTGGAATTGTCATTGCTGCTACTCGCATTTACACGCGATGCTACATCGACAAGAGGTCCTTGTACTGGGATGATGTATTCCTCATCCTCGGTCTTGTGGGTATTTCCTCTTCGACCTTGTACCAGTACTCATGATGCCTAGATCTTTTGGACGCTGATGACTGTCACTCTACATCTGTGCACCGGTATGTCCGATCGCAACGTATCTTGTTGATTATTAACACCAGTGACAGCTGTCTATACCTCCAATATCGGGTTGAATACCGAAACTGCGCTTCAAGTCCCTGACAGCGAGGTGCACTCTTACACGGTCGGCTCTATATGTGCCTTTGTCGCCTGGCTTGCCTATATCCTGGCAGTCTGGTCGTTCAAGGCTGTCCTCGTCTTTCTCTACACTCGACTTACGTAGGACGCCATGACGCCATGCACTCGTTGCACATGCTAACCCAGACAGACTCGGACTCTGGCAGCATCGGCTGTCTCTCATCGTTGGTGGACTCTGCGTCTGCACCTTTCTCACATCCTTGATCTTCGACCTTACTATATGCCATCCAGTCAGCAAAAATTGGCAGATCAAGCCCTATGCCGGGGGTAGGTATTCCTTTCAATTTCTTGTGGCGTTGCTTATTCAATCCCTAGATGCCTGCACTATTCGTCCTCTCAATTACATCGTTATCGAAGTACTCAGCATTATGTACGCAACCCCCTTCAATCCTCGATCCATCTAGTAACCTTGACTTCATAGAACGGACATTGCAGTCATGTGTGTTCCCATCCCTCTCGTCGTTGTCGCTCGCATTCCTGTCTCCCAAAAGCTCATCCTATTCGGCCTCTTCTGCTCCGGTATCTTCGTGATGATCTGCGCCGTCCTCCGAGCCTACTACTCCGTCACCGAGATCAACACGTTTAGCACAGCCCTGGGGTGGGCCTCGCGCGAATGCTTTGTATCCGTCTTCATCGTCTGTGCTCCCGGCATCAAACCTCTTTTCGCCCGGTTCCGATGGTTCCGAACGAACGCGTCCAGCAACGAGTACTCCAACACAAAGTCCCGAACCAAGGTCTTCTCGACAAAAAACAGCCACAACTTCAATACTCTGATCTCCGCTCACGAACGCGAGCCCTACGAGATGACAACCACGTCAGGATGGAAACGCCGGGACAAGGCATCGTTGGATGAAAGTGAAGAACATATCATTCCGCCGTCTATGGACATTCAAAATGATGAGCAGCATACGGACCCCATGGGGATTCGAGTCACGACAGACGTACACCTCACGCTAGAGGACGAGCGGAGGGCATCAGGACGGTAGGGAATAGGATCATCATCCGCCATTCTCTTGCCCATAACCCGGAGCATAATAGGGATATAAACTGGCCATTTTTATACCTTAATATCTCAACAATAAATGGATATAAAGATATAAGTGGGGTAGTATAATAAGCTTATATAAAATCCATATAGCCTAGTTTCAAAGTAGGAAAAGACTTCTTATATATATAATAGTAGATACGAAAAGTACAGAAAATATATATGTAATTTATATTACCTGGGGAACTACTAACATGCTGTAGACTTGGTAATATCTAGTATTATATCTACTTACCCTCTATACTTTATTTTAGATTCTATTAATACTTTGCTATTAAGATATTAAGGTATAAAAAATGGCTAGTTTATATGCAAGACACGGTAGTCAGCTTACCAGGGGTGGCCAGCTCACCTGGAAATTACGTTAGGGGCTACGAGCCTACGATCTTACTCTGTAGACATATTAGTTTTCTTATAGGTAGTGATTTCTATACTGTTTTTACCTATACTATTATTATGTTTTCGTCTGACCATAGACTATACCTGCGCGCAGTTTTTCAACCTGTTCATGTCTATATATCACTTTTTAAGTTCTATATATACATTAACTGTGGTTCCTTTTCTGCCTCACCTCCCTGAGCAAAGCGAGGGCTTCAGGCTCGTGCCACACCAACGAAACCAGAAATCTATAGAGGTCCCTTGTTACACATGGATAGTATACAGATGATGTCCCTGGCGTCAGAGCTCTTCTCAAGGCGTTCCCTGTTTAAGAAGAGTAAGAAGAGTAAATGCAGCTGGTGGCGTTAAAGCTCGCCTCAACGCGAGCAGCGATGCCGACACAGTTCTCGTTGCCGGCCGGGTTGGCAATGCCAGCGGAGGCCCAGATGCTGTAGGCACTGTCGATGACGTGTTCACCGTCGAAGGCGTTGGGGCAAGCGATCAGGTCGCTGCCATCGAACTGGAGGTGGTTCTGCTTGTTGATGGCCCAGCCGGTGCGCTCACCGTTGCGGGGACCGGAGGCGTTACCAGTCGTGTATCCGATGTTTCCTTGGCCTGTATCGGTTAGCATCATTCGCGGGTCAGGGGAGGTGTCCATACCCATGCCGGACCGGTCAACGTAGAACTCCTGAGACTCAGGGCCATAGAGGAACAGGGCGCCGTTCTTGATATAGAAGGTGGCGAACCCATCATCGGGACCGTAGCAGGCGGCGTCCTGCGTGGGGAGACCAGCGAAAAGGCCGCCATGGGCAGCGTTGAAGCCAGAGTACTGCACAGCATCGCCAGAGCTGATGGCAATGAGGCCGAAGGGTCCAAAGTCGGCGGAGGGGGCGGAAGTGCCGCTAGGGGATGCAGTGCTGCTAGGGGACGCCGTGCTGGTAGGCTGGGCACTTGCGGTCAAGGCCATGGAGGCGGCGGTAGCGAGAACGGTGAACTTCATTGTGATAGTGAAGAGTGAGTAGAATGATTGAGAGATCTGGATGATGATGAGAAGTTCGAGGCCGAATGGACGGATATTTATCTCTGATCAGACTGAGACACGGTGTAGATAAATTGCCCGATTGGGACAAAGTGACGTTAAGTGGATTGTCTAATTTTATATTGACAACGTCAACCCTGACGATCGTTCCACATAGAATCTCTCGGGAATGCCTCACGAGGCTGAATCACACCAGCTTGACTGTTGTTCCCCGTGGATCATACGTCTTTTCTGGTTAGCTATTGGAGATACACAGCCATCAACCCAACCCCCGAAGGCTGAATCACATTAATATGCCACTCTTCGCGCATTCTGGACCTGAGAGGATATCTCCACTATGAGTTCATCCATGTCTAGCCACGTTCGACTACGGAGCAGAATACCTCGATCGGGGCATTTAGACGAATGGTCGACTCAACAGATCCATGCCCGTGCAGATGCCACGGAAAACTCCGGTCATTGCAGCATCGCCTTTCCTATCAAAGTGCAGCTGCCTGTCTGCCAACGCGAATGGACGGCATGTCATGCGTTCAACGGACGTCGAGTATAAATCTCGTACGTGCCTCTTTTTATCCATCATGGTCTTTCTCATCAGCCCGATTGGAAGATAGTGGATGTCGTGCACTATGAGTGGAAGGGAGCGATACTGTCCTTGAGTAATGCAATCGGTTCCATGGTTCTCGCTCAGCGTCGTTTCCAGACATCCATGTTCTAATCTCATTGGCCAGATGGCGTAATAGCTGTGCATCATTATGATCAGATCCGAGTGTCTTTATATATTGCGAAATAGCCGGCTCATCCGATCTTCAACTTCAACATGGTCTACACTCACTACATTGCATCAAAGCCTAGTACCACCGGGGCAAACTGTCCCTATTTTGTCTGGGTGGTCATTTCTCCAAACCGTAACACGGCTGACACGCTCTTTCGCATTCTCCAGGATAACAGGGACAGGTCGCTAAGGGTGCCCGGCGGACATGATAAAGGAATCACAATCACACCTCAAAGGATTGAAAGACTCTCCCCTAAGCTGTGGGTCGTGCAGATTAAAGAGGACCACGAGAATCTGGCATCTCTGGCTACAGCTATCTCTCCCCATACGTGTGACGACGTGGACACGGCGTTGAAGCCAGTTGCAGGGAAGATGTTCTTGCACCGCATGGAAAGTGCCCACTCATCGGGGCCTGTTCCTCTTCCTGAAGTGTGCGACTTTGACCATGACTATATCTCGGGCTATAGCTTTTTCGTTCGACGCCGAGGCTATCCCAACACGTACTGGTATTGCTGCGGAAACCTCATCTGTCTGTCTACCACCAAGCGATCCAGGTTCATCATCACCATTGCCGACGAGAGCAACAGAAAGCGCTCCTCAGGCACAATGACTCCGATGCTAGATAACGACCAAGTCATGATCGAATGGATAGATATGCATGGAAGCAAACAGGTCGGTCTTGATGTCAATGACTGGCTGACGGTCAAGGCGAACAGCCCCAAGACCTTCCGATATTCTGACTTTGAAGGCCGATTCCATATGGGAAACGAAGGGACCTTTGACCATCCAGACCCATCCAGGCTAGGAACAACACTGGATGCAGTATGTTGGTCCGCTCAACAGGTCTTCCAGGACAGCTTTGAACTTTGCTACGGCGTTGCGCCACAGGACTAGACATTCAATGCTGCATCTATTATTCCGCAATACACTTGATCCAGTTCTCGTACGTAACTCTAATCTTGAATCTGGTTGACAGTCCACTTGGCCTCGTCCCCAAGGTCCCCCATGTCAGCCCACACGCTCTTTTTCCCACTTCTTGGACCAGTCAGGGCGTGTTTCTTGATTCAGATACAAGCTTCCTTTGCCGCGACAAGCTTTGAATCTCCGTAGCCAAGGAGACGGCCTCGTAGAAAGACCCATATTGGTTCGATATCAGGCAACAACGAATGGCAATGGCACCTCTCGATAGTGAATCGGGCCAAAATGCCGAGTGTTCAAGCTTTGCTAGACACAAGGTACTCATCTCATCTCCAGTGGTCCTCTCACCTGAAAAAAGTCTTCTATAAGAATGCAATGGCCTCGCGTCTCGTCCCATGAGAATCCTATCAAACAATTCCTTCCTCAAGATGTCGTTCAACCCTCACTCCGTGGATCTGGACACTGCGGATCCCCGTGAGATTACCTGTTACCTCAATGCAGGAGAGAATGACTACGATGGCCGACTCGGTGCGCGTGTCTCCGCCATCTTCGTGATCCTTATTATCTCTACCGCTGTCACTGTCTTCCCTGTGTTGGCTAAGCGCATCCCACACCTGCATATTCCTCTCTATGTCTACCTCTTTGCTCGATACTTCGGTGCCGGTGTTATCATCGCCACTGCCTTTATCCATCTTCTCGACCCCGCGTACGATGAGATCGGCCCTGCTAGTTGCGTGGGCATGACTGGTCACTGGGCCGACTACTCTTGGTGCCCGGCCATCGTGCTCACCTCCGTCATGAGCATCTTCCTCCTGGACTTCGGCGCTGAGCGGTATGTTGAGGTCAAATACGGGGTGTGTCGTGAGGATCCGGAAAGATTCATAACCAGCGCGGCGAACAACGAGGAGGCTGTTGGCATAGCTGCTGAAACCCATGTCAAGAAGTCCGACAACGAGATCGAGGCCCAGTCCATTAATTCCGGCTTCATCGAGCGATCCTTCAAGCAACAGATCGCTGCCTTCTTGATCCTCGAATTTGGCGTCATCTTCCACTCGGTGATCATCGGTCTGAACCTCGGAGTCACTGGCGAAGAATTCTCAACCCTCTATCCTGTTCTTGTCTTCCACCAGTCCTTCGAGGGCCTGGGTATCGGGGCGAGAATGTCGGCCATCCCCTTCCGCAAGGGCAGTTGGCTCCCCTGGATCCTATGCGCCCTGTACGGACTGACCACCCCGATTTCCATTGCCATCGGCCTCGGGGTTCGCACGACGTATAACTCGGGATCGTACACGGCGAATGTGGTCTCGGGCGTGCTGGATGCCATCTCTGCAGGTATTCTGGTCTACACCGGGCTTGTCGAACTGCTTGCCCGGGACTTCCTGTTTGATCCCCACCGCACCCAGGATAGCAAGCGACTGGTTTTCATGGTCATCTCCATGCTGTTGGGCACCGGAATCATGGCCCTACTTGGTAAATGGGCTTGATTGACGGTCCATTTAGCTGTTCGATCCTGGTCAAAACGACGAAGGTCCTCGGATCTTGCGGATGCTCTTCTCAGGTGTTCATAATCTCACATGTTTCTTTCTCAATACCTTTTAAATTGATAGTTTCGTTAATACAAAGATTCCTTCTGTCTCTCGTCAATGTTGCAATAGCCAGACTACGTATACCGACTCCCAGACCGTTCGACCAAATTGTTCATAGATGAAGAATCCGGAAGGTCTCCATCGTTCTTGGCCACAGCTCGCCGACGAGCGACCGGGGGTTCTTGTGGTCCTGGACGCTGCTTCTTCGAGACTGATGATAGATGAATGGAAGACATATAACTGCCGAGTGTCCCAGTGACATGTTTCAGCCATACTGCTTTCAATGAAGGGGCATTTGCCGCCATGATGGCCACATTCAATTCGACGGCTGAGATGATCACCATCTCACCCAGGATATATGTGAAGTCCGGATTCACTGCAAAGGCGTGAAGGACGATGATGCGAAGACACGAGACTATGACTGCCACGCCCCCGACTGATACCACGGCAATGACACTGAGACGGCGCGAGAGGCTCGCTTGCATGTTCCATAGTGGTTTGATGGGGAGGCCGAGGATAATGAAATCGGTGAGGATGTTCTATTAGTGAGAATTCATGTCAGTACTCGTTCAAAGCTGGTACTGCATATACCCACCAGGGACACCGGGACGTAATAAGTGATAGAGGTCGAGAGGCATGTGGCATCGGGATACGCCGCGCTGTTCCAAAAAGCAGCCAATGGCCGGCACTGAAGACAGTATAATAGCCACAAAGCAATCGTAATGAGGAGGTTGAGTACCAGTGTGGCATAGACACTGTATATGAAGGTTGTTTTACTCGCGAGCCGGAGGTAGAAGAGTAGAAAGCCAGTTTTGATGATGAATTGCATCCAGATGTAGAGGATTTCTTCAGCAAACAGGAGCTGTCCAGAACGCTGCGTCAGTGACAATCCATCCAAGAGAGTGAAGGTCTCGATACCTTGAGTAAAGTGGGCATGTCCTCCTCGTTTACAACCCCTATGTGTCTATTCATTGCCTGTCGTTAGCGAGACACCTCTCCAGACGTCAATGAGCTCACAATCCGCCACCGTAGTATAGAAAGGTGCAGAACAGCCCTTGCTGAGCTGTGTTAGAACACTATGATCCCGGTTAGAATTGTCCATAGGCACAATTGAGGAATAAACATACAAAGACCATCAACATCCACCAGTCGTCCCTCCCAAAGCTGTTGATAATCCATTTTCTCGAGTACATGCGCAGTGCAGTACTGATCAAGGCCAGGCCGTAGAACAGGAACGATACCGCGTAGGCCGTCGGCTGCAGAGATTCAAACATCGTCAAGGACCTGGCAGGGTAAGAGTCGACATGAAGACAATATTGGGGAATCCCTGCAGATGGTACATAGAACAATATAAGCAAAAACTGCCAGGGGATACGTGAATCAACGGCCATGTTTCGGCCCCAAACTGCCGTCAGACTAAATCCATCGCGCCACGCCACTTGCTCATGCGCCCAATCGTCGTCTCGGAAGATAAGCAGATCTTTTCATGACGGGATCCATCCGGGGATCCTGAAGTGGATAAAGCGGCCTGATTCCCCTTCGTTTGTGTTCAATTGCTAACACAAAGTACGGCACGATGGGCGCAATCACCACGCTCGTCTCCCTGCTGAACCCCGATGCGTCTCAGATACTCTTCACATTCCTGATACTGGGAATAGCTTTTCATCAGTGCATCAGGACGACTGAAATCGACAATCGGCTCGGCCTTCTGCTGGCGCTCTACTCGGCAGCGTTGCTGTTGTTGTACGTCAGTCATGTTGTCGCCTTTTCCCTCGGATGCTTCCAAGCTGTAGGAACCACAGCTTTGGCCTCGTTCTCCTTTAACCTCGGACTCACGGCGAGTATCCTCCTCTATCGGGCCTTCTTCCACCGTCTCCATCGCTTTCCTGGGCCATGGATGGCCAAGGTGACCAAACTATCCAGCGCAGTCCGCTCGCTGGAGCGCACCCAATACCATCTTGACCTTGAAACTATGCATCGCCAGTATGGGGATTTTGTGCGTACGGGGCCTCGCGAGATCTCAATCAACCGATCTTCTGCCATTCAGGCGATCAGCGGATCGCAGTCGCCCTGCACCAAGTCGACCTGGTACAGCCATGTCTCCGATGACAAGACACAGATTTCTCTCAACTCGACACGCGATCCCGATGTCCATCGTCGCCGTCGCAAAGCATGGGATCGTGGCTTTAGCATGAAGGGTTAGTCTAATGCCTCTAGTCGTTGTTCTCGCTGACAATGACCAGCCTTATCCACATACGAGCCCCGAGTTCACCACAAAGTGGATGTCCTTGTATCCCAGATCCGATCCCGCCTCGAACAACCTCTAGACATATCGCGGTGGATTATGTACTTTGCCTTTGACGTGATGGGCATGGTCGGCTTCTCCAAAGACTTTCGCCAGCTGGAGGAAGCTACAGAGCATGCTGCTATCAAGGAGCTCCATGGACAAATGTTAATTCTCGGGGTCTTGAAGCCTGTCCCTTGGATCCTGACGATTCTGGGTGGTATTCAGGGCTTGGTCGCCAATTATGGGCAGTTCATGACGTACTGTAAGGATCGCATTGCTGAGAAAAAGGCTGTAAGTGTCTTGACATGGGCCTCGCTGTCATTTACTAATTTGTTTCGGGGCCAGGAATGGAAGTTATCGGAGAGTAAAGTCCCCCAAGATGTCGTTTCGTGGCTGTTGAAGGCTGCTGAGGAGGAAGACCAGTCGGCGCCACCAGGAGAACAGGCTCTGAATGAGGATGGCCGCTTGATGATTATCACAGGAAGGTAAGTGATTCCATCTCCTACGACCGGCTTCATACTCACTTCTCAAGCGACACCTCGGGGGTGGCTATGGCGAATGCATTCTACTATCTGGCAACACATCCCAGGGTGTATAAAAAGCTGCAGGAAGAACTTGACAGCGCTCTCCCAGACTTCACCAACGAACGGCTCCGTCGGATCCCATACCTTGAAGCTGTTATCAATGAGACCCTCCGTCTCAAGCCAGCCGTCCCAAGTGGGCAGCCTAGATTGACTCCTCCAGAGGGACTCCAGATCGACGATGTTTGGATTCCAGGAGACACCATCGTTGTCATACCACAATATGTCATTCAGCGAGACGAGCGGAATTTTCCATCCGCGGACAAATTCATACCTGAACGCTGGATCGACCAGGAGAAGCTGCTCCTACATGAAGAAGCCTTTTTTCCATTTCAAATAGGTAGACCTCTCTCATATCACCCGATTGGTGTCGCTCTAACAGGTTGTAGGACGGT
The DNA here is from genome assembly GCA_027569205.1 of Aspergillus kassunensis. Taxonomy (NCBI): domain Eukaryota; kingdom Fungi; phylum Ascomycota; class Eurotiomycetes; order Eurotiales; family Aspergillaceae; genus Aspergillus; species Aspergillus kassunensis. Next base: position 139,545 of record JAPDEQ010000059.1, read on the forward strand.
ATGGCTGCGTTGGAAAGCAATTTGCCCTCATGGAGATGCGCGTCGTGCTGGCACGGATTGCCTCTGAGTTCGACATCTCCCTCGCACCTGGTGAGGACGGTGTTACATTTGATCAGGACGCGAAAGATACCTTTACCTTTACTGTAGGGCCTTTGATGTTGAAGTTTGAGCCCCGGAAGTTATAAGTGGCAGCATGTATATGATAATGAAGCTTCGTCTGTCATACAATGGGAGTAGAATACATCATTGTACAACCACATCCTCTCCACCAAACTCCCCCGATCGCAATATCGTCAACAAGTCTTTTTCAACAATTTCCTGCTTCTTGGCCTCCAGCTCATCGACATCCCAGTTCACCGTCATGCTCCGCCCTGAAAGGAACGCCCTGTCCCCACTGGCGAGCCACACTCCTGTTCCGCCAACAAGCTGTGGTGTATCTCCGACGAATGGCGCCAGGAATGGAAGGCTGTTCCCCATGTCCGTTGCAACAATCCCGGGATCAAGGCTGACGGAGATCACGGTCGGATGCTCGGCGTGCAGGTATGCAGTATATCTGGTCACCGCGAGCTTGGCCATTGAATAGGACGCCATGCCAGGAGTGACGCTGAGGGCAGCTGCTGAAGTTAGATTGATGATAGTTGTTGGTGCTGGCTCAGGGCCGATCTTGCTCAGGAAAGCTTTTGTGACGACAAATGTTCCTTTCACATTCACTTCCTATCGCATTGTCAGATGAATCATGGAACCTCTTTTCAGGCGGGCGCGCCAACCTGCGTCCTCCACCAAGACTCGACGTCGGTCTCAACCGTTGAAGCTAAAGAATTCACGACGCCTGCATTGTTGACAAGCACCTGAGGGACTCCGAGGCGCGCCACGATCTCATCAAATGCCTTGAACACATTGGCGGCGTCTGTGACATCAAGTGCTGCGCAATACACCTGCGTATTCGGATTGATTTCCTTGATGAGCTTCTCTGTTTCCGCGAGTCCATCGGCAGAGCGTCCAATAAGTGCGATGGCTTTTGCATTGGCACGGGCGAATGAAGCGGCGAATGCCTGCTGCCCGAGACCACGACTCGCACCGGTAATGACGACGACCTTGCCGGCCTGCGAGAGCTCAGGTCGAGTCGGGTCAATGGCGGGATAGACATCGCGATGGTTCAGTTTGGTAAAGGCATTGAGCTTGACAACAAAATTGCGGTCCATGGTCAATGGATGGTCGGTGGAGATGGGGATGGGGTCAATTAAGAGCGGATGGGTCTTCTTTATATATTCCTTGTACTAACAGACGCTAAATTCTCATCTTTTGGAGGTGTCTCGAATGGCCGGAATCGGAGAGCTACACAGCCTCCCAGTCCATCGCATCGACGATAAAGTCCCAGTCCATACTATGGTCGCGACTCTTGTCGTTGGAGTCATGTTCAGCTGCATGGGCCTCAGCTAACCGGTAGCCATCTTCGAGGCCGTCAAAAACCGCCGCCAGGATTTTCTCGAGGTCGTAACTGCCCAAAGGCATCACCTTCTCTTCCCCGGGCGCATCCGCCGTCTTCCATCGGTTGCGCAACTCTTTTGCTTTCTTCAGCTGCGCGTATCGGTCCCCGGAGCCGAGAGCAGACTGCAATGGACTCGTTTTTGCCTGTAGAGCTTCCAACACGTTCGCATGATACCGATGCACCCCTTGGTATTGATTCTTGGACGTCGCCGTAACGGTGATGGCGAAAACTCCCAGTAGATGGACCAGCGCTCGCTCCAACAACGCGTAGTATTCGTGAAAATCCAGTTTGAACATGATCTCAGCGTATGCGACGTCAAACCCCCGGTCGGCAGGCAGAGTCGCGAGACGGTACGCTTCGGCCAGAAAGGGGAGTTTCCATCGTAACCGTGCCACAATCTTCATGAATCGTTCCAGCTCTTCAACGGGGGAGAGGTGATTGTGTCCTCGATCCGGAGATGACTGCGTCTTATATTCATTTGATGTGGGCGCCCAACGCGACCGTTGTAAAGATGACATTGTTGTTTGTGGGAAGTTGCGTGCGGTCTAAGAATAACAACAAAAGTTAAGAAACCCCAGCCACTGTGGCGCCTACCCAGTCTTCATTTACAGAACACAGTGTCATTCATGTTTTGATTCTCTAAATTGCGAATTATCCCTCTACGGAGTACTTCTAGGTAGTGAATGTGCTGGTTGGTATTCCATCTCACGTCGCAGAAATATATATCAGACCCGATGATTCCGTACACTCAACGCAATCATGGACCCTGCCAGACAACACACCAACGAGACGACTGTCAATTAGCACATTTCATCTTCAGGCTTGCACCAAGAAAACTTACTATACGCGTGCTTCAAACCAGCAACATAACAGCCCACTACTATCTCACGAAGAGACCCGGTCAGCCCTCCGATACATTCAATGTCCGACAGAGCACGGTGAATGATCTACTACAAGTCAGTACCGTTCACCACTGATAGAGAGAATCCGACCTTTCGTGCATCTGGCCCTTGCACTCGGGTCTGTAACTGCCTCTTGAACTCCGAACCCAGCACCGTGTAGGAAGTTGTGACCCCCGCCGTCATAGCAAAGCTGATCAAGAGAAGATACCCTCCAGTGGCCATCGCAATCTCCTGTGGCTCCAGAAACGCCGTCATACTTACAAAGGCCGCCGAGGAACAGAATCCAGAGCCCAACCCGCCAAAGACAATATAAAAAGACTCCCAGAGCCCGGTGTTGCCGTTCCAACGGAGATACTGCAGCAGATACGCAATGCCCGAGACAAGCCCCGAGATGACAAGGATCGGCTTGTAGTTTCCAGTCCGTCGGATGAAGAATCCTGCGGCGAGGCCTCCCACGGTGTTCCCGAGTACCGCAGGGATCAAATGAGCTCCTGAAAGAGCACTGGATGCTCGAGCGGTTACCTGGAAGTAGAGTGGCACCGTGAACATCATCCCAACCTGAGCACCAACCTGCAAGCAACTGATCAGGTAGCTCGTCGCGATATTCGGACGTTTGAGGATCTTCAGCTCGAAGATCGGTTCCGTTGCCACGAACAGCTCCGTATACACGAATAGTGCGAGAGTGACGACGCCACCACCAGCAAGTCCAAGCGTGGGTAAAGACAGCCAAGGGAATAGCTTCCCCCCCTGGTCGAGTAGCAGAATGACTGTCGCGACACTTATGCCGAGCAAAAATGCACCCCGAAAGTCAATACGGCGGATGCTGGACCGACCATCCGAGTCTGGAAGAGGACGATGGACGAGCTTCAGTTGGATGCCGACGAGGATCGCAGCGAGCCCGAGTAACGGAACCTGGAGAAGAAATGCCCATCGCCAGCCGATCGTATCGGTCAAGACGCCGCCAACTGGTCCTCCAATACTGCGGCCTAAGGTCATGGAGACATTGACGTATGCACGCCATTTAGCAACCTCTCGCTTGGAGACTATGTCTGAAGAGACTTAGCGAGGTTCATCCAGAGCTCCAAGAAACGTACCGCTGATGATTATGGAGCTCATGGTCATTACTCCAGCGCCTCCAATGCCGCTGACACCTCGACCGAAGATGACCATCCATATCCCCGTTCCGAGGCCGCTGGACGTTTCGCATTAGCTGGAACTGGAGGTTGAGTCTACAGGTACTGTACTCACCACACAATGCAGCCGAGGGCGAGGAAGAAGTAGGACATGAGCAGGACTGGTTTCCGGCCGTAGATGTCACTCAGTTTGCCTGACTGTATCATGTCAGAACAATCCAATCCGGTCAAGAAGAGGTGACAAACCATAGGCTGGGCAACGCAGATACCGAGGGTATACCCGGTAGACAACCAAGCAGCTCCCTGAAGATGGTTGAACTCAGACGAGATGAGACCGGTAGCGGTCATGATGAGCGTGGCATCGGCATTGGAGATGAACTCGCCTATGTTGATTAGTATACAGATGTTGTGTCGTATGCACGTTATGCGTACCGAGAAGGAGTACGGCGATGATGCTTCCCACACTGGCCAGGGCTTTGACCAGTGGCTCTACCGGAGTTTGACGGACTGCGTCGCTCTCTTCATCTACGATAGCATGACTGGTTTGCACCTGCTTTGTTGAATCCGCAGGGACGGTCTGATATGCCTGAGACTCGATATGGCCCGGGTTCAACGGCGTCGTCTCGTCCGGGGAGACCATCTTTGCTACTCAAAGGAGCGTCGGATTCTGCATCGAGAAAGCCATGATATTTAGAGATAAGACCCTGAGTCACAGCAGGATGTGAAGCACGCAATTTGGAGGAAGCATGACATTATACTCAGTATACTCCGTTGACAGGGATGTTCAATCGACCCTAAAATGGCGTCATATCGATCTAATTTCAAGGTGGACCATAGGAATAGAAATTAAAATAGCTTCATCTAGCTGCAGGATCCAACTTCTTCATCCACACAACACCATGAAATTCTCAACATTGGGGGCCGTTTATGGCTTCCTGCTCGCGGCCAATGCGGCCAGCTTCAGCTTCCCCTCTGAATCGCTACAGCAAATCCTCAGTCCGTCGGAGAAGACAACAAGCCAGCCGAACTTCATCTTCATCATCACCGATGACCAGGACCTCAAGCTGAATTCAATCGATTACATGCCCTTGACATTGAAGCATCTGAAGCAACAAGGGACATCTTTCAGCAATCATTTCGTGACAACCGCGCTCTGCTGCCCCTCACGCGTCAGCCTGTGGACAGGGCGACAAGCCCACAACACGAACGTCACAGACGTTAGTCCACCATACGGTATGTCTTCACCTTATCCTTGCGATCGAATCTAACGATGCTATAGGCGGATATCCGAAGTTCGTTGATCGAGGGTTCAACGATAATTTTCTTCCTGTGTGGCTGCAAAACGCGGGATACGACACGTTCTACACGGGGAAGTTATTCAATGCCCACACGGTCAATAACTATCACAGCCCTCATGTAAATGGCTTCACCGGCTCTGACTTCCTCCTGGATCCGTTCACCTACTCGTATCTCAATTCAACGTACCAGAGAAATCATGACGAGCCGGTCAGCTACGAAGGCCGACATACCGTCGAGGTCATCACCGAGAAAGCCCTGGGATTCCTGGAAGATGGCCTTGACAGTGATCGCCCATTCTTCTTAACTGTTGCCCCGGTCGCTCCTCATTCAAACGTGGATGTAAGCGCTATTGGGAGCGATATTCCCACTGTCATGACGGAGCCCATTCCGTTAGATCGCCACAGATCCTTGTTCGAGGGGGTGAAAATCCCAAGAACAGATCACTTCAACCCAGACGAGGTATTATTGCTATCGAACAGTGATTATTCAATTCTGACAATGCACAGCCTAGCGGAGTAAACTGGATCAAGAATCTTCCTCAACAGGACGAGTCCACCATTGAATATCACGATCACTTCTACCGTCAGCGACTGCGAGCGCTACAGGGCGTGGATGAACTCGTTGATGCCCTGGTCACACGTCTTGAAGCGAGTAGTAAACTGGACAATACATATATCGTCTACACATCCGATAACGGCTATCATATTGGGCAGCATCGCCTTCCTCCGGGCAAGACCTGTGGCTTCGAAGAAGACATCCGCGTGCCACTGCTCATCAGAGGACCGGGCATCCCGAAGAATGAGGTCGAGCAAGCTGTCACTACCCATATCGATCTTGCACCGACTATCTTCGACCTGGCTCAAATTCCACTTCGCAAAGACTTTGACGGGACGCCAATCCCGCTTCCCAGCAGCTCGGATTCCGTTCATCCACGCCATGAACATGTCACTGTTGAGTATTGGGGCCTCAGCTACCTAGAGGGAGCGAAGGGGTTTTTAAGTATGTCTCTGAGCATTGAAATAGACGAACTTGAGGCTGACTGGTAGAAGGCAACCCAGATCATACTCCTTACGTCTTGAACAACACCTACAAGTCAGTTCGGATTATCGGAGAGGGATACAATCTCTACTACTCTGTCTGGTGTAATAACGAGCATGAGCTCTACGATCTAACGGTCAGTTACACATCATCCTACCAGAATATCTGGATACTAACGGCTAGTTTAGACGGACCCGTACCAGCTAAACAACCTGTACTCCACATCAGGCACACAGGATAACGTGCAGATATTCGGATATAGTCTCTCGCAAGTGGCCACGAGACTAGATTCTGTCCTTCTGGTTCTCAAGTCATGCAAAGGCGCGACCTGTATCAAGCCATGGGATGTGTTGCATCCCGACGGATCCGTTGGAGATCTAGAAGATGCACTGGATCCGACGTATGATCTATTCTACGCCGACCAGGCTAGAGTCTCGTTTGATCGCTGCGAGCGCGGATATATCCCTGAATCGGAGGGGCCGCAGGATGTTTTGCCGTACTCCAGATACGGTCTGAGCTGGGATGCATGGGCGTAACCCGGCTTGATAAATGTATGATAAATAACTTGAGTGATATTAGTGCCATTATTCAACCACGAGTAGATGAACGACCTAACGGTTACCTGCCAACACCTTTGTAGAATAATCATCATCGTTCGAGTCCGGGGACCACCGTGAAACCGAACACACCATACAGCATTGACCCCCACAGCTGTCGTTTAGTCTGGAGACTGCAAGCCGAAGCTCCACAGGTTAGTCCCATACCTCGCCAGACGCTTAACGAGTCAAGCTCTAGACCTAGCATCGGGTTGGTGGCTAAGCGAGTGGCTCTGATTGCGCCATAGCGCCTTCTATTGTCGACAACGGCAAAACATGGCCTGGAGTATGCCCGAGGGAGTCGTAATCTCTGATAACGGAGAATTCGTTTAGGAAATATGGACTCCTCAGTGGGACAAGAAAAACCTATAAAGAGTTGTAGCGCCATATCTACGTCGCATAATTGAATATTGTACTACAAGAGCAGGGCACTTCGTTTGCGCCTAAACTTCAATGACTTCATTCACGGAAAAGCCGGTATTTGACCTGGATGTAGTGGACGGAGAGAAGAATGGTCTTCCCTTAGAGAGCACTGGGAGTGACTTGGATATCACACCTGTTGTCAAGGATTGGGATGACAAGGAGGAAAAGAAGCTGAGGTTCAAGTATGTCGTCCAATCGCTGCCCCATGGTTCTCTTTCTAATTGCACCAGGATCGACACAATCCTTATACCCATCCTCGGCTTTGCCTTCTTCGCCCTCCAGATCGATCGGGGAAACATCAGCGCCGCCTTGACATCGACCATCACCGAAGACCTCAACATCACAACAAACCAGATCAACATCGGTACACAGCTGCTTTCTGCCGGTATTGTCATCAGCGAGATCCCGTCGAACATTATCCTCCAACGCGTTGGTCCACAAAGATGGTTGTCGGTTCAGATATTCGCGTGGGGGTTGGTAGCCACATGTCAAGCCTTCGTTCAGTCGTACCCTGCATACCTTGTGACTAGGTTCTTGCTTGGTCTTCTAGAAGGTGGCTTTATTCCAGGAGCATTGTACTACCTCTCGACGTGGTACAAGAAAGAAGAGACAAGTCTTCGGGTCACCCTCTTCTTCTTCGGGCAGATGTTCTCAGGCGCTACATCCAGTTTAATTTCAGCCGGACTGTTGACATTGTCTGGCAAGCGTGGCCTTGCTGGCTGGCGGTGGATCTTCCTTGGTGAGTTCCAGACAAGGCTCTAAAGACAAGTCACTAACGATAATCGCAGTTGAGGGAGTCATAACCCTCACCATCGGCATCTTCTTCATTCTCCTCGTCCCACCAAAGGCTGGCGACGGTCGACCTCTCATCAGCGGTGGGCGCTGGAGCTACTTCACCGAGCGAGAATCCCACATTGCCATCCAACGTGTGTTACTTGACGATCCACAAAAGGCCACCGGTCACATTAAGATTACAGGGCGGGATATCTGGAACACTATACGCCAGCCGCGGATCATCCAACACTTCTTCATTACCTTGGTCGCCATGTCCGGATTCCAGGGGCTTACTCAGTACACACCCAGCATGATCAAGTCATTCGGCTTCAGCGCCGTACGAGCAAACGCATTAGCGTCTGTGCCGGTGTACTGTGGTATGGTTTGGATTCTGATTCTGTCGTATCTCAGGTATGCCTCATCCGACACTCGCTTTTGATGAATCATTTCCTAACTCAATGCAGCGACAAACTCGGTCACCGAGGTCCATTCGTTCTCATCGCTATCACATGGAACGTTATCTCTTATGCCTGTCTCCGTGTTTCTCCCGCCACTGCGTCAGAGTGGCATCGGTATGGGGTCATTGCCGTTGCCAATGTCTCCTACGCTAGTATGCAGTAAGTGATCACCGAGTTCGGAACTCTTCCATACCTTGTCGCTAACCCAATCTCGCGCAGCGTCCTGAATGTCGGCTGGTTGTCCGTCTATTGCAAGTCACCGCAAGAGCGCAGTATTGCCATGGCGTGAGTACTCATTGTCGTCCTCGTCCCAATGGAAACGCTAACATTATAACAGACTGGTAGTCATGGCGGCCAATTGTGCAGGAATCTCCGGATCCCAGATCTTCCGAACGGAGGATAAACCTCTTTATCATAATGGGCTGACAGCCATCTGTGCTCTGGCTGCGGCATCGTGGGTCCTGTGTCTCGCGCTGAATCTGCAGTCTTACGTTGGACAACGGAAGCGGAAAACGAAGGAAGGCACCGAAGCTGGGGATGTCTGAGTCGCATATCGAATGCGGAATAAGGACCGTAAGCCCATTTAGATACACTTGAATTCATGAATGGTCATTTCCAAATCGTGTCCAGTAGGCCTCGGTATAGACCTGGTTTGCTCCATAACATCAAAGGGGAATATACGATCAATTGGACATGCTATTTGCAGCCAGGTACCAATCGGTCGGTATCGCAAACCATTATAGCTCATCTTTGGGGACGCCCTCAATCTCAACCAATTCCGTCTCGAAGATCAGAGTCGCACCGCCAGGAATCGGGCCAACACCACGGTCGCCGTATCCGTACTCAGGGGGAATCGTCAAGGTCCTCTTCTCGCCAACGCACATATCCAGTAGTCCCTCATCCCACCTGCACAACATTAGCGAAGCCCAAGCCAAACGCGACCGTCCCTCAGGTCACATTGAAGGAACCTACCCCTTGATCACCCGGCCTCCACCGAGGGGAAACTTGAACGGCTTGCCCCGGTTATAGCTAGCATCAAACTCGGATCCATCGGCAGCGAGAGTGCCCCGGTAGTGCATCTGCACGGTGTCGCCCTTTGCGGTCTTGCGGGTGCATTCGACGGCGTGGGTGGTTTCGATGCCGAGTTCGGCGGCTTGGGATAGGCCGGTAAGGCCAAGGGTGAAAACGGTAACAAGGGAGGGGAGACGCATTTCGACGGTTGGAGGATTGAGTTGTTGAGAGGGAGTTGGAGTTGTTGTGTCTGGAGTAGAGGGAGTTGGGAGTGGGTGAGTGTATGAGAAGAGGAGTTGAGTGAATGTAAACGTGTCATTAGAAATATGACTAAGCTGTGCATTTATGCTGCTTCTATGTAATTATGCACATCAACAGTATACGAGTTACTATATTTAATAATACAAACGAGGACCAAATGACTGTATCTCATCCCAAGAAATCTACGCCTTCGCCTTCTTACTAGGCACACGGAACAGCTTATAGAAAGCAATGGCTCCCATGATGTTGACAATAATGTAAACCCACAAGAGCCCAAAATCCCTCCATCGATTCGAGAACTCAATATGGAGACCTCCGAGGTATTGGTTGGTGTACTCCAAGGAGCAGAAGTTGCACTGCTCGCTTCCACGAGCATCAGGGTTAAGCAAGTAACCGCCATTGGCAGACCGATACGCGTGCATGTAGTCGTCACAGCTCGTTCCCGGCGGCGCTGAGAATGATAGGACTTCATTGTCGGCGCAGTGCATCGGAGCATCGCCAAGGCTGGAAGAAAGCATGGACGAGACGAGGTATGTGAAAGGGTTGACCCGGTACATGAAGATCCAGAACCCTGGGAGAGTATCGGGGCCTGCAAGGACGCCGCAGAAAGCGTACATCATGATGAACAGGACATTGCAACAGGCCGATGCGATGTCCGCGCTATCCATGCCCGCAATAAGCATGTGAGCAAATGAGCTGGCGAATAGGAAGGCCGCCCATATGACGAGCATAGTCAGGGTGCTTCTGTAGTGGACTGTGTCGGTATATTCGGCGTTCTGATATAGGCCTATAGGGTAGAACCAAACGAGGTAGCAGAATATGGACATAATCTAGAGTTATTAGTAACGTACAGAGCAAGAAATGCTGAAACGTACTGTATTCCACGCAAATTCAACGGCAATATTTGATAGAATGAATGCTTGCCACGCATACGTCTTGGACTGGCGTTCGCGAGACTCGTAGAGAGTTCGCTGTGTGACGAACGATGGGATGATTTGGATGATGAGTTGGACAATCACGAAGAGAAAGATAAAAACACCAAACATCTGGTTCTGTAACCCCTGCTGAGTATTGTTTGCTTTGAAGAACGAGAAGCCGATGAAGAGCGCCTGTCACACTGTTAGACCAACCAACTTTCGAGCAGACGAGACACTTACGCAGCCAACGGTGAGCAATATCTTGGAGTAAATATAGGACGGTGAGCGCCAGTACTGCTGAAAGACACGACGTCCAACCTGAAGCAGCTGGTCAGAGAACGGTGCTGCGAATTCCGAATGACTCGTTTTGTCATTTGGATCTGAAGCAAACGATGGCTGGTTGGCCAGCTCTCGGAGTGTACCAAGTTCAGCTCGCACTTCCTGGTATTCACTGCTAGTCCTCCATACTGCAGGCCAGTCGATCTCGGTTTGTGCCCCCGGTGCAGCCCCGATAACCTCAAGCATGTGCTCTGCTGGGTTGCTCCCAGGCGGGCAGGGAGAGCCGCCATTGCGCACGAAATAATCCATGAGAGTCCTTGATCCTTGCCCAACCTCACCGAAATAGACAGTCTTGCCCCCCTTGGCGAGAAGAAGAAGTCTATCGAAGCGTTGGAATAACATGGCGGAAGGCTGATGAATGGTACAAAGAATCGCTTGGCCGTTCTTGGTCAATGTCTCCATAAGGTTGCAAATCGACCATGAGGTTTGACTGTCTAGGCCAGAGGTAGGTTCGTCGAGAAAGAGCAGAAGCTTGGGACGAGCGGCCAACTCGACACCGATAGTCAGGCGTTTTCGCTGTTCCACGTTGAGGCCCTCGCCTGGAGTGCCCACGATGGCATCGGCGTAGTCTCGCATGTCTAAGAGGTCAATGACAGTCTCAACGTAGGCCAATTTCTCACCCCGGTCGAACTGAGATGGTTGTCTAAGCAGGGCACTGAACTCCAAGGCTTCCCGTACAGTCGTTGTATGAAGGTGAAGATCCTGCTGCTGGACATATCCGGTTTTTCTCTGAAAGGACTCATCTCGGGGTCGACCATCAACCAGCATGTTGCCCCCCACGACGCCAATGGTGGTACGGCTCGCTAGTACGTCGAGCAGCGTCGTCTTGCCGGCTCCAGAGACACCCTATACAGCTACCATTAGTGCGTGCTAGGAGGAATGTTAGAGGGTAAGACTTACCATCAGCGCAGTCAGAGTCCCTGGTCGGATCCAACCGTCAATATGGTCCAGAATGCGTCTTGGTTCACCCTTGATCTTGATATCGTAGGTCACATCCTCCCAGTGGAATATGGAAGATTGTTTCTCAACGCCGGTAACCTTTCCCAGTTCCTGATCGGAGGTTTTCTCGCTTTGCACCACGGGGGTTGCCACCTGCTCCTCGTCGCTCTGATGGCGCTTTGCTCGAGTCTGCTGAGCCTTCCCGCGTCGGAAGACAAGCACTTCACCTTTGGATCGCTGGGCAGAAACGAGTTCGGATGTGACGAGGTGGCAGATGCCCAAGAAGACAGTGAGGGCGATAATGATTCCGAAATTCCGCCAGCGGTGGCTGTTCTCATACCCATAGGAAGATTGTACAAAAGCTGTCCCTTGAACAACATCAGATCCTGGAACAGCACCCACCGTCGAGCAAACCCGCTCGGTGCTTAGTATATTCTCGTAGCCTGGTCCGGAGGGTACAAACGAGACACATGGAAACTCTCTTCCATGGAATTCATTAACCATCACCGCTTCAAATCCATACGACACTGGGTTGAGCCATCGAATCCAGGAAGCCCAGCCACGCATGTAGTTCACTGGAATGACGAACCCCGTGTAGAGGACAAGAGCGATCAGGATAATCGAAGAAGGCGCTAGAGCTTGTTCAATGGACTTTGTGATAGACGCCAAAAAGCGGAAGAACATGGACATGCTCATCATCATGGTAAAGGAGACCAGGAAGAAGAAGAAAAAGGCCCCGGGCTCACGTCGAAGGTTGCCCATAAAATAGAGGATCAGGTTCATGAGCAGGGAATTGATGATCTTAAAGGGCATACTCATGATCATGCTTGAGATGGCCTCTGCACTGGGATGATACAGAGCATATCGATTATGTTTCTCAACAATTGTTCGCTTCTCGTACAAGGTGAGGATCTCCAAAATGCTGGAAAATGCGTTGAGTAGAACCATCATGAATAACAGAGCTCCGCGGGAGAAGAACGAAGATGTGTCTCTCGCAAGATCGTAGAAGATGCTGGAGATAATCAGAGCCTCAAAGAAGTTCATAATCAACATCGCAAGGGTCACGCTGGGGTCGTACTTGAGGCGTTGAAAGTCCCTCCACAGGCAAAGGCGTATCTGACCCCAGTATGATAATGTGTAAGGAGACTGCGACCTTTGCTTGTTCGACTTTTCTGCGGCTCGAGATGAAGCAAAACGGTCAAGGTCCATGGCATTGAATGGGTGTTCGTCGACATATTGATCAATATCACGGAGGAGTTCCTGGCGCTCTGGGCTTTCATTCCAGCGCTTTACGAAGTCTTCCGCAGTTCTCGGTATCATATTCTCGAATCCCGGTTGAACAATGCGCTCCACTGGATTAGACATTGAAGTCAGGAAATCTGGGGTCGTCTGAGCCTCGGGGCATTGGAATCCCATGCGCGTGAAGTATTCTCTGGCTGCCTTTGCTCGACCGAAATAGATCTGGCTCCCTTCATATAGAACCGTGACCTTGTCGAAAAGCTAGAGAAAGTGTTAGAAGACTCAGCACGTAACGCCAGGTTACATACCTCGTAGGCTGCCTGAGGAGCTTGATAGATGGCGACACAGGAGGTCACCCCGAAGACGTCTCCCTGGGTTCGCAATGTGCGACAAAACTCCTACATATCCATCAGTATCAAGGACTGTTCGGACAAGGTCGGCACGTACCACCGCGTTAGCACTATCCAAGCCTCGTGTGCTGTTATCCCAGCACTGCAATGGGGCGTAGCTCAACGCTGCCTCTGCAATGGTCACTCGTTTCCTCTCCCCTCCGCTAATGCCCCGAACAAAGTCATTGCCAACCTTGGTGTTGATTGTATGGCCGATGCCAAAGGTAGACATGATAACATCCCGTAGATGAGAAGCATACTCATCACGGTTCATGCCACCAGGGATATCACAAGGGGCGCGGGCAAGAGCGGCGAAGTAGAGGGTATCACCAACCACGAGCTGAGGATAATGCGCATCGACTTCAGCGGTATAGATGGCCTCGCCGCGGAAGGTGGCCGACATCTGTTTCGACGTGATCCCTTGGTAGTTGATGTATGAATCAGGAGTGACCTCGAAGCCATACGTCTCCTGTGCAATTGTCTTGAGAAGAGTCGAGCAGCCAGAACCAGGGGGGCCCAAGACACAGAGCTGTTCCCCTGGAAGAAGCAAGCCATCGATATCGCGAAGAATCTCAATCTTCTGTTTCTTACCACCCAACCATTGCCGCGCGAGTGTCGGCACCTTCAACAGGGCATTTCCAACACTCATCTGATAGTCCACAGGGCTACCATAGCCCACCACATTCAGGTTCCTGAACGCGACACTGGCGACGCGCGAAGGAGGGCTGTCAGCTGAATTATATCGAACATCATAGAACGCTTTCGCCCAGGCTCTGGCGCTGAACCGAGGACTCTGCGGGTCGAGAGAATCGTCTTTGGCGGCCGAAAAGGGAAGTTTATGATGGGACTGTGTAGATCGCCCACTCAAGGTGCGAGCCAAGCTGGTTATCCCCCGGTCGGCTCTGACTTTTTGCTGTGCCAGTGTCTCTTTCCCTTCAGGCTCCGAGTCGGAACTGTTGGCGCGGGTGCGACTGCCTGAGCTGATCTCGTCTCGGTGCAGAGCCCGAGCATCGATGCCGTGAGAGTCCATCTGCCGTAGACTCGCAGTAGCAGGGCGCTAAGATCCGAAGGAAAGGGCGACTTGAAGAAAGCCCATATTCAGCTATGGATTCCTGGGGGGGGGCAACATGATTTATACGAAGCACCTCAAGGATGTCAGCAGCAGAACCTGGGCCCCTTGATCTCGGGCTTTTGACGCCACGAGAGTCCGGCATCATATGCGTAAGGACTCTTTGTTCCATCCATAGGGAAGAATATCTACACGTTCGTCTTCGTGTTCGTGTCACCTTGGCCATCAGCTGTCGGAGTCCGCGCGCACCGGAACCACAAGATGGCGTTCGTAGTGGAGAATAATGCTGACGATGATCCATTCAAAGGCCGCCGAGAGGGCCGAGAGGATGCCAAGCAGGTCATTCTTGTCAGCTCATTATTGTCAGCTCGGACAGATGGACTTATGGTTGTCCGAGCCCTCAATATCATCCGACGACCCCTGAGGCTCGGACGCTCCAAAATAAACATCGGTCTGGACAGAATCCGACATGGATCGGTATGATGCCTCTTTTCGCATGAAGCTATCGGTAAGCCGAGCTACTGCAAAACAACGAACTACAACTGATCTTGCGTAGTGCTCGAGATGCCGAGACAGAAAGGTCCGCGGTCCTCGCCCGGTGCAACAAGGATCTACTAACGTTTGGCATTTTGCTAGTTGAAATGCGATAGAGCGGAGCCAGAGTGTAACAGATGCCAAACCAGCGGTTTTCAGTGCTCGTATCCCGACAGAAGAAAAGTCCGAGGGGCCCGGTATGTCGGTCTTTGGTCGGCGAGAGGGCTCGGGCTGATAGACACGTTCAAGTGAAAAAAGGGAAATCCTTAATCTGGGAAATCGGCTTGAGGTCCTTGAGGAACGATTCAAGCCAGCAGAGCCCCCGGGGGCGAACAATGCCCCAAAACCAGGCCACCGAGTCATACAACCATCACCACCTGCCTCCCTGTCCAATCGTGGAAATCGTGGAACTAACAGTAGGAATCGTCGACGCCTTGTTCATCGTATTACACCTACTAACGATAGTAGCATGGATGTACCAGATGGTCAGTGGAGCGAAAGACAGCATTGAAAATCTCACCAGCAATGGCCAGCTGCCGTCCACAGCTTCATCGCCATGGGCTCAAACCACTGCGGACAACGCAATAACTCGCCTCGATACAGCTCTAGTCCATCTGGCCGATCCGAGTCCTCGAACAGGGAGCCCTTTGCCGGATGACTCGAAAACTGCCATCCTACCAAGCGACATAAAGCGATACATTGACAGTAAGATCGCTTCGCCATGAACAATCGCAACGTTAATATTCTGTCTAGCGTTCCTCGATCTTGTCTTGCCTCATTTGACTATCTTCGATGCTTTCACAACTCTTGTGGATCAAGAGTTCCTCAAAGCGATGCCATATATCATTGATTCGCCATACGTTCGCGTTGAGCCAGTGATGCGGATCATCTATCACAATGCCATCTATGTCGGTCAGAGCATTGGGACAGAAGCAGATCAAAGAATGTTGACGCAAACCTACTACAAATGCCTCCAGTCAGTTCCCAAGTGGCAAGAGTCCGCCCAGGGAACACCACTCGACCTTCTTGCTGCCACCTTGACCGTAAGCGTGTCCCCTTCCTGTCGATACTCGCAGTTGACCGTAGACGAAGGCATGGTTAGCCGTCAATAACTTCGACTACCATTTGGCGTGGGAGTTCCACAGCGAATCCTGTCGGTTTGGGGACCTCCTGGGCATCCACGACGTGGATTCACTCCCTGTTGGCACTCCAGATGAAGAGAGCGACAGGGAGGTTAAACGCCGAATACATTGGTACCTGGTCGAGGTGGACTTTCTCTTCAGGCTCTGGTACGACAAACCCACGGCTCTCCGATGCACAGCAGCTCAAGTAAGGCTCCCTTTGATATTTTCGCCGCAAACGAAACAGCCCAAGCCTTATGAAAGTATTCTCTTCATTGTGTGGTCCCGTGTCCTGTTTGTTCTATCGGACTATCTCGAATGCTGTGACACATTGCCCGTTGACCAACGTGATAGCATAATCGACAATTGCTGCAATCAGCTGAGGGAACTCATTGATGATTGGGACTTATTGTCTGTGGCTCGGTCGCCCAAGATTCCGTACATGAAATCCTGGCTCTATATCGAGTCGCTCATTTCCTATCACAGTTCGATTATATTCATGCGACGTCGAGCGTCCGGCAACGATCAGTTACCTCACCCACAGGCAGTCCATGCTGCGAGAGCTATAATCAGCATCATTCTAGAATGGTCTGACAAATGTATGACCCCGTCTGGGGATAAGCAGGGCTTCACTACGCAGTAAGTTGGGTTCCCCCAGGTTCGTTTCGGTGCCTAAGACTACGCAGCCTGATTACATTCTATCCGTTCTGTGCCTTCTTCACTCTTTACCACCACATCATATCTTCAGCCGAGGCCAGCGAGTATGAAGAAGATATCCGATCTCTGGAGAAGGTACATCACATCATGAGGTATCTGGCATCGGTCCGGCCGGACTTCATTCCCATTACCGACGCCATGGGTGCACTCAATGATGTTTCACGCGCCGTTCACTCAGGCCAGAATTCAGGTCTTACCATCTCAAGGCCAGTCCTGGACACGGGTTTGTCAGGGTCCCACGTACAGCCCGATGTGCAGGACATTCCCTCATTTGAATCATTGCAAAACATGCCGTCCACCGTGCCCCTTCAGGTACCCGGAGATCTCGGTGGCACCTTTGGTATTCCGTTTCAGCTTCAGAATCAGATCATGTTTGATCCTCAACCGCTGAGTGCGCCGGAGTCTACTGAGTCAGGTTTACAACCACTAGACTTTGTCCGGGCGATTGAGAATGAGCTCGTCTGGAGGAACTGGCATGAGAGCTGGTGGAATTCAGGACCGGATTAGGCAGTAGATGAATTATGTAATACAAGTAATTACTTTCCTATTCACCTCATTGTGTAATATAATTAATACTTTCCTATTCAAGTCAAGCGCCGCTCCACCGAATAAATATTTTGTTTTCAATCTTCAAATCTTCCATCGCAGACACAACATCGTGAAAATGTCAGACTTGAACCCCTTCCCCTCTCTGTTAGTATCGCCTGATGAGCTTCATTTGGCTCTTGCGAGTTCATCATCTCGCCGTATCATCCCCGTTGCGGCAGGTCAAAACTCGCACGTTCCCTCATTTCAAACGCAGCATGTCCCGGGATCCGTGTAAATATATATCCATCAACATACAGCAAATGTAGCATTAACCTGATGATAGATTCTTCAACATGGAGGAAATAAGAGATACGACATCGCCGTATCCTCAAATGATGCCGTCTGCTGCGCACTTTGCCAAATGTATGGCCGAGATAGGCCTCCGTCCAGATGACATACTTGTTGTCTACGACGCACTTGAAGTAGGACTTTACTCTTCCCCGCGTGTGGCATGGGCTTGCCGTCACTTCGGACATCGCGATGTACACGTCCTGAACAACTTCCCTCGCTACATCAAGGAAGGACACCCGACTGCTACAGGATCCTTTGCAGCACTTCCTCCTCAGGACAGCTACCCCGTCAAGGAACGTTCAGATGAAGTGATATCATACGACGAGCTACGGGAACTACTCCTCTCCAAGACAAAACAAGAACAATATCAGATCATTGACGCGAGAATCCCCGGCCGATTTTCCGGGGCTGAGTCGGAGCTCAATCCGGCACTGCGCTCAGGGCATATGCCGTTCGCGTTGAACGTGCCATTGGCATCGATTCTGGGGGAGGATAAAGTGATATTGTCCCCCGAGGAGTTGAAAGATCTCTTCCAGAAGACGGGAGTAGATGGGAGACCGGTGATTTTGACGTGCAATTCGGGCGTGACTGCTGCTGCGCTCGACTTGGCGTTGCAGGTGAGCGGGTATGAGATGGAACGGAGATTGTATGATGGGAGTTGGATGGAATGGACGAAGAGAGAGGATGAATTGATCTTGATAGATGAATAGATGAATACGGAGTAGAGGATGAGTTGATCTTATGGAGAGAGGAAGGAGCGGCCGATATCGGAGAGGTCATGCCACGCTGACTAATCGCATTCCCCGCCTCAAATTTTCAACTCTCGCGACGAGATCAACAACTAAGAACTACACTTCAAAATGGTGCTCAATCAAGTAGCCTCTGCCACTCGAGCTGCCCTTGCGACAAGCCGCAACTATGCCACCGTCGCCCCCGCCAGCCGCAGTCACAAAGTCGTCGTGATCGGTGGCGGTAGTGCCGGGTTGGCCATCAGCCACCAGCTTTTGAAATCCGGCCAATTCGTTCAAGACGACATTGCCGTTGTTGACCCAGCGTTATGGCATCACTATCAGCCTGGATGGACGCTTGTCGGTGGTGGCCTCAAGACCAGAGAAGACCTGCGCCGGCCGCTCCACGGCCTCATCGACCCCAAGCTCAAGTTCTACAATGAGAGCGTTGGCACCTTCTCTCCAGAGGACAATTATCTTACGCTAGGAAACAACAACAAGATCAACTACGACCATCTTGTTGTCGCTCCCGGTATCGCCCTCGACTTTGGGAGCGTGAAGGGTCTGTCCGAGGCACTGGCGACTCCAGACTCTTCAGTCTCGACCATCTACTCTTACGATCACTGCGCCAGTGTTTTCCCCTCCATTGAGAAGCTGCAGAAGGGTAACGCCATCTTCACCCAACCCGCGGGCGTGATCAAGTGCGCGGGTGCCCCTCAGAAGATTATGTGGCTCGCCCTTGACTACTGGAAGAAAGCCGGCTTGTACGACCCCAGCAAACCAACCAGCTCGGCCATCAAAATCGCTTTCGCTACTGGTACGCCGACTATGTTTGGTGTGCCAAAGTACAGCGCCAAGCTCGAGGAGCTCCGCAAGGAACGCGGCGTCGAAGGTCTTTTCCAGCATGACCTGACTGCCATCGAGGGCAAGAAGGCCACCTTTGCCCGGCCGAACGGCGCAGCCAGCGTCACCAGGGAATTCGACCTCCTCCACGTCACCCCGAAAATGGGCCCTCACGCTTTCGTCAAGAACAGTCTTCTAGCCAACGAGGCCGGCTACGTCGACGTTGACGATGGCACCACTCGTCACAAGAAGTTCAAGAACGTCTGGTCCGCCGGTGATGCATCCAGTCTCCCTACGTCTAAGACTGCCGCCGCTGTTACCGCTGAAGCCCCTGTTCTCGTCCAGAACATGCTCCGAGGTATGGATGGCAAGGAACCCGACGCAGTTTACGACGGCTACACCTCATGCCCCCTTCTGACGGAATACGGCAAGGTCCTCCTCGCCGAGTTTAAGTACGGCGGCGTACCGAAGGAGACATTCGCTGAATGGTTTGGCATTGACCAGGCCATTCCCCGGAAGGAATTCTACCATCTCAAGAAGCACTTCTTCCCTTGGGTGTACTATCAATCCATGGTGACCGGAAACTGGGGAGGGCCCAAGGGCTGGCTATGATATGATTAAGTCGTTTGTATTTATAATAAACTTAATTAATCGATAGACGCGGACATTCGCAGCCGTTGGATCTAGTAAAACATTGACCTTCACGAGTCGGGCCAGTATGGCGGTGGAAGCAGCCTCGATTTCGGGATATGCCACCATTCGCACTTATAATGCCTCGATACCAGCCCCGGATTTGGCACGAGGATAAACGGGAGGTCGTCAGTGCCATCGACGAGGCTCTCAGGATCGTCGCTCGGAGGCACCTCGATGATCACGCTGGACACCTTCACTCGCCTCAGCGGGTCTAACAGAGTTGCCAAGGGGTATGATCGCCTGGTATCACCCGTGTCTACCGAGCGCAGAGTGATGCTCAGCTGTACTAAATCCATCCCAGCGAGGACACCACATGTTGACTTCCAGGACGAGACAACTTTCGGTAGCACGGAGCGATCGAGGAAGGCGTCCACATCAAGATGAAGACTTCGGACGGATAGAAGTCGACGACGAGTGAGGCATTGCGGCAGGATTTGAATGGTTTGGAGACCATCAAAGATGAGTGTATTACTTTCGTAGAGCAAGTCCACTGCTTCCAAGTATCTTGAACCTTGTCAAAAAGTGCCCAATGCGAGAAAAGAGAACTTACACTCTTCGACAGCTGCAGAGTAACGGTAGTATCTTATCATCTCGAGACATCTCTCCCGGTAAGCGTCTCACGACAGTGCCATCATGAGCCAAGGGCTGCTGGCAGTAAGTATGCGGTATGCCTGCACACGGTGTGCTACAGAGTCTGAGGTGAGTTCGTCGAACATGAAGCCCCTTTGGGGCGACGAGGATATCTTGGTAGATTTTCCGGCGAAGTTCAGAGGGCAACTTCACAAAGAACAATGATTGCGCCTGTGAGTGACCTCCCTGGGGCTGGGTGGAAGACAATGTAAGAGATCGCGAGCGAGGAAGAGGCACCGGCGGACTCCCAGCGCGCATGCGAAGACTAGTGACAATCTTAACTGGATGCCGAATAAAGTACCAGCCGTTGACGAGCTGAGAGACTATCCAGCCCATCCAGAGAATTAAGCCTAGAGGGATCCAGAAAAGGGCACCCATGGCCCAGTTGACCCCCCATCTTAGACTCATTCTTTGGCCACTGAAGCAAGAACAACATGGATAAAAAGAAAAGAAAAGTTTGCTGAAATTCAGGCTGCAGGAAAAAGCCACCATGTTATTCTGGTTGGCACCAGTCCCGTTTCGACAAGGTGCAGTTGAAATACGAGACTGTCACAAGAGACGGGGCCACCAAACGAATTCTTCTTGAGTCTGTATCCAATACCTAGACTGAATATAGACGCAGCAAAGGCAACATAGGGACAGTTCTCCTTACAGAATCAGGCTATTACCTGGGCCCCGAACTGGATTGCGCGCTCGAGCACACATAGAGGCCATCGCCACCATCCAATCACCATCGAACATGCTGTACTTATTTATCACCAAAGCTTGTGGCTTCTGCCCTTTCTGGAGTCATGTAATGCCACCAATCAGTCGTCTAGCTTGGATATTAGGCGATGACAGGGACTGAATTGGTCTAGACCTTTGGGGCGAGACTGGGGTAGGTCATGCACCCCAACAAGACTAATATGTCTAAATCCATCACAAAACATCACGGATTCAGTTAACACACGGACGGGTAAATGGATGTCTCATCGTCAGCATGCTCCTGTGCTTCATCGCGACGACCATCGCCCTCGCGCGCTTCCCCGAAGGTCCCGGTGGCGCAGACAACAACGCCGGGAACACCGTGATTGTATTTATCTTCCTCTACTACATCTCGTACAACATCGGCTTCAGCGGACTGCTCGTCTCCTACTCCTCCGAGATCCTGCCATAGCGCATTCGGGCCAAGGGACTCACCGTCATGTTCTTCTGTGTTTCCCTCAGTCTCTGGTTCAACCAGTACGTCAACCCCATTGCTCTGCAATACATCGGGTGGAAGTATTACATCGTGTACTGCTGCTGGTTGGCCTTTGAGCTGTTCGTGGTCTGGAAGTTCCACATCGAGATAAAAGAGACGCCGTTGGAGGAGATCGCGAAGTACTTTGACGGAGACGCTGCTATTGTCGGCGGAGGGGCTGCGACGGAGAAAGTCACTAATTTGATTAACTACCAGACTGCGGAGGAGAGCGAGAATGGTGCGACTGTCAACACTGCTGTTCGTGACTAGATGGTCGACAGGGGTTGGATTCTTCGTCTCGAGTTCTATACCATCAACAGTAGCCCGCTACTATACAAGAGCCCCAGAACCCTATAACGCCATACCATAACCCGTAAAGTATTATATCCCATAGCTCATCTCCGCCCCTTCGACCTCATCGAGACGAAGATAATCCCGTTCCATAGCCCCCGTAAAGATCCCAACGCCGCTACCGCAACCATAAGCGGGTATGGCTCTTCGCCAGGGTTATTGAAAGCGTAGATCCGATTTATCGTTGGCGTAACCCATGTCGTCAACAGCGCGAGGAAGAAGAGAATAGGCATGAGGAGGAATTTCCGTAATGATACCGCTGACTGTTGGCGGATGATGGGCCCTGGTGATGCTGTTAGCGATGACTATAGCTGCGACACGACCTGGCCTACCCTCTAGATACTTCATGTCCTCTCCATTCGTCCGCTGGATAGACTCAGCACTGGGTGAGTTATTGGATGAGAGCGCAAGGCAGTCGGTATGCGTAAGCATGAGTTCGTGTCTCAGTTTGAAGATTTCATGGCCGATGATGATGTAAAGCACGAAGACGACGAGAATGAGAAACCTGCCGCCGTTGGTCAATGAACACAACAGGACACAAGGAGCACGAACCATATCGGCCCGTAGTAGAATATGATTCGGAATAGAACCCAGTTAGGGGAGATCGAGCACCAAAACTGCAGGGGTCAGCCCTCAAACACCACGGGCAATGAATGTCAACACTACCCACCACGACGCTCCCGTAGAGCGGTCCTTTGTCGGAGGTGCCAATAAAGAGGAAGACAAGTGCCGGTATAAACGTGAGAGTTGTGATAACCGCAAAGTACTTCTTCTCCAGCCTGCGCAAGTCTTCCGGTTCGTAGCGATAGAAGACGACGAGAACAACATCCCATGTCATGGCCACCGTCCATAAGACATCCGCCACTGGGAACCTACACGAGTTAGAATTGAATCCCGGGCACAATAAGAACAGAGTCACACATTTGCAGCGAAAAAGCCTGAAACCTGCATAACCCCGACTCGTCTCCGGCTGCTGGCCCGCTCACCGATATCATCGTAGCGATGAAGTCGAACAAGTTGTAAAAGGCATTGATGAGCATAATCCGATGCGTCGGACTTCGAAAGTTCCTGGAGAATGTAAATGTCGCGATGATAGTGGCTACGCCGAGGATGGACAGCGCCGAGGCCGTGCGTCCAGCGATGGCCAACCTGTAAAGCTGATGTTGAGAAAGCTGCATGTCGAGCTTGGTGTCCCTGGAAGGGACCGTTGCTTGGCCGGTGAATGCTCGATACGCTGGCTTGGTATACCGTCACAATCCATGAGCAGCGGCGGATATCACATATCTACGGCGAGGGATAGGGGCTGAACCCAACAGTGGCCCAAGACCATTATTGCAAGATGGCTGAAGATGACGCGAGAGGTTCAGAAAAGCAAATTGAGGTCGCAAGGAGTGAGTGTCTGGTGGGGGACGACATTGTGCGATCTGGCGCGGTATCACGCCATCAGACGCGCATCTGATAGAATCAGATTGGACCCCACTGAGTTGAACTTTGCTTTTAACATGTCAAATTCCTGATTCTTCGCTCTCCCGCGCCTCGAATATCGCACGTTTAATAGCCAGTCGTGCTCTTTCAACCCCCCGGGTTGTGGTCTTGTTACTCTGAACGCCCTACAAAATGACAACGAAACATGGCCGCGAGATCAATCTCGAGAGAAAAATGAGGTTGCTTCACCCAAATAACAGAATGGATGAAGAGGATCGGGATGCTGGGTAGGATCTATCGGCGCAGAGCCACATTGACCAGATAAACGAGACCCGCACAGCTGGTCCAAACGTTGAAGGGCCCTGGGGAAGAAGGTCTCATATACGGCTGGATGTCGCCATCCCCGAAGAACCGAGGACGATCGACGTGGGACATGAGGCACGAGCTCTACGCTCAAACACCGATTCTCTTGGATGTCGCGGTACCCGCGCTCCAGCCACATTCTCTTGTATACCTGGTCGCGTGCCTAAATGAGAGCTCATTTTGATCCAATCGTTACATCTTCCAGGTTTCGTCTAGTGGCTGGCGTGGTCACTGTCGCCCTGGCCTGGAACTTGGTGTCAGGTAAGGCCTACAGTATGGTCGCAAGTGGCGCACCGCCCCTCAAGACCCTCGAGCCATGATGCATCATCCGGGGCCACGATATGAGGACCTTGCGTCGGTGGAGTCGTGATTGATGGGCCCTGGAAATGGGACAATATCGAAATTTTATGTAATGAGTTCCACCTCGCGGTCTCTGCGTATTGCATAAAGAGCTGGGGATCATACATTGTATAACCCCGGTGAGAACATCATACATACACGACCGGTACTACTTCAGACAGGAAATGACCATGATCTATCATTTCCTCTCTGCATGCTCGACCATTTTCACGTCTGTCGCCTCGTTCTTCTCACGCACCTGCTGTGAATCTGCAACGACGATACGGTGTATTATCATGCAGTTAGTAGGAGATGGATCGAGGGGGAGAAAGGTACCCCGAGTGACATTGTGTCCTTGCATACCAATTCCCTTGTACAGATCGGGCTGGTAGTAGTTTACCACATTAGGGCCACTAAGCTGAGTAAATGCTTGGACAAGAACGGCGAGAAGAAGAGGTTTGTGGTTACTCGGACGATTAAACAGGTCGGACCATCCAGCGACGAACTGGTTCTTCTCATATCGCAGCTGCTCGCGCATCTAGTGGAACTCTGCGCGAACTGAGACATCGTCATCGCCTGCCTCCCCATGCACACGTTTGATGATGGCGAGGGCTTCATCGTCGCTGTCCTGTTTAAGCAGCCAACGGGGCCAATATGGAACCAGAGAATACCCATTAGGAGGATGATAGCGTGCAGAGGCAAAGCCAAAGCCAACAAACTGAGCGTGTAAGCCGGCAATCAGAGGAATGACCGATGGCGATGGTCTTCTTGCGTCCTACGTAGTCTGCTCACCATGCCTTGAAGAAGACACCGAATACCGTCATCTCCGGAAACAGTCAATACATTGACAGCTGTGTAAAATACACTGGAACATGCTCGCGGAAAGACAGTCTATATAGCTATCTGATTAACCGGCACGCATATGAAAATATTATAAGCAACTCCTGTGACACTCGCTCCCCGGGAAAACTTGTAGGCTAAATGCATTGGAGATTAAATCTGATGAAGGACCTGGGCTGGGGAAGGCTTGACTCCAGCGATGAGTTTGGTTGATCCATAGGAAAGGCACGATCATATCAAACATACAACAGGTCAGTCAAAGCCAGCAGAGGTTGGAGTTGACGAGCTTGGAGCACATCTGGTATCTCGCATCAGTACTGGTTGGTTGAGGTTTGAAGGATAAAGACATTATAATTACCCTGGCGCCTGAATTGCTCGGACTACTAGATCCGGTCGTCCAGGGGTGAAACCATGCTGCTTGCGCTGGTATAAGAACATCTCACCTGCTGGATATTACTCCCAAATAGCCGCCGGACAAACACCCACGAAGCATCATGGCGAAGTTTTCACACGGCTGCTGGCATCCGGTGCCGGATACTATCATCGAATGGGCACTGGAGACTGTCGTCGCCGAGACGCGAGGTGAAGCTTTACATTTCGTCACGGTGAGAACATACAGACATCGCCTTGGGTCGACCCACTGATAGAGTCTACGCAGTCTTCGGTACCAATAAACCACCGAGGAGATACGCTGAATTACCCTACTTTGACTCATTCGATCACCTCGCCCATCGACAATGTACTGCACCTATTATCCACGCACTGGGCAAAGCAAAAGAGTATCACCCAAGGCCCTCACATCGAGCTATTTCCTGCCGGACAGCAAAAACATGCATCCGCCGTGCAGACTTCCAAGAGTGAGAATGGTATGAGACTCCAAGTCGGAGATATCTCTGTCTCTGTGGATACTCGGCCCAAGTCATTCGATGTCAGCTTCGAGGCAAAGGACAAACTCCTCACGAAATTGGGCTGGCGCTCAGTGGCCTATGTAAAGCAGAACACCATGGCATTGTATTCCGGGGCTAACTACCTGTATGCCGATAAAGGGCAGCGATGGGTGACCTACCAACTGCAAGTCGGAGTAGGAGACAAGGTCTATGGCCTGGGAGAGCGATTCGGACCTTTCATCAAGAATGGACAGGCACGTCACACCATCGCGATATGTTCAATTTGCGCTAATGATTAGCAGAGCATCGAGAGCTGGAACGAAGACGGCTGGACAGGATCAGAGCTCACATACAAAAACATCCCCTTCTTCATCACGTCTGCTGGATACGGTATATTCATCCCGACGTCTAATTTTGTCTCATTTGAGATCAAATCCGAAAGGACAACCCGCGTGAATATATCTGTGCCAGGGGAATCTCTGGCAATGTATTTGATCTACGGGCCCGACCCAAAGTCGATCGTCGAACGATACACGACCATCACAGGCAAGCCAGCCCTTCCACCGGCTTGGACGTTCGGCCTTTGGCTCAGCACCAGTTTCACTACCGAGTACGACGAAGGAACAGTAACATCCTTCCTTGACGGAATGGCCGAGCGAGAGATTCCTGTGAGCGCGTTCCACTTCGACTGCTTCTGGATGCCTGGGTTCAAACGGTGTGATTACGAGTTTGATAAGGACTACTTTCCTGACGCGAAGGTGCAGTTGAAAAGGATCAAGGAGCGTGGTATTGCTGTAGGATATTCCGGTACTTCCACTGTTTGTTCACGAGAATGATACTAATATTCGTGAAGAGTTGCGTTTGGATTAATCCGTATATCGCACAGGACTGCTCGATCTTCGATGAAGCTGCAGACGAGGGATACCTACTGAAACGGGCTGATGGAAGTGTCTGGCAGTACGACTTCTGGGTAAAGCCGGTTCTGATCTTCTACGTGGGCCATGTACTAATAGTAACGTCGAATAAAGCAAGCGGGCATGGGCTTCGTCGACTTCACGAATCCTGATGCCTGTAAGTGGTACCAGGACAAACTCCAGATCCTCGTTGAGATGGGCGTCGACTCTTTCAAGGTAATTATCTTTCGATGATCGTTCCCCGATGATCGTTCACCTTTTCTAACATTGTCTAGACTGATTTCGGGGAGCGCATTCCTACCGGCGACGTTGTCTATTTCGACGGATCCAACCCGGGAAAGATGCACAACTACTACTCCTTCTTATACAACAAGGTCACGTTCGAGGTCTTAACAAGGAACTTTGGCGAGCATAAGGCCGCGCTCTTCGCCAGGTCTGCCACTGCAGGCTGTCAACGCTTCCCAGTGCATTGGGGCGGAGATCCCCACAGCACATTCGACGCAATGGCAGAAACCCTCCGTGGTGGCATGAGTCTGGCGCTTTCCGGCTTCGGTTACTGGGCTCATGATATTGGAGGATTCGAGGGCAAGCCAGACCCGGCGCTGTTAAAACGGTGGATTGCTTTTGGGCTGTTCTCCAGTCATTCTAGATTGCATGGCAGTGGCAGCTCCCGGGTAAGTATGAACCTACACGGGCGATCGTTTAGATGATGCTAACGAGATAGGTACCATGGCTGATTGACGAGTCTGGAGAGGCAGACAAGGTCTTGAAGTACTTCGTCCATGTCAAACACTCTCTCATGCCTTACCTCTATACCAGCGCGATAGAAACCCACCAATCTGGTGTTCCCATGCTTCGAGCTTTGTTCCTAGAGTACCCTAAAGACCCCATAGCTTGGCACATCGATATGCAGTACTTTCTTGGCGACAGTCTGCTAATTTCACCCGTCCTTAACGCCCACGGTGAGGTTCAATACTACCTCCCCAAGGGTGACTGGTACGGAATCCTCGACGATAAAATGCGCTCTGGCGGTGGATACATAACTGAAGACCATGGTTTCTTCTCCCTGCCGGTGCTGCTCCGTCCGGGATACGCCCTGTTCCGCAGTGTAAGTGAGAACACAAACAGGGTGGTGTACGACTGGAGCAAGGACGTCGAGCTACTGATAAATTGGGAAGAAGGTATGGCGAAGACGGTTCGA
Organism: Aspergillus kassunensis; assembly: GCA_027569205.1. Lineage (NCBI taxonomy): Eukaryota > Fungi > Ascomycota > Eurotiomycetes > Eurotiales > Aspergillaceae > Aspergillus > Aspergillus kassunensis. Next base: position 167,505 of record JAPDEQ010000059.1, read on the forward strand.
ATTGCAGACCATGAGAGACCCGGCTCTATCAAGGTCGCCTTGAGTATTCGGGCTACAGGGGATGCCCTTGTGGTTAATGTTGTTCAAGGAAATATCACCAGCCGACTGGACATCAAGGTGGTGAATAGGGGCATTGAATCAGTTGACGGGGAAGCCATTGGCGCGAATACTCTACGCGTAAAACAAGGGATATCGCAGGTTACCATTAGACTCAAATAGATCAGTGACCAAAATGATACATCTAGACCATCCACCTACTGGCATGAGAATACCCAGTCTCTCTTATCTCCCTTCATAATACATCTTCATATGACGTCGGCTGTCCTCTACAACATCGTAGCCAAAGTTATGCGCCCAGAACTCAGCTTGAGTAGTTGGAACACTGACTCCCTCTGGCATATATTCCTGTGCACGTTCCAAGACTCTCCATGATTGATCCTGAGCAGCGTTGGAGAGGATCTGGAAAGCCGAGACACGCCGAAGACGTATCTTATCGAATATTGCAAGCCGGTTTCGTATCTCATCTTTGGAAGGACTTGTTGGTAGACCTGTAAAGACCTCACTCAAAGCGGCGGCATCTTCTATGGCTTGAGCACCACCTTGGCCTTGATCTACATTATTTGTAAGCCATTTCCATGCCAAAACGGATATCCTGGACTCACGAGGGAGCATGGGATGCCCTGCATCGCCAATAAGGACCATTCGTCCTTTGGTGAGGGTTGGGATTGGATCACGGTAGAGAAGCGGCCACCGCGTGATGTTAGTCGCCTTCCTGTAGGGATTCAGTTAGTGGTTTATTGGGAAGGACGTGGTCTGCCCACCGGACAATTTTGACGATATCGGGATGGAAATCGTGAACTTGGGCTAGAACGTCGTCGACGTCTGCAGAACGATCCCAGTCTATGTCGTTGAGGATCAGCTTGAGTACATCAAGAGGAATACATACAAACCTTCTCTCTCATGATCGTCGATCTCTTGATCTCTATACAGAACTACTACATTCTGGATGGTATTTCTGCTCATAGTAAACACATATTCATCGCCGTTGCCAAGGGAGGGGGCCGCACTTAGCACATGGATAGCAAACCAGTCGCCTCATACTACTCTCGACCAAGAATATCTTCATAAGACCGTCTTCAAGCCTCGTTACTCCTCTCTCGAGCAGCGGTGCTATGTCAGGATCACGACGTAGAACATCTGTGGACAGAAGAAACCGAAATACCGACCACCCCGTCGAGACAGCTGGTGTGGCATGGCCGATAACATGGCGGACGGCAGAAGTATGAACACCGTCTGCGGCTACAACAAGATCTGCATGGTGAGTTGACCCATCTGTTAGAGTAATTGAACCATCCTCAGCGTCATAGTCAACTGCATGCGAGCTTAGGACAAGCTGTACCGGTTGCCCAGGGCCACTCGGGTCCGTGGCCATCCTCCGCAGCTCCGAATGGAGGTCAACTCTGTGAGAAAGATACCAGGGCCCGCCGTAAATCCGAGCAAAGTCGGGATAATCCACTTCTCTCTGGGGTTGTAAGGTCGTGCCCAGCGCTAGGATATGCCGGCGTGCAGTTACCAGTCGCGCCCGGTCGGTATCAAACCCCCACTGTAGCAGAACCTGCGAGGCGTTCGGGCAGATATTGATAGCCGCGCCGACCTCACGGAGGAGGCTCGATCGCTCAAATATCTGTAAAATGCGGTCAGTTACCTCGCTGTCGAAGGGATACCGGCTCACCTGGACGTCGTGACCAGCACGACGGAGACCGATGCCGGCAGCGAGTCCAGCAATCCCAGCACCCACTATAATAATCTTCATCATGCAGTAAAGTTCTTTGGTGACAGCTAAATGGGACGGTACCGGTAGAGGCCACTCAATTCTCGTGGACATGGGTGTTGTTACAGGAAGATGACATTGGGCGTCATTGGGCGTTTGAGCTGCCACGGAGCCCGGATTTTGTCAGATCCGCATGATCTCTGAGAAATGCACCGATTGGAACGGTGTACAGTGGTATTTTATGCATGACGTGAGGAGGTGATGCATGGAAATCCTTGCATTTGTTTCATTCCCGCTCCCAAGCGGGTGTTCGCTGGTTGATTGAATGGATGGCGTAAGGAGAATGGGTGTAGGCCTGCCATGGCATGGTTTTGTCATGACTGAGCTGGACGCATCGATTGATGTGAAGACGCAAGGCTGTCGATGCAATACTAGCGGCCTTATATGGCTCCAGCTAGTGGAGGGTGGTAAGATGACGCATTACAGCCTGCCAATTAGTAATCTTCCCCCGCACTTGAACTCATAAGACCTTTGTCGGGTGTTTGATGGACTGAAGCTATTCATCAAACTGCCAAAATGGGTCGTGCTGTTGCAAAAGTGGGCGACCAAGTCATCGCCGAGACTGATACATGGGAGACTGTCGAGGGCAGCATTTATGTATGGAACGAAGACCCTGGAGCAATCTTGTACAGCCCTGATGCTGACTGAAGCAGTTTCCATTCTCGTCCATCAGGGACACATCCATCCTTCAAGACTCCGTTACGTCTACTTTTTGTCCGTGGAAGGGCTATGCTTCATACTGGAGCATTGTCGTGAATGGTGAGGTCCCTGGATTATTCTCATTCAATTCTGACAATGCAGGTCAAACCGTGAATGACGCTGTCTGGTACTACAAGGAACCCTACGATGCTGCAAAGAACATTAAGGACCATGTTGCCTTTTGTGAGCCCCAACGGTATTCCATTGTCCGTCCCCTGCTAACAGTGAGGTAGACAAGAACAAGGTTGAGATATCGGAGGAATAGTGGCCATGTCCAAGATAGATCAAAGTTGAGCATAGCAGAGTAGTGATGTGATTCAACAAGGAACGGAGTACCAAATATCACAGTTTAGACACAGCACTACTCGTGAACCCTCCATCCATAACCAGATTTTGGCCGGTGATATACTTGGCTGCATCACTCGCCAGGAAGGCCGTAGCATGAGCAACATCAAAAGCGTCCCCCATCCTCCCAATTGGAATCGGCTGCTCCATGATCTTCTTATAGGCCTCTTCTTGCCCGTTCGCCTTTAGACTCTCCACTAACGGCGTGTACATAAGCCCCGGCGCCACTGAATTCAACCGCACGCCTTTGCCCGCATACATGACGGCTGTGACTTTTGTAAAATGTATAACAGCTGCCTTGGCTGTGGAGTATGCGACTTGTGGTTTTCCGATATATCGAAGTCCAGCGATAGAAGCGTTGTTGATCACGACCCCAGACCGTTGCTTTTCCATAACAGGTAGAACGACATGACAAGCGAGGTAGACGCTCTTCAGATTTATTTGAATCTGCTTATCCCAAATCTCTTCAGACATACTAGCCGGATCTCCCGTTGCTGTTGCTCCGACATTGTTGATGAGGATGTCAATTCGACCATGGCGTGCTAAGACTGCATCGACAACCGCCCGGACGTCTTGGACAGAAGTAACATCGGCTTGCATGATTTCACATTTTCCTCCTTGTGACTTGATCCGGCTTGCAGTGTACTCTGCAGCTGAGAGTGAGAGATCGCAGCCAAAGACCTGAGCGCCGCTGTGTGCTAGAACGCGAGCGATTGCGGCCCCATTCCCCCATGTGTCTGAGCCTGGAATTCGTGCTTGACCGATGCCCATGACTAGGGCAATTTTGTCCTGGAGGTCTGGGTATTTTGCGAAGGAGGCCATAATAAAAAAGATGGATATGAAGTGATTGATCGATTTGAGGACAAGTGAGGCTTGAGCAATTGATAGGTCTGTCACCGGGTGTTTATAGACATCTCGGCAAACATCTCGGCAAATACAATATGGATTGGCACAGTTAGGACGTGTTTCTTGATTATGTGAGCTTTTCTAGGTGACCAACAGCTGCCGGAGCTCGTCTTTCCCTCCGGGGGCGGGGCAGGCTATACGGAGGAGGTCCGATAGGGCCAGAGTACGATCATAAGCTATTTCATATTTCATTTGATTTTAGTATATTAACTGCTGACACAACATCGTTGCTATCTCCAGATCTTTCATCAGAGCAGGACTGGAATGCGAGCTCTCCTGTAAGAAAGCGAGAGAAAACGCACACCATGGTTGATATCTCGAAGGGACTACTTGCTGCAGACGGGGGTCTTTGTGGTACCGGAAGGAGTACACGAGGAGAATCTGGCCGAAGAGTCTGAGTCTTGCAGTAAGTATGGAAGGAACGCAGCAGTTGGTTGGAAGGCTTACTGAGAGCATATCTGAAACTTTAGAGGCATGCAGCTCTTCATAACGTTGATAACCCTGATGATCGGCTCCCATTGAAATACCTGGTCAAAGACTATTTCACACCGCTGGAGTTCTTCTTCCGTAGTATCGCTTGGACGACTAAGAACCTTATGGCTGCTTGACGTTAGCCTGCGCTTCGATGCACGTTATGGGAGTGTGGTGCATACAGTAATGGCCTGCCAAAGTGAAACTTCGCTATGATGTATCGAAAGCGGAGCCATGAGACAACGAGAATGTCACTCGGTGACTCTGGCAATGGTGCAAGGCGCTCGTCGTTAAATTGAAGAGCACCAGGTAGTCGACCTCTCCATCGCTCCAGTTGCTGAAACAGTTCTTGCTCAATTGAGGGAGAGGAATATTCGCCTAGGATAATCAGGATTAGGAATTGCCTAGGAGCACAGGCAAAGAGACATACTCGTTACGAACATACTAGTCTTCGTCCTAGTCAAGAGGATCCTGTGGGCGACCTGCGCCAGGAAATGATACTGGAAGAAAGAGTCATCGTCGGTTGTCTCCGAGTCCACCGGTATAAACGACGGCTGCTTCATCATGATGAACTTTGGCAACGGTACCCGCTGTGCAAGGTCGTCCAGTTGACTTCCTGGGAGGAACAATTCCTGTGCCAGGATGGAGTCAAACATGAGGGCATTCCAGAATAGGCGAGATTGCATGTCTGCAACCCACTCATCGCAGGGACTAGGGACACTGCTGCAGATTAGTAAAGTCCCTGCCAGTTAAGGTGAGTTCAATTACTTTTCCCAAAACACTCGACAGCAAGTGCTGGCTCTGTTGGTCATCGTCCACCAGTCGACGGGGCGTGTCAGTTGGGCGTAGAACAGTCTGTCAAATGTCAATAACGGCGTTTGGCGAATGCTGTCACGCATACCCGGATAGAAGATAGTATTGGCAGCTTTGCATGCAATGTTCAGTAATCAACCAGCCAATTCGCTTGCGGGATTCATTGAAAAAGGCGAAGCCAGGTATGTTGCCGTTTATTCCAGCCACTTCGCCATCCCGCCCAGTACTTGCTATTGACGACCTTCGTTGTCCATTGGTAGCCTCGTCAAGCTCCGATAGGCCTCTCTTAGACCAGCATCCAAGAGCCATGACAACAAGAACTACGCAACTTTCAATGTCGTGTCCAAAGTCGCCATGGATAGCTGTCGGAAGGGTGTGTCGGAAGTAGAAGGTCCGATCCAAAATTGGATGTGCAAGATGGAAGGTCGAGAAATACGAGTCGCACAGCTCTTTCACAAGAGAGACACTGAGGTTCCCCAAAGCGTCCGTGTTATCTTCAATCCCTGGTCGTGGTCCTGGAGGAAGGCGTGGTCTAGTCGACTCCAGCGTGCTGGAGTAGTCTGTACCATATTGACCGATAACCAACTGAACAGCATCCGGGAGAGCTGTAAGTACAGGCTTCCAGGCTATTACCTGATGCGCACTCCATGGGATGATAATAGACGGTGGGAAGACAACCTCGTGTGATGCTGGAGATATGTAGCTTGTTGGTTGACTGGGTTCAAGGACGACTTGGGCTGTCTCTGTCCAAGGCGTCCCACCAGCAATGACAGCATCTGCGTCGCTCGAGCAGGGCTCAATGTTGAATGGTCTTGCCGAGATATTGTCAAGCTTCGATTCAAGCCTGCCCAGAATTCGATATAGTGCATTAGAGGAAGCCTCGCTCCTGTCGAGAGTCAGCGACGCCACGTCCTGGATCGAAAAAACAGCCTACCGCGACTGCTTTCGATAACCGTAGGAACATTCGGTTCCAAGCGTCTGACACAATCCGCAAGGAAATTGTTCATCACATCGCGTTTTCTTCACGCGACAGCGCTCACAGGCTTGCCGGGCAACATCAGAACGCCGCTTCTTGCCCGGGCGCTCCTTCGCATATTCCGGACTCGCTGCATCGTGGATATTGCTAGTCATGGCAATGGTGACATGCCATCAAGGTGGATTGATAAGTGGACACTGGAATGGGAAGAAGATGTCGTGTAATGCGCGACCGGACGGCGGAGGCGTCTCCGGACATGACACGGGGCATCCAGAACGCCAACTTCAATATCAAATCCCCGGGGGAAGTGCGGGGGTCTCCACTTGTTACGAGTACATTGGATGATGTATTGGAGTACTCGGAGTGGATATATTGGGGATATATTGGACTATCCGGAGACCACTGTTTCCTCCGATGCGAGTCATACAAAGTGATCATCTAGCTGAGAGAAAGAAAGTAAATTCCGTCTATCTAGCTGAGAGACCTTCTGCGGTGCCAAGATGCTAGAGAAATATTATAAACCAGGGTCCTCCATGCTCAACGCCTTTGGTTCGAAGACAGGCTCCTCGTAGCCCTTCATTTCGAGAAATGAGGTGAAGAACGTCAGAATTTTCCAAAGACCATCTCCTTCTGCTAGCCTCACAACACCTTGCTCTAGCTCAATAGTGGTGAAGAATTAATTCCGTGGGAGTTTCCGAGGTCATCATGGGCACAAGCTGTTGGACGTCGGAAGGCAGAACCGGTCGATATTAATAGAAAGAGAATGATGGTTGTTTTCCAGGAAAGTAGTAATCTTGTCACGGCCCTTGTTGGGTTGTAAATTCCAAGACAGTCATCTAGTACCCGTTCTCGAGAAAAAATGGCTTCATATTTGAACGTAGTGTGGTTAGTCGAAGGAACCATTGTGATATATTTATGAACAAGACAATCAGGATGAAATAGTTCGATATGCCTTTTATTAGGTGTGAGATATAAGCATTTATATACGCTCTGTATGCGCCTCTCTCCCTAATACGATCATATCATGAATGTCAACATTATGATCCAGCAACTGATGACATGATTCCGGAATGCTCCGGTCCAGACAGGGATACCAGATGTGAGCTCTGCGGCCGCCTGTATTGGGCATACCAATCTGCAAGGATGAGATGGAGAAACCGGAGGCATTGGCCCGCTCGGGGGATCGTCCAGACGAAGGAGTCCAGCCCCGGCGATCTCCATCTCGATGAAACCAGCCTGGACGGATGGGCCAGTCTGTTTTATGTCCTTTTGATCAAAGTGGTGACAGTCTGGGGCCGGCAGATCTGCGGGGGTCGCAGAGTCTCGGTCCAGGGAGGATTCTCTCTCCTTTAAAACGACACTGAGCTCTGAATGTCTTGATACGACCTGTCCTCGTCTGGTTCTCTACCGATCGGATATCGGCGACACTGTGTCATTCCACACCACGCTGTCACCATGGGCCCAAGCGATAACCTGGAAGCTGATCTGGACAGCAAGCATCAGTCCCATGCGGAAGATGTACAAGTAATGAGCCGAGATGATCTAGAAGCCGAGAAGAGGTATCGAAACGCAATGTGCCTGCTCTGATACAGCACTGACGGTGGGATCAGGCTTGTCCGCAAGATTGACAAACGGCTTCTTCTCCCAACAGCCATCATTTACCTCCTGTGCTATCTCGATAGATCCAATATCGGTCAGTTCGTTCGTTTTATTTGCGCTCACCGTCTAATGTTCGAAAGGAAATGCAAGAATCTTGAATTCGACGACAAACGACACTCTCATGGACACAAACAACATCTCCAACCACCAATTCACGATCGCCATGATGGTCTTCCTGGTCGCATATTCTCTATTCGAGGCTCCAAGTAATCTGGCCCTGAAGCAGTTCAAGCCTCATCGGTGAGTAATTGTATTCATGTGTTCAGAAATAGGCTGACCATGGTCGTATAGGTGGCTCGGTTTCCTGGTCGTCGCGTTTGGAGCTCTGTGTACTGGCATTGGATTCACCCACAACTTTGCTGAAATCGCAGTTTTGAGGTTCTTTCTTGGTGCTGCTGAAGCCGGTGTATTTCCCGGTATGCTCCTACTACCGTTTCTAATGTAACTCCGGTGCTGACCTCAAAGGCATGATCTTCTTCTTCACGTTCTGGTACAAGGCCGAGGAACGAGCGATTCGAATTGCATTCTTCCTGTGTAGTGCCACCCTATCCGGGGCGTTCGGAGGGTAAAACCCCTGTTCCTTGAGTTTTATGGCATGTACTTACCGTTCTTCCCCAGCGCAATTGCATATGGTGTAGGAAAACTAAACGGCGATCACGGTCTAGAAGGATGGAGGTGGCTATTCATCATTGAGGGCGTACCAAGCAGTAAGTCAAGCGCCCTGTCTATACTTTTGACAGGGTAGATTGACACGTTGCTCCCCAGTCGCTGTTGGAATTCTAGTCTTCTTCTTCCTCCCAAGTTACCCCGAAAAGGCCAATTGGTTGTCAGCCGAAGAGAAAGAGCTCCAGGCCCGAAGACTTGGAGTCAATCGGTCTTCCGGGTGAGCACTGTATGTCCCACAACATGAGGAATCAACTGACGCCGCGATATCACAGAGAAGACAAGATCAACTGGGAAGATGCCAAAGATACACTATGTTCACCACGGTTATACATGCACTACATGACCTACCTGACAGTCGGCACTGGTGTTGCTTCTCTCGCGTACTTTGCCCCGACCATCATTCAAGGACTAGGCTACAGTGATCTGCAAGCACAGCTCTTTACTGTGCCCCCTTATGGAATTGCATATCCTATCACCTTGCTGCTCGCTTGGCTATCTGACCGCTTCAAGACACGCGGAATCATCGCAACTTGCTCCTCCGCTGCCGCAGCGGTGGCGTTCATCATTCAAGGTAATGTCCTCCCATACCGCAGGTAGTCCGTGCTAACGGAATAACAGCCTGTCTTCCAGCTGACGCATACACCGTGCGTTATGTCTTCCTCATTATCTCGACGATCGGCGTGTTCGGCGGTCTACCCTCTCTCAACGCGTGGGTCGGCGACAATGTCCGAACAACCACTGCAAGCTCGCTCACAATTGCACTCAATATTGCATTCTCCGGCCCTGGTCAAATTATTGGCGTCTGGATCTATAGAGCTCAGGATGCACCTGCGTATCGTCTGGGTCACGGTATCAACGCAGGCATGAGCTTGATATCTGCGAGTCTGGCTCTAGGCTTGACCATTTACTATCGTCGGTTGAACACCAAGCTTCGGGGCACTGGGGAGACCCCTTGGATTGCTTGATATTTCTTAGTGCTGGTTACAATTGCCCCCTTCCTTATCATTGCTAGGCCTGAGAATGCGATTTACATCCAGCAACATTGGAATGAACTACCCTGCCATCTCCAGCCAACCATCATAATGCTTATACGCATAACTAGATATCATACTCAACTTCTTCAACGCTCGGGACTTTGTCCAGCTTAACCCCATGAAACTGCGCTACCAAAATGACACACTCCCATATAGCCTGGACCCGTTCCTTGGTCTGCCCTAGCCTCCTCGTTCCCCGAATATGCCAATGCGTCTCCAACGCCAGATTCTGAATCATAATCCCAGGGAGGACCACAAGCTGAGTATCCAGATCATCCAAGACAGACCGATCAGAAAGATACAAGCCATACGTGATCTCCGTGCTTATCCACGCAAAATCCTTGTGCGCATCAAACAAACCAAGCGTAGAATTCGCATTCCGCGCATACAACTTATCATACCACTCCATCGCACGCTGGTGGTTAACATCGTCGTTCTTCCAGTTCTCCCGGGTGAATGTCGAATCTCTATCTTCCACCCGTTCAACCTTCGCAATTGACAGGATCGATTCGATGGGTTTGCAGACGCCGACTATCGAGATGGACTTTACGAGCGCTTCGCGAAGGCGGCGGACCATTCTTTTCCGGGCATCAGGGGTTGTGTTCTCGGGTTTTTCGATCAGGTACTGGTATAGCTGGTGGGCTTGGTCGGGTTGAGGGGAGGCAGTCAGGGTCGCAATTGCGAGGATGTACCATCGTGAGGAATCGAAGCCGGCAGCTTCGCAAGCCTGCTCGATCTTGCTGAATAGGGCGTCCATGATGCTTGGTCCTATGGGGTGTGGGAATGAGAAGGGGGACAAAGTGTACGTTGACCTCCGTGTTGTGTATCAGTAGTAATACAAGTGATTTGGCGTGGTAGGGAGATATGGGTAACTATAATCTCCAAGCACCTCGGGGAACAGTGAAGCCTTCCGGGCAATTCTCTTGATATCGGACTCGCCAGGGTTGGTCGACATGGTAGGGGTAGTGACGGGCAATATGGACCGATGACGCCTGATTCAATTCTCAGGAAACTAATGCATGACAGCGTTATGGATGCGGGGTTCGTCGGACACCCCTCCGGCCTCCGGTCACAGCTTTGTCTCCAACTTGGCTACACCGTAACAGCTGGCGAGGTAATCGCGGGGATACTCCGAGGAACAGATTCCGGATCCTAGAGGATTCAAAGGCACGATAAGCTGCGCTTTTGAGTTCTATCAATACCAAAACACCATATTTATAATGATATCCTCCGACACCCTCGAAAGCAGCTTCCTTGCCAGGCTATCCTCAAAGACAGTCATCGTTACAGGAGGTGCTGGAGGCATCGGAGCAGCCACGGCAAGGGTGTTCAACGCCCATGGGGCAAACACGGTTATCGCCGACATTCCCAGCTCAAAGCAAAGCGCAGACGAAGTGATTGCCGGCTTCCCTCACCCCGAGAATGCACTGTTCGTTCCAGTTGATATACTGAACTGGGGGCAGATGCTCAATCTGTTTCGTACAACAGTTGCCAAGTTCGGCAGCATTGATACGGTGGTCGCAAATGCAGGGATCATGGAGAAGACAGAGACACTTGACGTGGAAAGTATAGATGCCGATGGGAATCTCCTGGAGTCTACCGGCGCATTCAATGTCATTGATGTAAATGTGAAGGGCACATTGAATAGTGAGTATATCCATCCGTCCGAAGACCTAGAGATAACGTATACAGCACTACGACTTGCCATGCACTATATGAAATCCGCTACAAACCAAACCACCGGACACAAATCAATCGTCCTGGTCTCGTCGACGTCCGGTTACTTTGGCGGAACGGGAGTATCAGCGTATGTCTCGTCAAAGCATGCTATCATCGGCCTCCTGCGGAGCTCACAGGTTGAAGCCAAGAAGTACGGAATAACCATCACGGGCATTGCGCCATTCTTCACAACGACCAATATTACGGCCAAGGCTGGCCAACGGTGGCAGGCTGATGGATTGAAGCCAAATACACCGGAGGATGTTGGGATAGCCATTGCGCGAAGCTCCGTGGAAGGTTTAAGTGGGAGTTGTACTTTGGTAGGGCTCCCTTTGAGAGCTATGGTTATGACGACTAACTGAGGTCTAGGTCGCTGGTCCATTGCGCAAAGAGATGGAATCGAGTCGCAGTGAAGCGATGCCACAGTGGTTAGGGCAGGACGGTGTTGATTTCTTCCAGAATGCCTTCCGGATCATCTCAGGCAGTGGTGGATATAACCTGCCGAGATCTAGCTCATTGTAACTAACCAAATGGCCTTCCTCCTCCTCGCTATTATTCATATCACAAGGTACTCTCAACTGGACGGAGGAGTTGAATCTAGAGATTGGCAGGTCACAGAGAATGGATTCGGGGGGTGGAATTGAAAGTTGTCGCGAAGCTGATATGGAACATGTTTGCGTCTGACCTAGTAGTATAATTACTTGTGTTAGAATCTTCAAATACTTAGCCCTTGCACTTGATGTTTTACTGTAAGATTTAAGCACGGGGTGGTTTTGTAGAGGCAATGTAGCATAGGCTGAGCCGCCAAAATATATATCTACCAACACCGTCCCTACGTGCCCTCACACCACCCTTCAAGATCTATTTACATACAAACTCGGCAACAACTCTCTTAATAGTCTCCTGTGCGCTCTGCTGTTCCAAACCTAGAAGCCCACTCGCCAATTTCTTGTCCTTGGCATAGTTGGAATCCAAGCCGGGGATATTACCGTAGCAAGTAGCACGGACAAGGGTAAATGCAGCGGTAAAATCGCCCTTACCAAGCTTCTGAATCGCATCACTGACTTCCGCATCGGTCGTAGTATTGGTCACAGTCCACGAGGAAGAAGTCGCTTGCTCTAAGGTAGCGAGGATCTCCTTCTGTGAAGTCTCAACGGAGGACACGTAGAGATACTGGTTGGCAGTGGCCTGAGGCTGCCTCAAGACTGAAACCACAGCATCTCCAAGGTGCTTCTGGTTGGTGAAGGTGAATTTCTTGTTACCGTCGTCCCAGATCGTGGCTGAGCGGGATGCGATATCGTAACCAAGGAAGCCATTGTCAATGCCCTGGAATTGTTAGTAAAAGATTTAAATAAGAACAGCTTAAACAAGATGATCTGAAAGCATACCCAGTCGAACAATCCAGAAGAAGCTAGGCCTGTCCAGGAGAATGTAGTGGATTCCTTAGACTTCAGATACTCGATGACGTCCCTTTTCTGTCTGAACAAGGGGAGCAACGCCAGCACCTCGTCATTGAGCGAGTCCGCGGAGAACTCGGACGGGATAAATCTGAACACCCCGGCGTGGATAGCGGCATCGATGAATTTCTTCTGCTCCCGAAATGCAGTTGCGCCCACGGTGGAAATGACAGCATGCTGTCCCTTGAGGGCTGCCTGTAGGTCGGCATCGGAGAAATCGGACTTGCGGACGGTGACACCGGTGGGAAAGCTGGCCTCGCTGGAGCTGCGAGTCAATACAGTAATGCTCAAGTCGGAGGCACGCAAGAGGCCCTCGAGAATAACCTTGCCGATAGAACCACTGGCCTGTAAGGGATCAGTATTGAATGGTCTTGGGGGCGAAGTCACCTACCCCGATGATAGCGACGTTTTGGAGAGAAGGAGCCATTTTTTCTAGCTGACTGGATGATGTTGAATATGTAGATGAAGGAGAAGCTGTTGGATATCTCCCATGACAAGGGAAGGCATGGCTATTTATCTCTTCTGCATACTCCTCGTACCACTGTAACCCACCCCCAAGCGCATTCGCAATACTGACAAATAGAGCGGGCATAGAGCGCTTGAGCTCTGACAAATTATCGCTTCTCCGGTTGAGTGAAGTCTGCTTGAGGCTGGAGTGGAAGTTAAGCTGAGAAATGCTTCGCCCCCAACATCCGCATTTCCGCATTCTCCGCTCTGGCGAATCAGACATCCCATATACTTACAGAGGCGCAGACGACGTGGGATTACTCATCGACAACGATCAAATGCTCCAACTGCTCCGAGAAGGCTGGGCTGCAGCACGGTCACGCGCATGCAGTGGCTTCTGCTCACTATGAAATCGGACCGAAAAGGATCTGCTTCTGGTTCCACAGACAAATCTGCATCATTATGATCAGGGCTGCGAAAGGAGCTATCCCGCCTGTCCTCACTCAAACGATATACTCGGCTCAGACAGAAGGTGGCAGTAGCTGTCCAAATTCAAGCCTTAGCATGTATTGACCACCCCATCATGCTACTCCTGGGAGTCGGCGAGTACCGCTTATTGAGCGAAGGGTTCTGTTCCCCGGAGAAGGGAGTTAAAGCTCCAAGTTACCTGGCAGGGTGGCGGACCGAGTACTTGTCAGAAACTCCCTGCAACGGTCCGAGCGGTTCCGTGGGCCTGAATTTGATACTGCAATGCTTTATATCTGCTGCTGTTCCGCTCCCTCGTCCTCGCCCAGTCTCATGAATAAGATGGACTCAATCTTCCGACTCACCGAGCAGGAGGCCGCTTCGCTGATGCCCGCACCAAACGATGAAGCATTGGATTCTTCCAAAAAGAGGAGACGGTCCCCAACGGCTTGCGTCAGGTGCAGGATACGAAAGGTACGCTGCGACGTTGAAGTAGGATCCCCTTGCACCAACTGCAGGCTCGACGAAATCTCGTGCACCGTCCCAACGAAGAAAAATCGCCGGTGAGTTGGGGACTCGCCCCTCCCGGCCAAACGTTAACCCTGCACATTTAGGGGTACATCGCACAAGTCAGGTATTCATTACAAGACGCGTTCACAGAAATCGGGCCAACTCTGCGACCGACGCAACAAAACGGCCGCTATCCGGCGGGTTGATACGGATACCAGCAGCGAACACTGCCAGCCTGGACAATCAAGGGATGGCGGCCACTTATCCCCCGGCTCTGTGGACATATTTCATAACGCGCCGCAAATTCATGCTCGAATTGACCACGAACACATATTGTGCTATTCCTTCACGGAGAGCCGGGTCCCCACTTCCTAACAAAGTGCGAAGCCCATCCACGAAATCAAGCTTTTCGTTTTCCTGGGGAAAAGGAAATGGCGCCCATTCACAGCGTGTAGGCTGCGTTGACACTTTCGGATTGAGCGATAGAAAGGTGTTTTCGATCTTTGCCTTGTGATCCGTGGTGAGAATGTAGCCATCTAAACTCCACAGGTTAGCCCACATGCGAAGCTGATACTCAGCCTAGGGAGCAGGATTGGTACCGTGAGCCATAGACGGGCGCACCCGGTACACAAAGGTGCTAATATTTGCTTGACGTGGCGCCGTGAAGGATGAGTACGTCAAGCCTTCCGTATACAACCCAAATCGCGGCTGCTGAGGGTGATTTTGGCCTACAGGTAGAGTCCCTGGGATGACCTCGGACTGAAATTTGTTTCCGAATCCTGCCGTATACTCATATGGGTCATTAGGACGGGTGGCTTTGCGGCTCTGAGTGTCCGTGTAGTGGAAGACCTTTTGAAAGTCTGTCGTACTGGTTAAGGCTGCGATTGTCACTTGATCTTGTTCGAAGACTCCGTAAACTCGTGCTTGTTGCAGGAAGTAGTATCGCTGATAGAATTGAAAATGAGGACTATTTCAGCAGCCCTGCCAGGTTAAGAATAAGACACTGCAAAACATGGATTTGTCAAACTGTATATCCGCGGACTTCACGGTGCATCCGAAGCCTTTTCCTCTCGTCCCCGTTGTCCGCGGAATAAAGTCGTTAACTACTAACTAGAAATAGTACACCAAGGAACTACGGGTGGCACATATTATCAAACTTCAAAAGGTTTCTCGTTTGTGGAGCTCATCTTCGCAACTACAGTGTTGGATTCGAACCTCAATCGGCAACTAACAAACACCATGTCTCAAACTGTTTCGCTTCGGTACATACATCATAACTAGACCAATTTCACAATGCTCGCTTCGGTACATAAATCATAACTAGCATGATCGCGGAAGGCCAATTTCACGTCAACTAACAAATGTTACGTGACTCCCCCACGGTAGTTGCTGCTCAGTGCTCACATGGCAGTAGAAACTGTAATGCAATAATTATCTTATATATCATTAGGTGTGAGAGTCGTCGGCCTGTTACAGGCATCCTTGCCCCGCCTTCCAAAGGCCCAGCGTACTTGGTTCGCATGCTGGACCTCAACTTCGAGTTCATCTGCCCATGCCCACACAAGTCCTGGGTTCTTCAAGAACATCCTACCACTTGTAATGATGTCAATACATGTCTCTCTCAGGATATCCTCAGCCTGCTTTCCGCTTGATATAGAGCCTACAGTTCCGACAAGCATCCTGTTACCAACAACGTTCTTCACCGCGATCGCGAAAGGTACTTGATAACCGGGACCACTCTTGATTTTCTGAGACGGATGAAGCCCACCGGAAGAAACATCCAGGACGTCCACCCCTATGTCAGTAAGGATCTGAGCCAGCCGAATGGTCTCATCAAGAGTCCAACCTTGTATTCCGGTTCCATCTAGCCAGTCAGTTGCACTTACACGGACAAACAGGGGCATTCCATTCGGTATCTGCTCCCGTGTGAGTCCAATCAGTTCGAGAAGTAACCGGACACGATTCTGGAAGCTGCCGCCGTACCGATCCAGTCGCTTGTTTGATGCCGGAGAGTAGAACTGATGTAGTAAATATCCATGAGCAGCATGAATCTCAATGGCGTCGAAGCCGACTGCGATAGCTCGCTTGACGGCTTGGACGAAGGCACGCTTGAAATCTTCGATATCTTCCAGGGTCATATCTTTGGGCGTGGGGTATTTCTCGTTGTACGGGATCGATAATGCTGAGTAGCAGTTCTGCGGCCATCCATGAACCTCAGCAGTTGCTGTTTCTCCAGAGCTAATCCATGGAGCCACAGTGCTGGCCTTTCTCCTTTCATGACCGAGCTGGATCATGATGTTCTGATTCTGGCTATGAGCAAACTCGACGACTTCTTTCAGTGGGCCCATCTGTGAGTCGTTCCAAATCCCGCAATCTTCGGGCGTGATTCGGCCTTCAGGGCTGACGGACGTCGCTTCGATGCAGCTGAGCCCAGGGCCACGCTGGACAATACTGCCCAGGTGAACTTTATGCCACATTGTCATGTGTCCGTCCTGTGCAGAATACTGGCACAACGGGGATAACTAAATCACGGGGTATCATCGACTGTAAACAGGAAATAGTTGTACGGGGGTTTTTCATACCATAATCCTATTCTGCATAATCATATCCCGGATCCTGAGTGGCTGAAAGAGCGTCGGTACGGGTTTGCCATTTCTTGCGGTTCAAATGCTGTTCCAGCAGGAGGAAACTGGTACGGAGTGAAATATGATGTCTGCGAAGTCCGGTTTAGCCACACTCTTCAACCCAACCAATAACAGGGAGCCTGCCCCAGGTTTTCTGTAGACTTACCCCGGGCGCTGGTCTGTTGACAGGGGCCATATTTGAACATTCACCAACTAGCTGGTCCGCTGTTTCAACTATTCCAAGCGGAGAGCACAAAATCAATCACAGGAGATGGCGGCAGAAGGGACGAGGAAATATCCGGAAGATATACAAAAGCCCGCCATCCAATCTCAATGGCTATTTCCCCCAGAGGACTCGCCTTGAATCCGGAATTAAGGGATTAATAGTAGAAACAGAGACGGACTTGTGTCGGGCCCAGAGTTTTGCAGTGGAGCTCCAAGAATTCCGTAAGTCCGCCACTCGGAACTACCATCCTATATGAGAAGATGATTCTTGCAGGAAAGCAATGTAGACAAAGCTGCTCGTCTCATTCTTGATACTCTCATCTCTATCATACCTACTGTGAATACCGCACGTCATGGCGCTCTCTATGGCATCGGACTTCAAACCTGCAACATACGACAACGTCGTTTCGCGCTATCTTAGTACCGAATCGGCGTCAGCCAAAAGGCCCATGACTGGGCAGCCCCCATGTATCGGCCTCTATTAGACTCCAAAAGGTCATGATCCAGATATTGCTTCCATGCTGGTCCACTATGCGGTGGATTTCTCCGAGCACTTTCTTATCCCGCCTCTTGCCTCTCGCGGCTTCGGAGTCCTGGGCTATGCGACAAGATACAGAGCGATGGAAGCGAAATTCATTCTGGAAGATGCACTGGATGACATTGCCGCCGGTACCCGGTGGCTGGAACAGAATACTAGGGTCAAGAATATTGTGTTTCTTGGAACATCTGGCGGTGGATCGTTAATAGCCGCTTTCCAGGCAAGAGCAGAGCAAGACGACTCGATAAGGGGAGCCGACACATTTATCTTTCTCAATACACCCCCTGGAAGGCCTGATATTCTAACAGACTAGCTCGATTCTACAGTCATCGACAAGACAGACATAACAAAGCGTGATCTAACCCTGGACATGTACAACCCAGTAAATAGCCCTCCTTATTCCCTGGAGTTCCAGGCGAGGTACCGCGATGCCCAGGCGAACGAAATCATCACATTACTACCTGGGCTAAAGAAGAGCTCGCACGCCTGAACGCTGCGGGAATCTCGGACCATGTCTTCTCCGTCTCTCGAACCTTTGCCGATCTGCGGTTTGTGGATCCGCACATCGACCCCTCAGAGCGGAAAACTCCTGCTTGTTTCTTGGGAGACCCAGAAAAGGCAAACAATAGGGTAGGCTTCCTTGCGCGGGCAACTACCTTAGAGACCTGGTTGTCTATGTGGAGCTTGGAGACTTCGCGGAGTCGGTTCAAGTATCAGGCAGCTACCTTTTCTCTTCCGACAATTGTGATCCAAGGCCTCGGGGACGTAGGCGTTTTCCCTTCCATGGCCCAGGATATCTTTGACTCAATTGGATCAAGTGATAAAGAATTAGTTTTTCTCTCTGGTAGCCACTGCTTCGAGGACGACCAGAAACATCTGGACAAAGTGACAGATCTCATGGTGGAATGGACAACGAAGCATGTTGGCGTTTAACCACAGCAAGCTTGCCCGTCAGTATGAGAGGAAATGTTATCGTGACATCGTTAATAATAGTAACGAATACCATGTTGTCATACCTTTATATTCTACATTATCCATATAATCATGCCCTAGTAAAGCTTTGGCTGTCCGCTACCCGTTTCAAAATTTATACTAACAGGAATAGATCCAGGTATACATATGTGGAGATCAAAAAAAAATCTTATTACACGAATTGTCCGCCTTATCCTTGGAAGTAGTAGGTAGCAGGGACGGCAAACAAACTACATCCTATTCCCATGTTTAGCCCCTTGAAATCTCGACTAGGCCTGGGTTTCCGAGTAAAAAGCCATCCATGTCGAGGTCCGAGAGGTTAAAATCAACCCAAGGGATGGCTGAAAATTCGTCTTCAACACCATCGATGCTTCCTTGAAGCAGACTCTCCCGTTCTGTTGCCTGTTGACTTGCACCTTGTAAGATCGAGTTACCGGTGGGATCCAAAAGCTCGTGCCCTGGTAATACGGGCGATGCCAACCAGGCGGGAAGTATAGGTGCGCTTTGTGATCCCTCTAGAAGATCCATGCTAGTATCTAAATCATAGTTCGGCCCCATTTGCTGGAGCACCCGGCGCACCGCCACGATCGTACTCGATACAGGCTCTCCCTCACGCATTTAGCGGAGAAACCTCACACCCGCATGTACCCATGGTAGGCATGTGGCAACGGCCGTCTCATCGTTTAGATTATCGTATATCAGTAGGTAGAGTGCATGATCCATAAAGAAGCAATTATAGCGGAGTTCCTATATATACTCGGAACGGTTAGTAACCAGTAATCCCAGTCTCGCCCTATCCGTACCTTGCTTAGGCTGTCATGAACACTGATCTCGCAAAAGTAGTAGATAGAAGCTCGAGCTGCATCTAAAGAAATCTTACCGGCCTCACTCAGCCAGGAAGTACGAAGAAGCCGACGTAAATCAGACTTGGACTGTCAAAGGGGCAATAATGTGGATAATTCTACATTTTTCATTTCACGCTTCAGCTTGCCTCGGAATATCACAAAGGGCCGAAATAGAAGAAGCTTGGTTTGTTGGAAAACTGCACAGCCTAATCAGTCTTCACTCTGACAAGCACTGGTCTAGGATTACACCGTGGCTTACTATTTACCAAGAATGCTTCACGCGGTCCGTGAGGATCAGTGTTAGATAGACTCTCGAGGTCAAGACCGAAGTCCCGCTAGACTTTAGTACTCAAGATTTACAGGTCTTCGTAAATAGAGCTTGCAGCATTATAACATGCTAGCAGCGACTACGACTTCAGTCGATAGACGTTCTGCGTTATCTTCATCATGACCTCTGCAAATTGCGCGAGGCTCACCAGAAATAAATCATTCGGTAATTCAACATCTCCGTGCATATCAGACATGGCACTTGGCCGACCTGTATAAAAGCTTATCCAACTACACAGAGTTAGCTTTAACCAGAATACAGTGGGTTGATATAGGACTGCATGCATTTCGTGAAAATAAAGAGACCAGAATATGGCGCGGCGCTCTTGTATTGCAGCATTGTCCATTGCGAGTCCACACGTCGCAACTTCTTTGTACAAGCCAGCGGCAAATGCTTTACGCGCGGCACTTCCAATGTAAATATACGCAGTTCGGCTGTCCAGCCTCGCCCTCGAAAATGGAGTGCTCCCTGGCAGCATGTCAGCAAAGTAAAACACAACGGCGACTGCAAGGGTTCAATTGGAAGACTTATCATCAATATATCTAACTGGATACCTTCCAACATCCCATTTTCTTGAGGCTCTTGCCTCACCTTGTGAAATAATAATTCTCCCCATTGCCAGTGTGGGCTGCTCTGGGACGAGATAGCAATAGCAAGCAGCACCACAGAATTGTAGTCATCGTTCCATTCCTCCCGGGCAGTAGCACCAGACAGTTATTGCAAGTGCTTTCTATAAACGGCTTTGGGAACGAAGGGGGTGACATTCTAGTAGGTCGCCAAGTACCTGTCGAGAAGGCTTCTTGCCAGTTCAAACGGGATCAACACGGGGCCTGCACCAAGTCCGTTAGATTTGCCTTCACTTCCTCTTCGTTGCTGGTATGCTGCAGATCCAAAAAAAAAAAAAAAAAAATGTGCCGCACCGGCAGGGCATCTAGAAATTCAGATGTGCTTTCCCGCGCGTCTTCCGCCTCTTCAAGGTTCAGTAATTGCGTAAACAGCTGCTAGTAAATATTCTGCGTCAAAGAGAAATCCGACATTGGTCCAAAGTAAATTTCAACAGTTCCCCGCGACGCCAAGTTCCGCTGGACTACCGACACACTGTTGTGAAGGTTGTTCCTAGGTGATTCTTCGGCTAGCTCTGTTATTAATAATTCTTCTGGACTTTTAGAGGCATGGACTCCGTTGGAGGGTATTGCCACTTTGTACTCTGGGCAAGGCTCATTTCCTTTCCTTCGCCTGCGCGTTATCTGTCAAACTGACAGGCAGTATGGCGTTGCTGACAAGGCAAACAGGGATATGTGCCGTCACATCGAATTTTCCTCTTTCGGCATTCTTGACAAGCCTTGGATACTTTCGATCGGTCCGAAGACGGACTAGGCCGAATATTCACCGCAGTTGGTCCTCCCCAATGCTGGGTCCCCCTCCGCGACTTGACCCAGATTGGCCGAAGTACTCATCTGCGGGACCGGGCACGGGATCCAACATGGCCGTTAGTATAGAGAGACCGGCGTAACGCCAGGGGGTTAATTCCGTTGTATAGGATAGTAAGAGGCCCAATACCGGGTAAAACCGAGGGGTACGGATTTAGGTATGCACAGAAACGAGTTCCGGGGGGAAGTGTAGGGCGGATTAGGCGGCCTAAATACGCCGGAACAACAAGTAATCAGCAGTTTTAGCATATATTAACCCGCGGATTTACTCCACAGACCCCGGAAGGGTGGGAGGGGTTACCACTGGTCTAGGCTGGGGATCGGATAACCCGGCATTTACGAGGAGAAATCTGTCGGGTTGTGCTAGGCTACATCTACTATTTATCCTGCCGCCTCCTGGCAGGAAGCGGTGCAGCAAAGTGCTTAACCCTAAGCTCCAACCTCCAATACCCAAACATTATGCCCACCAAACAGCAACTCCGAAGGGATTAATATCAGAGCTCTGCGAGGTCTATATAAGACCTCTACTTGTATCTAGATCCTAGATTCTCTATCTATCTTATTACTTCTACTCTTCTCTACTGTTCTCTATCACCTAGTTCTATCGGCAACGTATTGCAGTCGCTATACCTTCATCTATCGCTATTATTCCCCTGAGGCATATTCATAACAATATGAGAATTCTAGGAAAAATAATCAACATCGGATCAGTCTCTTCATTCCGCGGAATCTACAGTGTTTCTGCCTATGCAAGCTCTAAAGGAGGAGTAATCCAGATAACTAACAGTTGCAATGCGTGGGTAGAAAATCATCCCGTACCCACAGAACACAGCAGGATCATCCAAGCTCAAAATAACGCCGATGCGCGGCGCATTTCAAAATGGCTAGTTTCCACGCGAGAAGATGGAGGATAAGCATACGCGGCCTCAATGAAATAGTTGATTGATTACTTCCATTATGACTAGGGACAAAGGTGAATCGAAGCAGCCATGCGGATAGAGCTGAACTAGACAGAGCGGTATGCGAATGGTATCACGCCCTGTTGAAATGTTATTTGTCACAAGCATTAGGACTATCTGCGCCCACCGGGAAGCGGTGTGGGGGCACGAATAGCTCTGCTATGCAACATTCCTGAATTCCTCTGGTATATACTGAATCTAATGACGCTGCTTCGTCGATATCATGCGCTGAGACTTATCTGGAAGTAGCCCGGTGCTGTATAACGGCGATGAGAGTAACAATATGTTAGGACCTGTGGGCTGTGTCTTAGGAAGAGGGACAGAATTAATCAATCAATACTGTAAATAAGCTCAAGGTGATATCGCACGGAAGACAACGTGTATATTCTAGTTGGAACACACTATATCCAGGCAACAACCGGGCAGTAGTAGATGCAGCAACCCCCTAGTCTATCTAGTCCTATGCCATGAACCTACAAGGTACTATCTACTCCTTGAAACCTTTTGGACATGAGATACTCATAGTCTGGGATGGAATCTTCCACGCAGTCAGAGATGATGCCTGCCAAATCGCATCCAAATTCTGCCACCCACTTTCGTTTCTCCTCTTCAATATCGATTTTCTCCGGCGCTTTCTCTTTAATAACTCCTGTTGACTGGTTCGCGACGCGGCAGAATATTTTGCGCATAATCAACGTGTCTTCCGGGAAAGACGTTGTATTCCATGTCGTCTGCACCTTGGATGGGTCTAGACCAAGCTCCTTGGCCAGCTGGCACACAAGACCGGGGTCATGAACTATATCACTACCACTGACAATAATGGGATCCATCGAGCGATCGTGATTCCACTTTTCTCTAACAAGCGCCAAATCCCAATCATACAGTACGCGCGTATATGAATATGTCAGGAGGGATCGCATCAGTTCTCCCTTCCAATTGCCCGGGTCCAAGAGCTGGAGTTCCAAGCTTCCCCGACAGGCCGAAGCAAATGTCAATGCTGGATGTCGAACACAGAAAATAAGCCGCGATGATGCGAGAAAATCGACAGGGAGCACCGTGGGGTTTGTTAATGCGGCTCGACTGGCTGGGGTCAATTGCTGATCGTAGGAGTCAGGAATAATGCCGTGGAATACGCCGTGATCACCGGGGGCTTTGGCATCCGGCCGCCATATCCATCCGGCGTGGTCCTTATGGAAGAAAATTTTGTTATGGCTCTCTGCAGTAGCACTGGCGAATAGTAGGCTGTCAACACAGGCTCGGAAGCTCTCCATGACCGCGCTCCTCTGATTATCGGTCCAATTGCTAAATTGCCTTTGGCCGAGGCCTAGCTGCTCAGTGAGTAGGGCGACGTCGCGACATGTCTTTGCCAGATGATCGAAGTGAATGTCTGGCTGGTGCTCTAGTCCGAGCATTTTGCATAGCAGGGTTGAGCCGGTACGCTGTTGCGCCAGGAGGAGGATGCGGGATGGAGAACCCGACCTAGACTGGCAATCACCCATCTGGAAAGCAGCTAAATGGCTTTGGAGTAGGATAATAGCAATTAATGGATAACTAAGGGTGCGTGGACAATAAGAACAACGATAATGGGAGAACTATTAGGCAGCTTGAGCCAGTGTGGCATGTGAGGAATATTGCATATAAATACTGTGGTTGAAAACATTGACATTAACAATGGAGCACGATCACCTTCATGATCTCCTAACTATATCCCAATGTGGATGGAAAAGTCGGTCAGCTGTCGAAGTATCACGCGCGCTTGTACTTAAACTGAATGTAGTGCAGGGACGCCGTAGCGGATTTTGATTCAGAGATACCAAACTCCTTACGCCTACAGTTATTAGCCGATTGGTGGTGCTGCTCTGCTCCACCCCCTTCAACCTTGTAGGTTTCAAGCCTCTATCTGAGTTAGGCTTAGAACCACGGTCAGATATCCTGCATGGGCTAGACTTGTTAAACCGCGGGTTTTGGGTCGACCCGCGGCCTCGCAATTTGAACCAGTGGGTTTTGGGTTGGGTCAGGCACTCCCTAACTCACCCCGTGGATTATCAAAAAAAACCTAGTAACCTGACCCAAAAACCCATTAAAACCCATTATGTTGATCTTTACCTAATTAGGTAAAGATCAACATATTTATTTAAATTACTGTATATAATACAGTAATTTATATAGATTTAATATAGATGGGTATTAATATTACTGTATTTTATGTATTTTATTTATTGGCAACCCATTGGGTTACCCATGGCCCAACGGGTTACCCACACGTGACCCAAAACCCAGCGGGTTATTAATATAAGCAACCCAACCCATTTCTTGGCGGGTTGGGGTGGATTGGGGCGGGTTTCACGGGTTGGGTTGAACAAGTCTAGCATGGGCTTTAGGCCAAATCGGTCGTGGGCTCACGAATCCTGGTTATTTAATATAGTAAGTCGGCTTCGACATTAAGACCCCTTTAGATCTAGGCACAACTAATACCTGGTACCTTTTACTCCAGGAATCTGTTAATACCAAGAACGCTCATCCTCGATTATACCAATTCCAGGCGTCAGTTCCTTGGCAGCGGGAGAGGCCAAAGCGCTGAAGCACTGAAGCGCTGAAGCGGGGGGGATCCCTTTAAACCAATCAGACATAGCAAAAGTCGCGCTGAAGGCGCTAGCGCAAGCACAATCTGAATAAAATCACTCTACTCCGGAGTAGACCTCTAAACTCCTAGTCCGCGACCCAAATTGGGATCACAGCTAAGTCAATCTCCTTGACTACCCCTGGTACTCATGGAACTGCGCGTTGTCTTGGCATGGAACTGCGTGGTATTTTAGAACTATGTGTTGTCTTAGCAGGGAACTACGTGTTATTTTGGAACTATATATTATCTTGGTAGGAACTACGTGTTATTTTAGAACTATGTATTATCTTAGTAGGAACTACATGTTATTTTAGAACTATATATTATTTTAGCAGGAACTATATATTATTTTAGAACTATATATTATCTTAATAATAACTATATATATACTAGACTAAGTATTATATCTTTAATTATAGCCTACTATTTTTAACTATAATCAAAAACTATATATAATTAGTTATAGTTTTAACTATGGTTAAAACCCTAATGTAGTTACTAGTAGAGAGCTATCCTATAGTTAGCTATAAGAGAAGTCAAGTAGTTATCTAGTTTAGTTATTAGCTAGGTACATGTGATTAATAAGAGGTAAGATAATTTTTATTATTATAATACCTCGAGGTAACTATATCCTGCCCTAGTAGAATACTTGTCAGACAGCCGGGGTGTTTGCCTGAGGCCACCATTATTGATCAGGCAACCACCAGAATGTTTCTATCGATTTCTACCCCATTGTTTATGTGTTCTACTGATAACACATCACCGGAATGTCTACC